>CM068301.1:27779458-27939859 GCA_034768395.1 Linum lewisii | reverse complement strand
CTCGATAACACCATTCTAAGATGATAAATGCTAGCTTCTTCCATGTTTTTCACTTCATATTTGTTCACCTGTGATTGTGGCTTGAGATTAGACGGAAATCCAATTCGAAATCTTGTGTAAAAAGTTATAACTAGCTAGGATTAAGTGGCTAAATGGTTAAATCAAGTAATTGAGTTAATCGAATCAATTTTAAGTTCTTTAAAGTGCTGAAAATAAAGCTAGGCAAGCCCGACACCTAAGTGAAGTGTTCGGGTTGAGCACTAGCAAAGGCACAAATACTGTGAGCTAGGCAGGTCCAACACCTAAGTGAAGTGTTTGGTATCGAGCACTAGTATGTAGTAAATAATTTGAGAAAGTTTGAATCTTGAAAAAAAAGAGAGAGAGAAGAATTGATGCTTAAATCAGTCTTAGCTAGAACATGTAACGTACAGATCTAGAAGCGGATGAAGTCGAGTCGATAGCCACGTCACTTTTCCTTCCTCCGCGTCCACATCATGGCTAGAGCTTAAGGTCGTTTTGATTAGAACGGGTGTTATCGCAGTCGGTTAATTATGATTCATTTGTTTTGCTAAGAAACGTGCTTTGTTAAAACTACTACTTGAAGTGTGCAAAAAACAGTGAGATCCTCAGCTTAACTAGAATCCTAACTAGGTGGCCAAACCAGAAAGATAAACATAAAGCAATGAAGAACAAACCAACCATGCAAGAGAAACCGATTGAAACTGGATTTAATTACCGCCGATCCGTGACTGCTTTAAAGCCCCGGGTCACTTAGGGTTTATCTAATCTAAGCTCTATGAATTTAGCTACTCATTCGAAATAGAAGAATCGAGAACAAACAAAGAATGCCTCTTCAACCAGGAAGAACAGAGAAGAACTGCAAAACCTAATTTCAGATGAGTCTGCGAAGCTTCAATATCCTGAATCTTCAACTCCTAGCACCGATCTCTCCGAGAGGGAAGGATGGCATCACGATTTCTTCCTCGCTCCTCAAGCTCTCTAAACTCTCTCCTAAACTGTTCTAAGTCTGGAAATTAATCCAAGGTAAAGTGTGTTTTGAATGTGGTCGCCGAGCCTGTATTTGTAGGATTTCGAAACCCAGCCGAAAAGAGAATTAGTTTTCGGCAAAAACTTTGAAGTTTTCGCGAAGACTTTAGGTGAAATCCCAGCTGAGTCTTCCGTCTCCGACTGACCATCTTGTGCCTTAGTTTTTGTACCGAGGACTGATTTCTCCCAGTTGGCAATAAAATTGTCTGCATACTTTTCGGGATCACATTTTCCCACACCGGCGTCTGCTCAACCACAGTCCTCGGGCCCACATGGTGAGCAACTAGCTCGCATAGACCAGTGGCAATAGGACTACTGCTCCGGTTCCCATCAATGGCAGAAGGATCAGATAGAGCACGAGAAGACACAAGATGCTAGATTGCTACTCCTGCAGCAGTTCATGACCGAGCGAAACACTCGACACCGAGCAGAGCTGGCCTGGCGGCAGCAAGTGAATGAGCACCTCGGCATTGCACCACCACCACCCCCACCTCAGGGACAGTGATAAGGTCGTATCGTTTTCCTTTTCTTTTCTTTCTGTTTCTTCTTTTCGGATCTCGATCCATCTTTCTCTGTGTGGGTCTGGGACACTTGTCCCGGTATCCTTTTGATCTTTTGTTGTTTTTGTTTTTGTAGGAACTTCAGTAGCTACTCCGCTCCACTCCGGAATCTCCGTGTTCATGCCCTACATCGACCATCTCGTTCCAGGTTCTTCGTTTCTCCCTACTCTAGTTTGGTCCTGTGGGACACAACTGTCTAAGTATGGGGTAGGATGCTAGAGAACCTTGCATGATCTGGATTGCTGATGACACTCGAATTGACGTGATTATCAGCCTCATTTGCGCGACATTTCATTGCTTAAGACATGGCTTTTAGGGTAGAATAGTGAATATTTACTCAATCGATCCATCTTATGCCTTTTGTGTTACCTTGGCCCATTTCGGGTCTATTTGATGGTTTTCTAGTGTTTTTATGTTAGCACAGGTTTTTGCGATCGAATGCGGTAGCCAGGGACGTGTCTTAGACGTTGGAACTCCGAAGAATCACACATAAATCAACCGGAGAAATCACTCAAGGAAAACGAATTCCTGCCCCATTTACACATATATTTTCGGCAAAAATACCCTTGGGTTTTCACCGAAAATGGAAGAAGAATCCACTGACTCGATCAAGAGGGAGTTTTCGGCGAAAATACATAAGCATTCTCGGCGAAAACTCTAAGCAGAATCAGCCGGAAGGAAGAGTCGAATGAAGCCACATTTGAACAGATACTTTCGCCGAAAATATCCTTGGATTTTCGGCGAAAATTCCAGTGGAAAAGCAGCAATTGTCGGCTAGGTATAAATACAAAACCGAACGGCAACATAAGGGGGATCACTTTTATCACACACACACAAAAACGAAGAAAACTTCCAAGACTGAGAAAGGGAGAGAACGAGTGGATAGAGTTCGAGGAGCCAGGAACGGATCGTGACGCCATCCATCCATCTTGGAGAGCCAGTGCTAGGAGTTGAAGATCTAGGAGATTGAAGCTGCCAGGAGTCGTCGAAATTAGGTTTTACAGTTCTTCTCTGTCTACCCTACCGGAGATGTATTCTTTGTTTATCTTTGATTCTTCTGTATTGAATATGAGTAGCTAAACTCGTGTAGCTTAGTTTAGATGAACCCTAAGTGACCCAGGGCTTAAAGCGGTCACGGATCGGTGGTGATTAGATTCAAAATTCATTCAGTTTCATCTTCATGTTTGATTTGTTCTTGATTCTCTGTGTTTCTTGTCTGGTTTGGCCACCTAGATTACATTCTTGTTAAGCTAAGGATAGAAGCGAACGCTCGCCTTACTTTAGAACATCAAGTTGAACAATTAACCTTATAATTGGAGTGTGCCTTTCGTAGGAACCGGTTAGGGTTAATCCATTGCAAGAGTAACTCATTAATAATTAGAATTTGCACCAATTAAGTTAAGTCGTTGCGAGAGGCGACCGTACCCGGGCGGCTAATTAATCGTGGTAGCTAGATCGGATAGAGCGAACGTTCGCCAGTCTTAAACCTAAGGGTCAGGAGTTATGGTGGTGTTTGTGAACTGAATGAACTAGAATCGAAAATCGCTGGTCTGTTGACTGCTGTTGCTCTGGTAATCTAAGGGGGATTCGAAGTCTAAGCTTGTCTGTCATCTTTCTAGTCAATCAATCAATCTTCAATCTTTCTTCGCTTTAATTTCATTTCAATTTTGCCTTGCATTTTAGTATAGAAGACGTGGAACTCACACCACGCATAACGTGTTTAACCTTGAACTATTTACCAACACCTTTGAGTAAGGAAGTAGAGGAAACCCCTGGAATACGATCTACCCTAGCTTCACAGCTTGGTAGTTATTTGATCGACCGCTATTCTGCAGCCTATCAAATTGGCGACGTTGCCGGGGACTATTCTATTTCATTGAAAGAAGAGTTGGCATTTTTATTCCTCTACCTTTCCATCTTTCATTTTCCATCACACTTCGATTTTACACCGGTTGTGTTTATTTTTGTCTCTTGCAAATCATAGCAGGTACAAAAACGGATCACTTTCGTTCCGTCTTCCTTTACCGCAATGGTTAATCTTAAGAGTGTTGCGGACTACAGTAAGCCGCGTGCATCCAACTTTCGATCCCCCATCACCTTGCTTTCTAATGACGATGATCCTGACTATGAGATTAAGATTCCTCTCCTAGAACTGATCTCTAAGGATGTACAATTCGAAGGGAGGCCAGATGATAATCCCTGCACCCATCTAGATGACTTTTTGGTTGTCTGTGACACCTTCAAGTCTGGGAACCTCAACAAGAATGCTTTATATCTCCGAGTTTTTCCTTTCTCTCTCAAAGGTGCAGCTAAGCAGTGGCTTGGAAGTAAGCCGCCGGGTCATTACACTGACTGGGAGGCATTAGCTCAAGATTTTGTTGAGGAATACTTTCCTCCCGCAAGGACAACTGCTTATAAAGACCGCATCTCCAGATTCACTCAGAGAGAAGATGCAAGCCTGTATGACACTTGGAATGAATTCCAGTCTCTTCTCTTCAACTTGCCCTCACCATGGGTATGAACAAAGACAGATGGCTGAATTCTTTGCTCATGGTATGCGCGAAGAATCTGCAAACTGGGTCAACTCCCTAGCTGGCGGAGATTGCACCGCCCTTACTCCTCAGGATGCTCTTCTGCATTTTGCTAACTGTGCTTCAAAGTCTAGAAACTGGGAGAGGCAAATATAAGGAAACAAGAGTCAGAGTCTGATGAGTGTTGCAGAGCAGATCAAGGCAGAGGTCCAGAAACATCTACAAGCAGCTGGTATTCCCCTCAATCCCCCGTCAGCCACCATCTTTTCAGTTGACTGTGGATGGTGTGGGTCCTGTGCTCATAACGGTGGAAGCTGCCTCAATTTCGGCACAACAGAAGTCTGGTCTACAGAAGAGATAAACCTCATCGATCAGGGTTGCGCTAACAATCAGAAAGGCTATGCCGGTTACAGAAACTACGTGCCACGGAACCAAAACAACCGGTTAGTAGATCCTTATTATAGACCTCCGGGATTCATTGGAGGACAACAACAGCTTCAAACAAAGCCGTACTACAATAGAGACATGGACTATGAGAAGAAGTTTGATCAGATTATGAGCAGACTTGACGACCACAACATTCAACTAAAAGCTCAAGCTGCACTCAATCAAGGACAGAGAGCTCAGAGCCAGAGGATAGAGGATGCTATAAGTAATATGAATAAACTCTTTACTAGCAATCCTCTCCTTAATCCAGAAGCATTTCAAGCAGACTCCGGTACAAAGAGCGAACACACTCAAGCTATTACCACCAGGAGCGGCAGACAAACAACTGATCCAAAGGCTCTGGAACCTGACGTGATACCAGGTACCAGTGCTGCCATGGATATGCCAGAAATTGAAGATATCACAGAAGAGGAAGAGGAAGCATCCGCTCCTCCTCCTCCTCCGCCCAGGACAGCTCCTGAGCCAGTTTTGGCGCCATATGTTCCTCGGATTCCCTTCCCAAAAGCCGCAATGAGCAAGGCTAAGGATCACGCCCTTCAGTACAAGAAGTGGTACAATGTTCTGAAGACTGCAGAGATCAAGATACTAGTGACTGAAGCTGCGGAAATCATACCACCACTTGGGAAGTTCTTCAAGGATCTCGTGAAGAAAGTGAAGAACGGGGAGGCGTACTCTATCATGCTTACTAATGAATGCGCGTCTATTCTCGGTGCGCCATCTCCCATTCGACAGCCGCCACCACCCCCAGCTAAGTGTCCTGATCCCGGTTCTTTTACATTACCGTGCATTATTAATGGCATTAAAATTGATCGCAGTCTTGTTGATTCTGGTGCTTCTATTAATGTTATGCCTGTTTATCTATATGAAAAGATGAATCTAGGGCAATTAAAACCGATTACTCTGCATCTCGTGTTAGCCGATAGGTCTGTCAAACTACCTAGAGGTATAATAGAAGATGTAGCTGTTTGTTGTGGTCCGTTTACTATAATTGCAGATTTCGTTGTTTTAGATACTCATGAGTTAGACGGAACACTTATCCTAGGTCGACCTTTCTTAGCAACTGCTGGTGTAAATATTAACTGCAAACAAGGCCTGTTAACTTTAAGTATAGGACAAGAGAGTGTTGCATTCCACATTAAAGATAGCATGAAATATTTTGTTGCTCAAGATGATAAATGTTATACTGTTGATCCCCTAGAGTTGGCCTCGGACGACTCCCTTACTAATGCGTTATCTAGTGATCCGCTAGAGTTGTGTTTGATTTCAGGGATTGATAATGCGTTAGAAGATCCAGAGCAACGCCTATGGCAAGATGAGTTAGACGAGCAGAAAGCGACATTCACACCCATCGCCTCGCCTACACATATTGAGCCAGCATCGAGTCGGATTACTACCTCATACAAGAATCTGCCAGAACTTACTTTGAAGGAGCTGCCTGACCACCTAGAATACGCATTTCTGGGGAAGGACTGCCAGTTACCAGTCATCATCAGTTCGAATCTATCTCCGAGTAGAAAGAGCAATTGATTAGGCTACTCAAGAAGCATGTCCGAGCTATTGCCTGCAATTAGCAGACATCAGAGGCATCTCTGAAACCTTCTGCAAACATCGGATAGTTGTTGATGAAGAATTCAAACAAGTTAGACAACCACAACGCCGACTTAACCCTTTGATGCAGGAAGTTGTGAAGAAAGAAGTACTCAAGCTTCTAGATGCTGGTATCATCTATCCTATTGCCGACAGTCCTTGGGTCAGTCCGACTCAAGTCGTTCCGAAGAAAGGAGGGATCACAGTCATCCCTAATCCGAAGGGTGAACTCATTCCTACTCGCACAGTGACCAGATGGAGAGTCTGTATCGATTATCAACGACTCAAAGATGCCACCAAGAAAGATCACTTTCCACTGCCATTCATTGATCAGATGCTTGAACGACTGGCTGGTCATGAATACTACTGCTTCTTAGACGAGATGTCCGGTTACTTCCAGATCCCCATTGAGCTTGATGATCAAGAGAAGACGACCTTCACATGCCCGTTTGGTACGTTTGCTTACCGTCGTATTCCTTTTGGTTTATGTAATGCTCCCGCTACCTTTCAGAGATGCATGCTTGCTATATTTGGAGATCTGATAGAGAATGTGGTGGAGGTGTTCATGGACGACTTCTCCGTCTATGGAGATTCATTTTCAAAGTGTCTGGCTAATCTGGACAAGGTGCTAGCTCGTTGTGAAGAAACCAACCTAGCTCTTAGTTGGGAGAAATGTCACTTCATGGTTACCGAAGGCATTGTTCTAGGCCACAGGATATCTAAGACATGTATAGAAGTCAATCGTGCAAAACTTGAGACCATCGCTAGCTTACCACCGCCAACCTCAGTTAAGACAGTGTGAAGTTTCCTTGGTCATGCTGGATTCTACCGAAGATTCATCAGAGACTTCTCCAAGATCACTCTTCCAATGATGAAGCTTCTTGAGAAAGATGTTCTTTTCATCTTTGATAAAGCCTGTCTTGAAGCCTTTGAAACCTTGAAGACTCAACTCACCACCGCACTAATTCTTACAGCACCGGATTGGAATCTTCCATTCGAGATTATGTGCGATGCTAGCGACTTCGTCGTTGGCGCGGTTCTTGGTCAGAGGAAGGAGAAGAGATTTCATCCTATCTACTTTGCGAGCAAGACACTCAATGATGCTCAGAGAAACTACACTACTACGGAGAAAGAGCTTCTGGCTATCGTCTTCTCTTTTGATAAGTTTAGACAGTATCTGGTTCTCTCACATACCATCGTCTACACAGATCATGCTGCCCTGCGCCATTTATTAGCCAAGCAGAACTCGAAGCCACGTCTCATCCGATGGATCCTTCTCCTCCAAGAGTTTGACATAGAAATTAAAGATAAGAAGGGAGCAGACAATCTAGCAGCAGATCATCTTTCCCGACTGGAGGAATCACAAACAGGTAAGTCTACTACCCCTATCAATGATTCTTTCCCTGACGAGCTGTTGCGTGTTGAAACATATGAACAGGTTAACAGAATAGCTATCGAGCCCTGGGCAATCCCTCACGCTCAAGATCTGAGTAATGCTGCCGATTCAGAGGAGCCTTGGTATGCAACTCTGGCTAACTATCTCTCACACGACATTGTACCTCCTGAGCTGGATTTCAACGCACGCAAGAAGCTCTTTAAAGAAGCCAAGTCGTACTTCTGGGATGAGCCTTTCTTATACCGCATCAGTCTTGACGGAATGATCCGGAGATGTGTCTCTTACACTGAAGCAGCTGACATCATGCGTAAGTGCCACGAAGGACAGTTCGGAGGACACTTTGGAGGAAACCGCACGGCAAGAAAGGTACTCGAAATAGGTTTTTATTGGCCTTCAATCTTTAGTGACTGCGATGTTTTTGCTCGACGTTGTGATGCATGCCAGCGATCAGGTAACATCTCTAACCGTAATGAGATGCCCCAAATTGTTTCTTTAACTGTTGAAATTTTTGATGTTTGGGGAATCGATTTTATGGGTCCGTTCACACCCTCCAATGGAAACAAGTATATTCTTGTAGTCGTTGATTATGTTTCTAAGTGGGCTGAAGCTGAAGCTCTACCCACTAATGATTCAAGAGTGGTGGCTCGTTTCCTTACCCGTCTTTTCACGCATTTCGGTTCACCGCGCTTCATCATAAGCGATAGGGGGACCCATTTCCATGGACAATTCGATCGGGTGTGCAAACGCTTTGGCGTCACCCACCGAATGTCCACAGCTTATCATCCTCAAGCGAATGGTCAAGCGGAAGTGAAAAACCGTGAGCTCAAGCGGATTCTTGATAGGACAGTTGGCCGGTCTCGCAAGGACTGGTAATCTAAGCTCAATGATGCCTTATGGGCTTATCGAACTGCCTATAAGACTCCCATCGATACCTCACCGTATCAGCTGGTCTATGGCAAGGCATGCCATTTACCAGTTGAGCTTGAGCACAAGGCATTCTGGGCTAACAAAGAGTTGAATATGAGCTATGCAGTAGCAGGTAATAACCGCCATGACCAGATCGCTGAGCTTGAGGAGCACCGTCTCCACGCTTATGAGAGCACAAAGCTATACAAAGAGCGCACGAAGAGAATTCATGACTCTCAACTAAAGACGATCAAGCAGTTTTACCATGGAGAAGAAGTCCTCTTGTATAACTCTCGATTGAAGCTTTTTCCAGGTAAGTTGAAATCCGATGGTCCGACCCTTATACCGTGTCCGACAGACACCCTTAGGCAGCGTCTACATTAAATTGCACGATCAAGAGCCGTTTGTGGTCAATGGGCATAGGCTTAAGAAGTACCTGCAAGGATTAGCGGTCTCTTCCATTGACGTGCACTACTTCACGACGGATCCGTGATCTGAATCCAGGTATCGTCTGGCTCACGGACGTTAAACAAGAGCGCTTCGTGGGAGGCAACCCACGGCTGGAGTCAGTTATTTTCATTTTGAGTCATTTTGTTTTGAATCCCTTAGTTAAAAAAAAAAAACACACTGCCGCCGTTTCAAGCACATTTTGGCGAAAATGTACCATTATTTTCGCCGAAAATTTTTGGTTCAAAACATCCTGTTTCTCCTGTTCCAACTTTTCGAACCGAGACTACCATCTTTTCGCCGAAAACTTTTCTTCATTTAAACTGAGATTTTCGCCGAAAATCTGTCATCTTTTTCGCCGAAAATTTGCCCCTTTTCACCGGTATATAAGGCCCCTTCGGTTTTTGTTTTCGCAAAATTCACAACACCCCCATTCGAAAAAATTTCCCTTCAGCACTCTCTCTCTCTATGTTCACCGCCGCCGCCTCCCGACCGCTCGTCGCTCCGCCTGCCCACCGATTGCCAAGCCGCCGCCATTCCTTTAGCCGCCGCCCCTCTCCTTTACCCAGCCCCTTTTCGAAACCCTAGAATCGGAGCTTTTCAGCTCCGGTTCCGACCGACCTAGTTTTCAAGTTCTTCATCATTTCCTCGGATTCCCAATCGTTTTATCGAGTCATGTCTTCACGGTTAGTTGTTCAGCCCTTGATTGTGAATCTTTTGGCTTTTTGACTTTCGGTTTTCGGCATGGTTGACTTTGGTTGACTTTTTGGTTCTCCCTCAATTTTTCATGATTGCTTTGTCAGTGTCAATTGGCTAGGTTCTGGCATTTCTTTATGACCCTTTTAGGGCTCGAGACTTGTTGTCGGTGCGATCGTGTTAATGAATCATTCCATTCCGCATGCTTGCTTAATTGATTCACTGTTCTTTACTGCTATATCTCGATTCGCTGCTCTCTCGATTTTATTTGCTTGCCCCCGCTTGTCAACCTAAGTGTGGGGTAGGATTCTTGTTTTCTGATGCTGGTCTTTCCTGAGTTGTGTTTTACAGGGCTCCCAAACGTTTTAAGACTACCAGTGCAGATAGAGCACAGCGATCCTCAGCTCGCCAGAGCAGGACACCACCCTCCCAAACACCTGCACCGGCTGCACAGACATCGACGGCTGTGGCCATCATCCCCAAGGATGCACCAACCCCTGTGACTCCTATCTCATCTATTCCTGCACCTGCCAAGGGGGCCCTACATCCTTTCATTGCAGCTCTGGAGCCGCACCAACTAGAGATCTTTCAGAAGATCAAAGACATTCCTCCGGCCAAGGTGGCTGTTCTTTCTCTAGACAGTCTCAAGGCGCACAATCCAGCTTGGCACTCCACCATTGACACCGTCCTTCATAAAGCCGGTTTACGAGTGCTGACCGCTCATGGTTCCCCCTACCCGCTTGTCGCTCTTCATGAGTTCTGGAGTTCGTTCCGGCGCCTCACCCCGAAGCCCATACGTGAGCAGAAATTCGTATCATTCCGCCTCAGTGGTGTTCTCCACGAGAAGTCCATTCTCGAGTTCGGCCGCCTGCTGGATCCGCACGTCAATCTCAATACAACATCCGCTGGCTTCAAGGACACATACTCCATCACGAGTGCTCCTTACCTAGACGTGTGGAGATGGGCCTGCTGCGAAGATGAGATCTCACCTATCGTCAACCCCACGGTCGGTGACATCTTTCACCCTATTCTTAAATTCTTGCATTATGTTTGGGTGCAATCTCTGTGTTATTGCAGCAAGACGAGCCGTCACCATGTTTCTTTGGAGGAGCTCGTTTTATTCTGTGCTTTAGAGGAGGATGCTAACCTGCATCCCGAATGGTGGCTTGCACGATTCTTTCACAAGCGCACTACCACCAAGAAGCTTCCTTCTGAGTTTCAAGGGGGCCTTTCATTTCAATTCTGATCGACAATCTCCAGCTCGGTGACAAATGGGGCCCCGATATTCCTCGTGTCCCGATTGAACCCATAGGTGTCGACCTCGCCATAGCACGGGGCATCGACCTTTCTTTGGATTTTCAGCATTGCAAATCACTCCCTCACCGCATTCCCCAGCCTGTTGAACGCCCGCCGTCACGAGCGCAACTCAGCGCGGAGATGAATGAGAGGCTGGCGCGTATTGAGAAGTGGCAGCTAGACTACTCAGCTGGTTCGCTTCAATGGCAGAAGGACCGAGTAGCACATGAGGAGACTCAGAACGAGCGTTGGTCCATTCTCCAGCAATTCATGGCAGACCAATCCGCCCGACACACGGATGATACCGCATGGCGACAGCAGCTGGAGCAGCGACTTGGCATTTCCCCGCCTCCACCCCCACCCTCGGAATAGTGATCAGGTTGTTTCTATACTTTCCTTTTCTTTTCGTTCTTCTTTTCGGATCTCGATCCACTTTTATTCTGTGTGGATCCGGGGCACTTGTCCCGGTATCCTTTTGTTCTTTTTGTTGTTTGTGTTTTGTAGGATTTTGAGTAGCTACTCCTCCCCGACCTCTTCGTGCTCATCCGCCACACCGCCCATCACCTTTCAGGTTCCTCGTATCTCTCTCCTATAGTTTGGTCCTGTGAGGACACAGAACAGTCTAAGTGTGGGGTGGGATGTTAGAAAACCATGGATGATCTTGATTGCCTTTATCTTTGTGTGCCTCGTGATTCCTGTCCTGTCACTCTAGCATAGAACTGCTCAATTCTTGACTTCTGTTGTTAAATTGACTTCAATTTTGAACAATGACGTCTAAACTGTTCCACTTAGAACCTGTAACCAACGTGTCGGAATTGAGATAAAATGAGTCTAGGTCAGAACAGATCATACATCACTCTTGTAGTTGACATTTGAATCATTTAAACTGTTTTGCTTGTTAATCATAAAGCTTGTTAACACCGTTCTAAGATGATACATGCTAGCTTCTTCCATGTTTTTCACTCCATATTTGATCACCTGTGATTGTGGCTTGAGATTAGACAGAAATCCAATTCGAAATCTTGTGTAAAAAGTTATAACTAGCTAGGATTAAGTGGCTAAATGGTTAAATCAAGTAATTGAGTTAATCGAATCAATGTTAAGTTTTTTAAAGTGCTGAAAATAAAGCTAGGCAAGCCCGACACCTAAGTGAAGTGTTCGGGTTGAGCACTAGCAAAGGCACAAATACAGTGAGCTAGGCAGGTCCAACACCTAAGTGAAGTGTTTGGTATCGAGCACTAGTATGTAGTAAATAATTTGAGAAATTTTGAATCTTGAAAAAAAAAAGAGAGAGAGAAGAATTGATGCTTAAATCAGTCTTAGCTAGAACATGTAACGTACAGATCTAGAAGCGGATGAAGTTGAGTCGATAGCCACGTCACTTTTCCTTCCTCCGCGTCCACATCATGGCTAGAGCTTAAGGTCATTTTGATTAGAACGGGTGTTATCGCAGTCGGTTAATTATGATTCATTTGTTTTGCCAAGAAACGTGCTTTGTTAAAACTACTACTTGAAGTGTGCAGAAAACAGTGAGATCGAAGTTTTGCCAAGTATGCTTTGAGATCCAGGTTCTTCGTTTCTCCCTACTCTAGTTTGGTCTTGTGGGACACAGAACTGTCTAAGTATGGGGTAGGATGCTAGAGAACCTTGCATGATCTAGATTGCTGATCACACTCGAATTGACGTGATTATCAGCCTCATTTGCGCGACATTTCATTGCTTAAGACACGACTTTTAGGGTAGAATAGTGAATATTTACTCAATCGATCCATCTTATGCCTTTTGTGTTACCTTGGCCCATTTCGGGTCTATTTGATGGTTTTCTAGTGTTTTTATGTTAGCACAGGTTTTTGCCATCGAATGCGGTAGCCAGGGACGTGTCTTAGACGTTGGAATTCTGAAGAATCACACATAAATCAACTGGAGAAATCACTCAAGGCAAACGAATTCCTGCCCCATTTACACATATATTTTTCGCGAAAATACCCTTGGGTTTTCGCCGAAAATGGAAGAAGAATCCACTGACCCGATCAAGAGGGAGTTCTCGGTGAAAATACATAAGCATTCTCAGGAAAACTCTAAGCAGAATCAGCCGGAAGGAAAAGACAAATGAAGCCACATTTGAACAGATACTTTCGCCGAAAATATCCTAGGATTTTCGGTGAAAATTCCAGTGGAAAAGCAGCAGTTGTCGGCTAGGTATAAATACAAAACCAAACGGCAACATAAGGGGGATCACTTTTATCACACACACAAAAAACGAAGAAAACTTCCAAGACTGAGAAAGGGAAAGAACGAGTGGATAGAGTTCGAGGAGCCAGGAACGGATCGTGACGCCATCCATCCATCTCGGAGAGCCAGTGCTAGGAGTTGAAGATCCAGAAGATTGAAGCTGCCAGGAGTCGTCAAAATTAGGTTTTACAGTTCTTCTCTGTCTACCCTACCGGAGATGTATTCTTTGTCTATCTTCGATTCTTCTGTATTGAATATGAGTAGCTAAACTCGTGTAGCTTAGATTAGATGAACCCTAAGTGATCCAGGGCTTAAAGCGGTCACGGATCGGCGGTGATTAGATTCAAAATTCATTCAGTTTCATCTTTCATGTTTGATTTGTTCTTCGTTCTCTGTGTTTCTTGTCTGGTTTAGTCACCTAGATTAGATTCTTGTTAAGCTAAGGATAGGAGCGAACGCTCGCCTTACTTTAGAACATCAAGTTGAACAATTAACCTTATACTTGGAGTGTGCCTTTCGTAGGAACCAATTAGGGTTAATCCATTGCAAGAGTAACTCATTAATCATTAGAATTTTCACCAATTAAGTTAAGTCATTGCGAGAGGCGACCGTATCCGGGCGGCTAATTAATCGTGGTAGCTAGATCGGATAGAGCGAACGTTCGCCAGTCTTAAACCTAAGGGTCAGGAGTTATGGTGGTGTTTGTGAACTGAATGAACTAGAATCGAAAATCGCTGGTCTGTTGACTGCTGCTGCTCTGGTAATCTAAGGGGGATTCGAAGTCTAAGCTTGTCTGTCATCTTTCTAGTCAATCAATCAATCTTCAATCTTTCTTCGCTTTAATTTCATTTCAATTTTGCCTTGCATTTTAGTATAGAAGACGTGGAACTCACACCACGCACAACGTGTTTAACCTTGAACTATTTTGCCAACACCTTTGAGTAAGGAAGTAGAGGAAACCCCTGGAGTACGATCTACCCTAGCTTCACAGCTTGGTAGTTATTTGATCGACCGCTATTCTACAGCCTATCAATTGCCTTTCTGTGTGATTTTCGTGGTGCATTCCAGTTCCACTAGCATAGAATTACTCGATTCTTGTTTTGTGATGTTAAGTTAGTTTTCAATTTCTCATAATGATGCTTAGACTGCTTAACCTAGAACCTGTAACCAACTTGCTGCATTGATGCTAAATTTCCTGGTTAGAACAAAAAGTTTTATCATGCTTGTAGTATTTCACTTTGATTGCATGATAAGGACCGAATCCGACTAGCAAACAAATTATGAGCTTTTGATCCATTGCACATAAACTTGCAATTTAAATCCTTTTGAGTGGCTTTCTTGTACTTTGAATGAGTTAGAATTTGCATGAAACCTATTCGAGACCACACGATGACACGAGTTCTAGGAGGATAGAGGCACCTAGTTGAAACTACTTAAGCCAGATAGCTAACCCAACGTTAAATCCATTAGGTGTAAACGCTTGAGCTTGGCCTTTCTTTCGATTCGTTATACATTATAGCTAATCCCCATTTTTCATCACCCCGTTGATCCCTTGTGGTTGTAGTTCTAGATTAGCCTGCCGGAAGTAAGTCTGTGGTAACTTGCCTATAGCCATTAAACAGGTGGTCTTAGCTATTATGTCCAGATGTGTAAACCCCTCTAGCAACTAAAAGAAAATCAGCACAAAGAAAAAAAAAGAGAAAAGAGAAAAAATGTCAAAAAACAGAAAAGTTCAAAGTTTCAAGTTTATAGTGTAGTCAATAACGTTCTTCTCCCTACATATGGAAGAACGAAGTCAAAAGAAAATGTAAAGAAAAGTAAGAAAATTCAATATATATATATATATATATATATATATATAATATATATATGCAAAATAAAGTGCTAGGTTGCTTGAGGGTATCATAGGACAAGCGTACACTATTCCACCAGTGTCTGGTTAGACAGTAGGAAGTCATAGGCTAGATTCGAGGGAAGTTAGCCGAAAGCTGCACCGCACCAAAGCCAATTCCATCATTCATCCCATCATCCATCTCATTATAAACCTTTGTACTGTAGGAATCGTTACAAAAGTCCTTTTGACTAGTTACTCGTGTTGTCAAAGTGGTGGAGATTGTGGTCGAATTGCAAACATATGACATACTTCGGTCAAGAAAGTGATTGAGAGCAGAAACACGTCCCTAAACACAGAGTGTGAGAGTTCCTTTGTACCAAATATTATATGTGTGAGAAGTCTGGTCGGTTAGGTCAGAATCGTGCATGATTTGTGTTTACTACTTGTTTATGTGCAGATAATTAGTGAGACTAGGTTGTTTGGTTGACGTGTAAGCATGTTAGGTCACCTGTTCTAGAAGTAGCGGTTTAATAATTCATTGTGATTGCTTGAACCTTAACTTGACCGATCTCATCATTTGTGAATCTGAGTGCGTTTTAGTTTAGTTTGCTTGAGGACAAGCAAAGACTTAAGTGTGGGGTATTTTATGACACTCGATTTTACGTGTTTATCAGCCTCATTTAAGCTACATTTCCTTGCTTGAATCTCGGGTTTTAGGGTGATTTAGCATGTTTTCACCTAAATGCTCTAATTCCTGCCGTTTTGGTTACTTTGGCCCGTTATGGGTCTATTTGATGGTTTTCTAGTGCTTTTGAGAATGCACAGGTTTTTGTCGTCAAATACATAGCCACGGACGAGCTCGGGAAGCAAAGGAACCTTGATGACACTCGATTTGACGTGATTTTCAGCCTCAACTGCCCTATTTCCTTGTTTGAAACGTGGTTTCAGGGGTAGAATAGTGAATATTCACTCAACTGCCCTATTTCCTACCGATTTGGTTACTTTGGCCCTTTTTGGGTCTGTTTGATGGTTTTCTAGTGTTTTTGTAAGAGCACAGGTTTTTGCCGTCAAATTCGTAAGCACGGACGTGTTCAAAACCTCAAGGAGCGAACCAGAAATCAAACTAGAGTCAGAACCGAAGATCCAACTGCCCAGCACAATGTTTTCGCCAAAAATACTACAAAGATTTCGGCGAAAATACCTTAAGAAACTCACAGGCAAAGTCAGCTATTTTACACTACAGTTTTCGGCGAAAACTCCACAAGTTTTCAGCGAAAAGTACAAAAGAAATCAGCAGAGCTCACAAGACGAAGTTTTCGGCGAAAACTACAAGTTCTCAGCGAAAACGCCTAGTCCAAAAATCACAGGAGACCATCACCGAAAGCCAACCATTTTCCAAAGAAGTTTTCATCAAAAACTTAAAACTCCAGGCAAATCCGGCAGAAATCAGTTTAGGTTTAAATACTGAAACCGGCGGCTGAACAAGGGGACATACTTACACTTTGGACGAAAATTCCAAGACTGAGATTAGAGAGAGAATGAGTGAAGAGAGTTCGAGGAGCGAGGAAAGGATTGTGACGCCATCCTTCCATCTCGGAGAACCAGTGCTAGGAGTTGAAGATCCAGCAGATTGAAGCTTCAAGGATTCGTCGAAATTAGGTTTTACAGTTCTTCTCTGTCTTTCCTACTTGAGATGTGTTCTTTGTTCATCTTCGATTCTCCTGTATTGAATATGAGTAGCGAAACTCGTAGAGCTTAGATTAGATGAACCCTAAGTGACCCAGGGTTTTAAAGCGGTCACGAATCGGCAGTGATTAGATTCAAAATTCATTCAGTTCTCCTTCATTTTTGATTTGTTCTTTGTTCTCTGTGTTTCTTGTCTGGTTTGGCCACCTAGATTAGATTCTTGTTAAGCTAAGGATAGAAGCAAACGCTCGCCTTACTTTAAAACATCAAATCAAACAATTAACCTATTCATTGGATTATGCCTTTTGTAGGAACCAGTTAGGGTCAATCCATTGCAAGAGTAACTCATAAATCGCTAGTTTAGTCATCGCAAGAGGCGACCGTACCCGGGCGACTAATTAATCATGGTAGTTAGATCGGATCGAGCGAGCGTTCGCCAGTCTTAAACCTAAGGGTAAGGAGTTATGATGGTGTCTGTGAACTGAATGAACTAGAATCGAAAATTGCTAGTCTGTTGACTGCCAATGCTCTGGTGATCTAAGGGGTATTCGAAGTCTAAGCTTGTCTATCGTCTGTCTAAGTCAAACAACCAATCATTCTGCATTTAAATTTGATTTCGCCCCGCATTTTTAGTATAGAAGTCGTGGAACCAACACCACGCACTACGTGTTCAACCTTGAGTAAAATTGCCAACATATTTGAGTAAGCAAGTAGAAGAGGCCCGTGGAATACGATCTACCCTACCTTCTAGATTGGTAGTTATTTGATTGACCGCTTCACAACGTTCATCAAATTGGCGCCGTTGTCGGGGAACTCTCTTTTATTTCATTGAAAGAAGAGCTGGCAATTTATTCTTGTATCTTTCCATCTTTCATTTTCCATCACACTTCGATTTTACACCGGTTGTGTTTGTTTTTGTCTCTTGCAGATCATAGCAGATATAGAATCAAACTACTCCCGTTCCATCTTTCCTTTCCGCAATGGCTGCTCCAAAGAGTCTTGCGGACTACAGTAAGTCGCGCGCATCTAACGTTCGGTCTCCCATCACCATGCCTTATAATGACGACGATCCTGACTATGAGATCAAGATCCCTTTCCTGGGCTAATCTCTAAGGACGTGCAATTTGAAGGAAAGCCGGATGATAACCCTTGCACACATCTATCTGACTTCCTGGCTGTCTGTGAAACTTTCAAGACTGGGAACTTCAACAAGAACGCTCTACGTCTTCGAGCCTTTCCATTCTCTCTCAGAGGTGCAGCTAAGAGATGGCTTGGAAGCAAACCACCCGGTCATTAAACTGATTGGGAAACTTTAGCTCAAGATTTTGTTGAGGAATATTTCCCTCCATCAAGGACAACTGCCTACAAGGACAGCATCTCCAGGTTTACTGAGAGAGAAGACGCAAGCTTGTACGACACGTGGAATGAATTCCAATCCCTTCTCTTCAACTGCCCTCATCACGGGTATGAAGAAAGGCAGTTGGCTGAATTCTTCGCTCGTGGTATGCGTGAGGAATCTGCAAAGTGGGTCAACTCCCTAGTTGGCGGAGATTACACCACTCTCACCCCTCAGGATGCTCTTCTTCATTTTTCTAGCTGTGCTTTAAAGTCAAGAAACTAGGAGAGACAAAGAGAAAGCACCAAGAGTCAGATGAGTATTGCAGAACAGGTCAAAGCAGAAGTTCAAAAGCATCTGCAGACAATTGGCATCTCCCTCGATCCCATGTCAACTACCGTCTTTTCGGCTGACTATGGATGGTGCGGAACCTGTGCTCATAACGGTGGAAGCTGTCTCAACTTCGGTAAAACAGATGATTGGTCTACAGAAGAGGTGAACTTCGTTAGTCAATGCTTCGCCAACAATCAGAAAGGCTACAACAATTACAGGAACTATCAACCGCAGAATCAGAACAACGGATTCTCAGATTCTTACCACAGACCTCCTGGATTCATTGGAGGATAGCAACAGCCTCGAGCAAAGCCGCATTACAGTAGAGACGAGGACTATGAGAAAATGTCCGGTCAAATCATGAGCAGACTCGATGAACATGACAACCAATTAAAAGCTCAAGCTGCACTCAATCAAGGACAGAAGGCTCAAAGCCAAAGGATAGAAGATGCAATAAACAATATGTCTAAAATCCTTACTAGCAATCCTTTCCTTAATCAAGCAGCATTTCAAGGAGACCTCGGTGTGAAGAGTGAACAAGCTCAAGCTATCACCACCAGGAGCGGCAAGCAGACAACCGATCCAAAGGCTCCGGAACCTGACATGATACCAGATACCGCTGCCATGGATATGCCAGGGATTGAAGATATCACAAAAGAGGAAGAAGAAGCACCGACTCCTCCTCCCAAGACAGCTCCGGAGCCTGTCTTAGCGCCATACATACCTCGGATCCCCTTTCCAAAAGCTGCGATGAGCAAAGCCAAGGATCACGACACCCAGTATAAGAAGTGGTACAATGTTCTTAAGACTGCAGAGATCAAGATACTAGTAACTGAGGCTGTAGAGATCTTACCACCACTTGGGAAATTCTTTAAGGATCTCGTGAAGAAGGTGAAGAACGGAGAGGCGTACTCTGTCATGCTTACTAATGAATGCGCTTCTCTCTTTGGTACTCCGTCTCCCATGCGCCAGCCGCCACCACCGCCAGTTAAGTGTTCTGATCCCGGTGATCCCGGTCCTTTTACATTACCGTGCATCATTAATGGTATTAAAATTGACCGTAGTCTGGCTGATTCTGGTGCTTCTATTAATGTTATGCCTGTTTATCTTTATGAAAAGTTAAACCTAGGGATATTAAAACCGTCTACTTTACATCTCGTGCTAGCCGATAGGTCTGTCAAACTGCCTAGGGGTATAATAGAAGATGTAGCTGTTTGTTGTGGTCCTTTTACCATAATTGCATATTTCGTTGTTCTAGATACATGTGAGTTAGACGGAACGCTTATCTTAGGTCGACCTTTCTTAACAACTGCTGGTGCAAATATCAACTGCAAACAAGCCTGTTAACTTTAAGTGTAGGACAGGACAGTGTTACCTTCCGCATTAAGGATAGCATGAGATATTCTATTGCTCAAGATGATAATTGTTATACTGTTGATTCTATGGAGTTGGCCTCGGCCAACTTCATCACTAATGCCTTATCTAGTGATCCGCTAGAGTTGTGCTTGATTTTAGGAATTGACAGTGCACTAGAGGATCCAGAGCAGCGCCTGTGGCAGGACGAGTTAGACGATCGGGAAGTGACTTCCATAGCCACCTCTGCGCCTGCACACATTGAACCAGCATCAAGTCGGATCACTACTTCATATGAGAACCCGCCAGAACTCACCTTAAAGGAGCTGCCTGACCATATAGAGTATGCATTCCTGGGGAAGGAATGCCAGCTGCCAGTCATCATCAATTCGAATCTATCTCCCGAGCAGAAAGAACAACTGATCAGGCTACTCAAGAAGCATGTCCGAGCCATTGCCTGGCAGTTGGCCGACATCAGGGGTTTTTCTGAAACCTTTTGCAAGCATCGGATAGTCATAGATGAGGAATTCAAGCCAGTTAGACAGCCGCAACGCTGATTAAATCCTTGATGTAGGAAGTCGTGAAGAAAGAAGTTCTGAAGCTTCTGGATGCCAGCATCATTTACCCTATTGTCGACAGTCCGTGGTTCAGTCCAACGCAGGTTGTTCCGAAGAAAGGAGGAATCACAGTCATCCCTAATCCTAAGAGTGAGATCATTCCTACTCGCACGGTTACCGGGTGGAGAGTCTGCATCGATTATCGCCAACTTAATGACGCCACAAAGAAGGATCACTTCCCACTGCCGTTCATTCATTAGATGCTAGAACGGTTGGCTGGTCATGACTACTACTGCTTCTTAGATGGGATGTCCGGTTCCTTCTAGATGCCCATCGAGCTCGACGATCAAGAGAAGACAACTTTCACCTGCCCGTTTGGTACGTTTGCTTATCGTCGTATTCCCTTTGGTTCATGCAATGCTCCCGCTACTTTTCAGAGATGCATGCTTGCTATATTCAGAGATCTAGTAGAGAATGTGGTGGAGGTATTCATGGACGACTTCTCCGTCTATGGGGACTCATTTTCCAAGTGCCTGGCCAACCTGGACAAGGTGCTTGCTCGTTGTGAAGAAACCAACTTGGCTCTTAGTTGGGAGAAATGTCACTTTATGGTTACCGAAGGCATTGTTCTTGGCCATAGGATCTCTTCGGTATAGAAGTAGACCGTGCCAAGCTCAAAACCATCGCTAGTTTGCCACCGCCTACTTTGGTCAAGACAGTTCGAAGCTTCCTCGGTCATGTTGGATTCTACCGGAGATTCATCAAAGACTTCTCCAAGATCACTCTACCTATGACCAAGCTTCTAGAGAAAGATGTTACTTTTGTTTTTGATAAAGCTTGTCTTGCAGCCTTTGAGACCATGAAGACCAGACTCACTACCGCACCAATTCTTACAGCACCAGATTGGAATCTTTCATTCGAGATCATGTGCGATGCTAGCGACTTTGCCGTTGGTGCAGTTCTTGGACAGAGAAAAGAAAAGAGGTTTCATCCCATCTATTTTGCCAGCAAGACGCTTAACGATGCTCAGAGGAACTATACCACTACAGAGAAAGAGCTCCTAGCTATCGTCGTCTCCTTTGACAAGTTCAGACAATACCTGGTCCTTTCACACACCATCGTCTATACAGATCATGCTGCTCTGCGCCATCTGTTAGCCAAGCAGGATTCGAAGCCAAGGTTCATCCGGTGGATCCTCCTTCTCTAAGAGTTCGACATAGAGATTAAAGACAAGAAGGGAGCTGAGAACCTAGCAGCCGACCACCTCTCTCGACTTGAGGAATCACAGACAGGTAAGTCTACTACTACCCCTATCAATGATTCTTTCCCTGACGAGTTATTGCGTGTTGAAATTTATGAACAGGTCAACAGCATAGCCATCGAGCCCTGGGCAATCACTCATGCTCAAGCGCTAAGTGACGCAACCGATTAAGATGAACCCTGGTATGCCACCCTGGCTAATTATCTCTCTCATGGCATAATACCTTCTAAGCTAGACTATAATACACGCAAGAAGCTCTTTAAAGAAGCCAAGTCGTACTTCTGGGATGAGCCTTTCTTATACCGCATTAGTACTGACGGAATGATCTGAAGATGTGTCTCTTACATCGAAGCGGCTGACATCATATGTAAGTGCCATGAGGGCCAGTTTGGAGGACACTTCGGCGGCAACCGCACTGCAATAAAGGTACTTGAAACTTGTTTTTACTGGCCTTCAATCTTCAGTGATTGTGACGCTTTTGCTCGTCATTGTGATGCTTGCAAACGATCAGGTAACATCTCTAATCGTAATGAGATGCCCCAAATTGTTTCTTTAACTGTTGAAATCTTTGATGTTTCGGGAATTGATTTTATGGGTTCGTTCACACCCTCCAACGGCAACAAGTACATTCTTGTGGCCGTTGATTGTGTTTCAAAGTGGAATGAAGCTAAAGCTCTAACCACTAACGATTCAAGAGTGGTGGGTCGGTTCCTTACCCATCTTTTCACGCGTTTTGGTTCACCACGCTTCATCATAAGCAATAGGGGTACCCACTTCCATGGAAATTTCGACCGGGTGTGCAAACGCTTTGGCGTCACCCACCGAATGTCCACAACTTACCATCCTCAAGCTAATGGTCAGGCAGAAGTGACAAACCGTGAGCTCAAACGGATTCTTGATAGGACAGTTGGCCGGTCCCGCAAGGACTGGTCATCTAAGCTCAATCATGCCTTATGGGCTTATCGAACTGCCTACAAGACTCCCATCGGTACCTCACCGTATCTGCTGGTCTATGGCAAGGCATGCCATTTACAGTTGAGCTTGAGCACAAGGCGTTTTGGGCTAATAAAGAGTTGAATATGACTTATGCAGTAGCAGGTAATAAGCGCCACGACCAAATCGATGAGCTTGAAGAACACCGTCTCCATGCGTATGAGAGCACGAAGCTTTACAAGGAGCGCACCAAGAGAATTCATGACTACCAATTGAAAACAATCAAGCAATTCTACCCCGGAGATGAAGTCCTCTTATATAACTCTCGGTTGAAGCTCTTCCCGGGTAAACTGAAATCCTGATGGTCCGGCCCCTATACCGTGGTTCGAGAATCATCCATGGGCAGCGTCATAATCAAAGGCCATGGTCAAGAGCCATTCATGGTCACCGGTCACAGGCTCAAGAAATACCTACAGGGCTTAGATGTTTCCCGCATTGACGTGCACTACTTTAAGTCTCCCCCATAACGCTGATCCAGGTATCGTCCAACTCACCGACGTTAAACAAGAGCGCTTCGTGGGAGGCAACCCACGGCTGGAGTCAGTTCATTTTCGTTTCGAGTCAATTCTCCTTCAAAAAAAAACTGCCGATCCGATTTTCAAACGAGTTTTCGCTGAAAACTCCACAAGTTTTTGCCGAAAACTCCGGTTTTAAAGCAGCCTGATCTTCCTGTTTCTCGGTTTTGAAAACTTCTCACCGAAAAATCAGACTTCGTGGTGAAAACTGCCTGTCTTAAACGGCCATCGTTTTTGTTTTGTAAAGGACTTTTCGCCAAAAATTTACCCAGTTTTCGCCGAAAATTCAGGATTTTACCCGCCTGTTATAAAACCCTCCTTCGGCCTTTGTTTATCGAGACCCCCCCGAAAACCAAATCCTCGTCGATCCTCTCTCTTTTCAACCCCGAGTCCGTCGCCAACCTAGCCGCCGCCGCTGCCGCCATATCCGCCGCCGCCGCTGCCCCTCTCTACTCCTCCTAGGTTGTTTTCAGCCTAAAACCCTCGAATCGGAGCTCTACAACCTCGGTTTCGCCCGGAATGAGTCTTCAAGCTTTTCGTCGATTTCTCAGATTTCCAATCATTTTCTCGAGTCATGTCTTCGCGGTTAGTTGTTCAGCCCTTGATTTTGAATCTTTTGGCGTATTGACTTTTGGTTTTTGGCATGGTTAACTTTGGTCGACTTTTTGATTTTCCTCGAATTGCATGTGTGCTGTTTCGGTGTAATCTGGCCAACCTTTTGGAGTCCCTTTGATCTATTTTGCCCTCGTGAATGGTTTTCTTTGATATTGTGCCGATGAATTGTCTTGTGCTTTGCGTTTGTCGAACTGTGTCATTTCACATACTTGGTGATTGAATGCCATTTTTACTCTGCATGCTGGCCGTTTCTTTTTTGCTATGCATAAAATTATGGTACATCGACTTATTTGCTTACCCCCACTTGTCCGCTTCATTCCTCTCAGAACCGTGGTTTCAATATAAGTGTGGGGTAGAATTCTTGTCTTCTAATTCTGGTCTGCCCTGAGTTATGTATTACAGGAATCCGAAGCGTTTCAAGACCACCAGTGCAGATAGAGAGCAGCGATCCAGGGCTCGACAGAATAAGGCTTCATCCTCCAGTCTTTCCACACCGTCTGCTTTGGTACCAGCGGGGGTGAACTTCGTCCCGCAGGCTACACCGGTCCCCGTGATCCCTGTCCCCAGTGCTCCTACACCCGCTAGCGGGGCTCTGCATCCATTTATCGCTGCCCTAGAGCCGCACCAACTGGAGTTATATGAGAAAATTAAAGACATTCCTCCGGCGAAGGTGGCGGTTCTCTCCTTGGATAGTCTCAAGAACCACAATCTGGTGTGGCACTCCAACATCGACCAGACCCTTGAACTCACCGGCTTGTGATCCTTGACCACCTTTAGTTCACCTTACCCTCTGGTCACCCTGCAAGAGTTCTGGAGCTCATTTGAGCGCCACACGCCAAAACCCAACAGCCGACATGAGAAGACCATACATGAGTTCGCTCTCCTCTTTGACCACCATGCCATTGTCCAGGACGCCGCCCTTGGGTTCTCAGATGTCTACTCCATTGCACATGAACCGTACCCTGAAGTTTGGAGGTTCATCTCTGGTAAAGAAGAGGCCGCACCTATCTTCAACCCCACGGTAGGTGATATCGCTCACCCCCTCTTTAAATTTCTTAATTATGTTTGGACGCAATCTCTGTGCTATTGCAACAAGGTGGGACGTCACCATATCTCCCTGGAGGAGCTCGTACTATTCCGTGTTGTGGAGAAAAGTGTTCGTATCCACCCAGGATGGTGGCTTGCAAGGTTCTTCCACAAACGCACGACCACCAAGAGGCTTCCCTCTGAACTGCCTGGAGGTCCTTTCATTTGCTGTCTGATAGACAACCTTCAGATATGAGACAAGTGGGGCCGTGACATTCCTCGCATCCCGATTGAGCACATAAGTGCCAAGCTCGCAGTTGCGCGAGGCATCGACCTTTCAGGTGGCCTCGACCATAGCGGACCGCTACCTTATCGACCAAGAAGGGAGCCTCCACTGCCAGTTGCATCTTCAGTACGTCATGCGCCTCTGCTAGAGTAGCCGCCCCTATCGCAACCACAAATGCCCGACGAGATTACTGAGCGGCTAGCACGTATTGAGAAATGGCAGCTCGACTACTCTGCCGGTTCACTTCAATGGCAGAAGGACCGGGTGGCGCATGAGGAGATGCCGAATGCGCGATTGACTGTTCTACAACAGTTCATGGCTGACCAGAACGCTAGACACCAGGCTGAGTTCACTTGGTGACAACAGATTGAGCAGCGACTTGACGTTTCCCCTATCCCGACCCCACCTCCACCCCCACCTGCGGAACAGTGATCAGGTTGAATCTATCCTTTCCATTTCTTTTCTTTCTTCTTTTCGGATTTCGATCCAACTTTTTTATGTGTGGAACCGGGACACTTGTCCCGATATCATTTTGATCTTTTTGTTGTTTTTGTTTTGTAGGAACTTGAGTAGCCACTCCGCTCTACTCCGGACGCTTCATGTTCATCCACTACACCGACCATCACCTTCCAGGTTCTTCGTATCTCTCTACTCTAGTTTAGTACCGTGAGGACACAGAACCATTTAAGTGTGGGGTAAGGAGTCTAGGAATATGCATGATCTTGCGTGATTTTCTGTGATTTGTGGTTCAATTTTGAATTTCTCTAGCATAGAATTGCTCAATTATTGACTTTTAATGTTAAATTGACTTCAATTCTGAACAATTACGTAGTGGGTTAATCATAATTAACTGTTTTGCCTTGAAACGAGCTTTAATGAAACAACTACTTGAAGTGTCCAGAAAACAGTGAGATCGAAACTTGTTTGGTTTACGTACTTGCATGTGTAGGTCACCTTTTCTACGTGGAACAGTCTAAACCAAATCGTTAGAATTGAATCTCGGTTTAATCTCGTGTCATTTGTGAATTTGAGTGTGTTCTAGTTTAGTTTGCTTGAGGACAAGCAAAAGCTTAAGTGTGGGGTATTTTGATGACACTCGATTTGACGTGATTTTCAGCCACATTTAAGCGACATTTCCTTGCTTGAAACGTGGTTTTAGGGGTAGAATAGCGAATATTCACTCAACTGCCCTATTTCCTACCGATTTGGTTAATTTGGCCCTTTTGGGTCCGTTTGATGGTTTTCTAGTGTTTTTGTAAGAGCACAGGTTTTTGTCGTCAAATACGTAACCACAGACGTGTTCAAAACCTGAAGGAGCGAACCAAAAATCAAACCGGAGTCAGAACCGAAGATCCAACTGCCAGCATAATGTTTTCGCCTAAAATACTACAAATATTTCGGCGAAAATACCTTAAGAAACTCACAGGCAAAGTCAGCTATTTTACACTACAGTTTTTGGTGAAAACTCCTCAGGTTTTCGCGAAAAGTACAGAAGAAATCGGTAGAGCTCACAAGATGAAGTTTTCGGCGAAAACTCCTAGTCCGAAAATCACAGGAGACCATCACCGAAAGCCAACCATTTTTCAAAGAAGTTTTCGCTGAAAATTTCTTAAGTTTTTGGTGAAAAGTCTAGGCAAATCCGGCAGAAATCAGTTTAGGTTTAAATACTGAAACCGGCGGCTAAACAAGGGGACATACTTACACTTTGGATGAAAATTCCAAGAGTGAGATTAGAGAGAGAAAGAGTGAAGAGAGTTCGAGGAGCGAGGAAAGGATCGTGACGCCGTCCTTCCATCACGGATCGGTGGTGATTAAATTCAAAATTCATTCAGTTCTCCTTGATGTTTGATTTGTTCTTTGTTCTCTGTGTTTCTTGTCTGATTTGGCCACCTAGATTAGATTCTTGTTAAGCTAAGGAGAAGTGAACGCTCGCATTACTTTAAAACATCAAATCAAACAATTAACCTATTTATTGGATTATGCCTTTCGTAGGAACCAGTTAGGGTCAATCCATTGCAAGAGTAACTCATAAATCGCTAGTAATCGCACCAGTTAGTTTAGTCATCGCAAGAGGCGACCGTACCCGGGTGACTAAATAATCGTGGTAGTTAGATCTGATAGAGCGAGCGTTCGCCAGTCTTAAACCTAAGGGTAAGGAGTTGTGATGGTGTCTGTGAACTGAATGAACTAGAATCGAAAATCGCTGGTTTGTTGACTGCCAATGCTCTGGTGATCTAAGGGGGATTCGAAGTCTAAGCTTGCCTGTCATCTGTCTAAGTCAAACAACCAATCATTCTACATTTAAATTTCATTGCATTTTTAGTATAGAAGTCGTGGAACCCACACCACGCACTACGTGTTCAACCTTGAGTAAAATTGCCAACATATTTTAGTAAGCAAGTAGAAGAGGCTCGTGGAATACGATTTATCCTAGCTTCTAGCTTGGTAGTTATTTGATTGACCGCTTCACAATGTTCATCAAACCTCAAGGAACGGCCTGAGATCAATCAAGTCCGAAGGAAGCACTGCCCATTCATAACTAGGGATTTCGACGAAAACTCCAAGTCTTAGCCGAAAAGTATGCAGACAATATTACTGTCAACTGGGAGAAATCAGTCCTCGATGAAAACTCCCAAGTCCTCGGTCAAAAACTAAAGCACAAGCTGGTCAGTCGAAGACAGAAAACTCAGCCGGGGTTTCACCTGAAGTCTTCGGCGAAAACTCCAAAGTTTTCGCCAAAAATTAATTCTCTTTTCAGCTGGGATTCGAAACCTATAAATACAGAATCAGCGGCCACATTCAAGACATATACCTTCCTTGGATTAATTTCCAGACTTAAGAAAAGTTAGAGAGAGTTTAGAGAGTTCAAGGATCCGGGAAGAGATCGTGACACCATCCTTCCATCTCGGAGAACTCGGTGCTAGGAGTTGAAGATTCAGGAGATTAAAGCTTCACAGATTCATCTGAAATTAGGTTTTGCAGTTCTTCTTTGTTCTTCCTGGTTGAAGATGTATTCTTTGTTTGTCTTTGATTCTTTTGTTTTGAATATGAGTAGCTAAACTCATAGAGCTTAGATTAGATGAACCCTAAGTGACCCGGGGCTTTAAAGCGGTCACGGATCGGCGGTAATTAAATCCAGTTTCAATCAGTTCCTCTTGCATGGTTGGTTTGTTATTCATTGCTTTGTGTTTCTTTTTCTGGTTTGGCCACCTAGTTAAGATTCTAGTTAAGCTGAGGATAGTAGCGAACGTTCGCCTCACTTCAAAACACCAAATCAACAGTTAACCTATTCATTGGAACAATTTCTCTCTGTAGAAACCAGTCAGGGTTAATCCGCTGCTAGAGTAACTCATTAATCACTAGTAATTGTGCCATTTAGTTTTCCATTGCAGAAGCGAACGCACGGGCGGTCAATTAATCTTGGGAGTTAGATCGGATAGAGCGAACGTTCGCCAGTCTTAAACCTAAGGGTCGGGAGTTATGGTGGTGTCTGAGAACTGAATGATTCAGGTTTGAAAACCGCTGGTTGATGACACTCGATTTGACGTGATTATCAACCTCATTTAAGCGACATTTCCTTGCTTAAGACATGGTTTTTAGGGTAGAATAGCGAATATTCACTCAACTGCTCTATCTCGTGCCATTTGTGTTACTTTGGCCCGTTTCGGGTCTATTTGATGGTTTTCTAGTGTTTTCATGATAGCTCAGGTTTTTGCCATCAAATGAAGTAGCCAAGGACGTGTCTAAGGCATTGGAACCTCGAGGAACCGCACCGGAACCAGTCCAAGGAGTTGATCAAGCCAACTCAAATCCTGCCCCGATTTACACTACAGTTTTTGGTGAAAACTCCTCAGGTAATCGGTAGAGCTTTACAAGAAGAAGGTTTCGGCAAGAATTCAAGTTCTCGCCGAAAACTCTGAACTTCAAACTCACAGGAGAATTAGCCGACGGAAGCCTCCATTTACAAAGAAGTTTTCGGCGAAAACTCATCAAGTTTTCGCCGAAAAATCCAGGCAAAATCCAGCGACTTAGGGTTAAGTATAAATACTTAAACCGGCGGCCCAAAACATAGACCTCATAATATCATATCATAATTCAGAACTTTCACGAGTTTCAGAGCAGAGTTTTAGAGTTCGAAGAGCCAGGAAGAGATAGTGACGCCATCCCTTCATCTCGGAGACTCGAAGCTAGGATTGAAGATTACCGGAGAGCGAAGCTTTGCCAGAATCATCTTAATTAGGTTTTACAGTTTCTATCTGTTCTATCTTTTCATGATGAACTCTGTTTCTGTCTTTCATTCTGTCGTTATGAACATGAGTAGCTAAACTCGTAGAGCTTAGACTAGATGAAGCCTAAGTGACCCAGGGCTTTAAAGCGGTCACGGATCGACGGTGATTAGATTCAAAGTTCAATCAGTTTCTCTTTCATGTTTGGTTTGTTCTTCGTTGTTTATGTTTCTTGTCTGGACTGATCACCTAGATTAGATTATTGTTAAGCTAAGGATAGAAGCGAACACTCGCCTTACTTTAAAACACCAAATCAACAATTAACCTATTCATTGGAGTGTACCTTTCGTAGGAACTAGTTAGGGTTAATCCACTGCAAGAATAACTCATAAATTGTTAGTAATTCCACCAGTTAGTTCAGTCGTCGCAAGAGGCGACCGTACCCGGGCGACTAATTAATCTTGGTAGGTAGATCGGATAGAGCGAACGTTCGCCAGTCTTAAACCTTAGGGTTAGGAGTTATGGTGGTGTCTTAGAATTGATTGAACGAGAATTGAAATCCGCTGATCTGTTGGTTGCTAATGCTCTGGTGAACAAAGGGGGATTCGAAGTCTAAGCTTGTCTGTCGTCTTTGTTAAGTCAACCAATCTTCCAATCTGTCTTTCAGTTTAGTTTTTAATTTCCTTGCATTTTCTAGAATAGAAGTCGTGGAACTCACACCACGCACAACGTGTTTAACCTGAGTAATTTGCCTTTACATTTGAGTAGACAATTATTAGAAGACCCGTGGAATACGATCTACTTAGCTCTTAGCTGGGTAGTTATTTGACTACACGCGCGTGAAAATGCAGTTCATTAAATTGGCGCCATTGCCGGGGACTTCTTTTAATTGTTTGAAAGAAGAACTGGCATTTTATTCCTCTACTCTCCATCTTTCATTTTTCCATCCACTTCGATTTTACACTGGTTTTGTTTGTTTTTGTCATTTGTAGGTTGTTCACAGGTTTATGGATCACCGCCCTCTCACGCTCTCCCAAACTGCCAAGAACGATAAGGCTAAGAGTGCAGAGAGACCAGACAGTTCTGCTCCGCCAAGACAATCACAAATTTAAACGAGAGGCAGAACCAATCCACCTCCATCTGTCACTCCAATTAAGATTGAGGAACTGAAGGAGAGTTCCTCATCTTCACCGTCATCTTCGTCCGCTTCATACACCGAATCACTTTCACCTCCTCCATCTCCTAGGATGAATGATTAGTTACCACCACCACCACCACTGGGTGCACCGAAGAGTCTAGCTGACTACAACATGCCGAGCGCGACTAGCGTTCGATCTTCTATCGCCGTGCCACGCATCAAAGAAGATCCTGACTATGAGATCAAGATTCCTTTCTTGACCATGATCTCTAGGGATCTACAATTTGAATGCAGGGCACTTGACAATCCGTGCACGCATCTGGCAGATTTCATTGATCTCTGCGACACTTTCAAGAATGGGAATCTCGACAAGAACACTCTATGCTTGAAAGCTTTCCCGTTCTCTCTTAAAGGCACAGCTAAGAGGTGGCTGATGTGAACTGCCGCAACCGTGGGCAGACGACCCTAACCACCGCAAGTTGATGATCGTGCAACGAGGTAGAAACCTTCAGGAACCAGGATGGAAGAGGACTTTGACCCGCTAGCTATATAACAGCTATGAACCAGAAGTAACAAGTCGATGACGCCACGCCAAGAGATGGATGCTCTTGATGATAAGTCGATCTAAACGACAGTCAATTCCATGAAAGTCGAGATGAGATTAGCAATTCCATGCTAAGAGAAAAACCGAAGTTTAAGTGTTTATTCAATTCAAAGGTCTCTTTACAAGAGGCGAAGGCCTCTATTTATAGGGAGGAGTTAGGGAACAAGCTCTCCTAATCCTCCTAAATAACTAATAAATAAATAATAAAAGAGTCCTAATTAAACTACTAAAAAGGACATCAACTAATCCTAATCTAGACTAAAAATAAGGTAAATTGGGACTCCTATCCCACAAGGAATAAGAATCCTATTTAGAGAAGAACTCCTAACTTGGGAGCCAAGTTTCCCCAAAAACAGCCTAAATGGGTTCTGGAATTATGGGCCTAATAAATACCAAACAATTTCCTAAAATTCTGATCTTTTGCAGATCCATAGTAGACTCCATTGGCTACAACTTTCATGTTGGACATTAGTCCAAATTCTGTCTCCAAGTAGCCCATATTCGTCAATCCTTGTCGGACTAAGAATCTGTCCAGAAATCCGGGTTTGGCCCTTGTTCACTTTAGTTCTGGCCCGTAGCTTCTTAGTCGTGGGCTGAACTCTTGGCTCTCCTCCAAGGTTGGATTCTCCTTGATCCTCTCCTCTTGGATCAGGCTCAGGTGATGGCCTGATCACAGCTCCTTGATTGGCCTTTCTCGGATCAGCATCCGGGCTCCATTTAGTGATGCTTAGGCCATGCATCACTAGGACTTGCTTTAGCCCTAACTTCTTCAATACTCCTCCGAATTGAGCTCCGTTTGTTGGAGGGTGCTCCTGAGTCTTTAAGCTATCTAGGGCTATTGGAAGTTCCCAGAAGGCACGAGCCAATTGTTGGATGGTCCATAAGTTCTCCTATGTGGCATCCTGGCCCGGGAACACATCTAGTGTCGAGTCTAGCTCTTGGCCTTCTTCAAATCTGTTTGAGCCCTTTGAGTTCTACTTCGGCCAAGTGTTCAAGAATGCTCTCAGGAGGTCTTCAAGGGCTGGTGCTGGTCCAGGGATCGTGGCTCTGATCCTTAAGCTTAGTTCTGGTATTTGGCCCGGTCCGGGGCTCGTACCGAGGTCTATCTTCGGGTGCCAGCTTCTTCTGGCCAGGCTTTCTTCATTATGCTTCATCCTCATCTTCTGGAATGGGCTCGTGGCATTTGGCCTGAGGTTTTGCTCAGGCTCTCAGCTTGGGGTTGACCCTAGGGTGGCCAGGATCACATCATCCCCCTCTTCTTGAAGAGGATTCGTCCTCGAATCCTTGCCTGATAATCCAAAGGCCCGGCCCGAAGACCGGCTGCCCGTCCTAGTCCCACTCGGACTAGGAAATCCTAAAACCGCCGGTTTAGGGTTTTAAGAGTTTTATTCCTATTTTGAATTGGATTCTTGGATTTAAAGACTATTTAATTGTTTTCCTTTTTAGTAGGACTTGTTTAGGGCTTTTAGGATTCTAATTAGGAATAGGACTCTTTATTCTATTCTTATTTAGGAATTAGACTTTAGGGAGGAGAGCTTGTCCCCTCCCTATATATGAGGCCGCCGGCCTCACTTTGTCCGACACAACTTTTATGAAATAAACCCCCTTTGAAAGAACTTTGTTCTGAAACCTTATTGTATCTGCATGTTGTGATACTAAAGGCCCCAACTTATCATCAAGAGCATCCATCTCTTGGCGTGGCATCATCGACTGGACACTTCTGGTTCCCGGCTATATACAGCCGACGGGTCAAAGTACTTATCCACCCCCAGTTCTCGACGGTTCTACCTCGTTGCACGGTCTCAACTTACGGTGTTTAAGGGTCGTGTGCCCACGGTTGCAGCGGTTCACATCAGATCGTGGCTCCGATCCTTAAGCTTAGTTCTGATATTTGGCCCGGTCCGGGGCTCGTACCGGGGTCTATCTTCAGGTGCCAGCTTCTTCTGGCTAGGCTTTCTTCATTATGCTTCATCCTCATCTGGAATGGGCTCGTGGCATTTGGCCTGAGGTCTTGTTCAGGCTCTCGGCTTGGGGTTGACCCTAGGATGGCCAGGATCACATCAGTGGCTTACTGGTAAACCACCTGGTTACTACACAGACTGGGATACTCTTGCTCAAGACTTCGTCGAAGAGTACTTCCCTCCTTCCAGAACACTAGCCTTCAAGGACAGCATCACCAGATTCTCTCAGAAGGAAGGAGCGAGCTTATATGACACTTGGAATGAATTCCAAGAACTTGTCTACAACTGTCTTCACCACGGGTTTGAGCAGAGACAGCTAGCTAAAATCTTTGCTCGAGGTCTTCGTGAAGACTCTGCTAAATGGGTCAACTCCCTAGCTGAAGGAGATTGCACCACCCTCACACCTGAAGCTGCTCTTCTCCATTTCGCGAACTGTGCTTCCAAGTCAAGAAACTGGGAACGGTAGTCAGAAGGATCAAGAAGCAAGCTCGATCTTGAAGCAACCATTAAAGCAGAAGTCGAGAAGCATCTGAAGAAGTCTTCTACACCCATCAAGCTGCCAGTAGCCTCTGTCTACGTTGCTGATTGCGAGTGGTGTGGAGCTTGTGCTCATAATGGAGGCCGATGCCATAACTTTGGCAAAACCGAAGTCTGGTCTGCCGAAGAAGTCAATTTCGTTTCTCAAGGCTTCAACAACAATCAACAAGGTTATGTTGGATATCGCAACTATAGACAATAGGGAAATTACCAAGATCGACCTCCCTACAATGTCGGTGCCAACCAGAACCAAGGGCAGAATCAGAATAGCTGACCAACTGGTCTAGCTCAGGATCAGAAGCCAAACCATCCATCGGGAGGTGTCTACCAGCCGCTGCACCGAAATCCAGGTAACTATGGAACTGCTCCTGGCAATCACCAGAATCAATATCTGAACAATACTTATACAGGATAGCAGCATCAGAAGGAAAACAACGTCAGTGAACTCGACAAGAAGCTCAATCAGATCATCACCAGACTTGACGATCATGATAGTCAGTTCAAAGCTCAAGCTCTCCTCAACCAACAATAGATTGCAACCGATCAAAGAATAGAGCATGCAGTGAACCAGATCTCTAGCATGCTAACATCTGGTCGACCATTTGGCCAGCTTCCAAGCCAAACCGAGCCTAATCCGAGAAAGGAGCAAGCTAAGATGGTATCTATTCAAGATTCGACAAACTCACCTACTAATGCTTCTTCTAATTCATATAGGACCACTGAAGTTCCGGAGAAGAAGGAAGCAAAGAAGGAGGCGCCTAAGGAGTATGATCCTCCTCTTGCTCCGTACTACGAGAAGCCTCCTTTTCCAAGAGCATTGCTACCTAACGCGAGGATCGAGACTGGCACGTGGGGAAACAAAGAAGGATACTCTACCATCCGTAGCAAGAAGCCTTCCTCGCCATATCTAGCTAAGTGTTCTGATCCTGGTTCTTTCACGCTACCTCTAGTCATTAATGATATTGAGAATAGAACGTAGTTTGGTTGATCTAGGTGCGTCTATCAATGTTATGCCTATGAGTTTGTTTGAGAAATTTGGCGTTTCACTTTCTTAGCTGATTTTGTGATCATAGATACTAGCGAGGAGGATTCTACTATTCTTATAGGTCGACCCTTCATGCCAACAACCTGAATGCAGATCAATGTTTCGAGTGGTTCGTTGACCTTGAGGGTTGGTAAGGAAACGATAACATTCCGCCTTAAGGACGGTATGAAGTACACTCCTATGAATGAAGAACCTCACCGTCTTGCTGTTGAAACTGTGGAGTTGACTCCGGTCAACTCCGTTACTGATGTCTCTTCCAGTGCTTCTAGATCAACTGTTGTTGCAGGTGTTGAATAGATTATCAAGAAGGAACCAGGATCTTCGGCTCAAAAGCCGCCAAAGAAGAAGGAACTGAAAGCCTCTTCTTCACCGCCAAACAAGGAACCTGGTAGGCTACGGAGGAAGAATCAGAAGAAGAAGACTCAAATGGTCTGGAGGCCAATTGCTCCACCATCCTCTTCCGAGCCAGCTACACCACTAGTCCCTGTCAAGCCACCGGCGCATGAGCAAGTGAAGAAGGAGAAGCCAAAAGCATCTCCCAAGGAAGCGCCAAAGATCACGGATCCCGGTGAAATGAAGATGGAAGTCAAAGAGAAGATAAGGCCGACCGTCCTCATTCCTTCCATTGTAACACTCACGAAGGATGATCTCTCAAGAGAACTGTTCGGACCGTTCAAAATCATTGATCATCTTCCTGATGGATGCACTAAGCTCACTCATGCTAACGGGAAGAAGTTCACGCTCGACGGAGATACCCCGAAGCTCTACTTCATGAATTCCGACACTAGCGTTAGGGAGATCCGGAGTTGCGATGTCTCCTAATACCGTCAAGGTATCGTTCAGCTCAAGGACGTTAATCTAGAGCGCTTCGTGGGAGGCAACCCATGGCTGGAGTCTGTTTTTAATTTGTGTCAAACTCCTTGTTTTAGAGTCGGTTAAGGGGAGCCAAAAGTGTCAGTTTGCATGATTTTTTATTTTTCGTGTGTAGTGTGTGTGTCATCGTTTCAATCGCAAGTTGTTTCTGATTTTCGTCAAATTATTTTTGATTTTCTGAAGTTTGTCGGGATTGCGAAAATATTTTCAATCGTGCAGGTCAAAGTTTTCGACAAAAAGCACTTCACTTTTCGGCGAAAACTGCCCTTTAAATCCCACTGTGTTTTCTGACCGATTTTTTATAAACTTTTCGGCGAAAAAGTACCCTACTTTTCGGAGAAAACTGACTTTGAAAATTGGCAGACGTTTTGAACTTGATTTTTTGGCGAAAACTTGCACTTCTTTTCGCCGAAAAATTTGAGAAAAATCCAAAAATATTCACCCTATTTCCTTTCTTTTTTCCCGGTCTTCTCTCTCTCCCCTCACATTTTCGAACGACGAACGCCCCCACCCCATTTTAAAATTGCCGTCGCTCATCCATCGCCGCTGCCACCCGATTCCACCGCCGCACCATTCCTCTCTCTCTCCCGATCATTTCAAGCCGTAGATCATCCGAATCGGAGCTCTAGAGCTCCAGTTCCACCGAAATCTAGTTTTTCAAGTTTTTCTCTGATTTCTCTCATTCCGTTCGTTTTCAGTAGCTATGGCTTCAAGGTAAGTTGTAGAGCTTTTCATTTCGAGTCTTTTGACATGTTGAATGCTGAATTTCGTTGGGGTTGACTTTGGTTGACTTTTTTGGTCTACCTCGATATGCGTGCTGACTGTTTCGTGTGAATTTAGGTTAGTTGATTGCTTTGGACTGATCTAGCATGCTTAGGGAGAATTGTGTTGAATTCTAATACCATTTGATCATATGTTGCTATGGTTAAAGAATGATTCTTTGTGGTGTTGACATTTTATGAAATGTCGGTTTGACCATGCACTGTTTTTTGCTCTGTTAGCTGCCGTGTTTGTTCATTCACGTTCATATCACTATGTTGGTTGCCAGAGTTGATATTATGCCGTCATTTCTCGATTTGTGCTAGTAATTGCCATGACTAGGGTTCATTGTGTTCCGTGTTGACTTTTTGAATGTCGTTTTGACTTCTGAACTCTAATTGTTATATTGACATCCCTACTAGACATATGCATGCTTTGTGATTCATTGTGATTACCGGTTACTTACTTTGCTTACCCCCCACACGGTTTTCCTCATTTCTTTGTGAAATTGAGTTTTTCTACTAAGTGTGGGGTGGGTTATTAGTTGACTAATCTGGTTTCATTTCTTGCTATAGGAATGTCACTCATGAGCGCAGGACTAAGGCGAGACTCGACACCGCCTCTAGCTCCTGAGCTCCGGCACCCGTCACACCTGCCATCTCCGGTCCTCCACCAGCATATCCAGGCCATGTCGGGTACCACCCCACAGTTGCCCGCCTGCCCGTGCATTACTTCGAGCGCTACCAGAGGCTCGAGCATGTTCCCGGAGCCGACGTGCGACCATTGTCCATGGACTCCCTCCTCGAGCACGATGAGGTTTGGCACCAGAATGTGCTCACCTCATTGGCACACTTCAGGACTTCTGGAGCTGACCACCCTGGCTGCTGATTTTCCGGACGTCGCCCTTCAGGAGTTCTGGGCTACATTCGTGCTGGATGAGCACAAGAAGAGGCAACACAAGAAGGTCATCTCTTTCTACCTCGGCGGGCTGTACAAGGATTTCACCTACGATGAGTTTACAGCTCATCTCGGCATCCCCCGGGAGCACTACGAGGGTCACCACCACGGTTGGTAGAACAATACGGCAAGGGAGATGAGTATGACGCGCTCTGGAGCCACAACACTGGAGTACCGAACGCTTAGACCACGTCTCATAACTCTGTTAAGTCACTCTCTCACCCTCTCTATCATTTTATTCATATGGTTTTGCGTAGGTCACTGCTGTTTGCTCCAGAGAAGGACCGCCACCATATAAACAGAGAGGAGCTCCTTCTTCTACGTGCCATCTGGGAGGCTTATCCGCTTCATCCCGGATGGGTGCTTGCACGCCTATTCCGCCAGAAGACTCAGAAGCCAAAGCCGCCTAGCTCACTCCTTGGCGGCAATTTTGTAGGCCGACTCATCATCTCCCTCGGTCTCAGCCAGTCATATGGCCCGGACGTCCCACGACGCATAGTACACACCGTATGTGGTGATTTAGCGTTCGAATATGCCATCCAGTTGGACCTTGGTTCGCAGGTAGCGGTAGCTCCTCCTCCCCAACATGAGGCCGAGTAAGAGGAAGAAGACGATTCTGAGGAACAGCTTCCTCAGCCGGAGCCGGTGTTTGACGATCATATACCCTTGCCACAATAGCAGGCAAGGTATGCATATCAGTACCAGCCGCCTGATGACACTCAATTTGACGTGATTTTCAGCCTCATTTAAGCAACATTTCCTTGCTTGAAACGTGGTTTTAGGGGTAGAATAGCGAATATTCACTCAACTACTCTATTTCCTACCGATTTGGTTACTTTGGCCCTTTTGGGTCTATTTGATGGTTTTCTAGTGTTTTTGTGATAGCACAGGTTTTTTCCATCATTTACGTAGCCACGGACGTATTCAAGAACTCAAGGAGTGAACCAGAATCGAACCAGAAATCAAACCAGAGTCAGAACCAAAGATCCAACTGCCCAACACAATGTTTTCACCAAAAATACTGCACAGTTTTCGGTGAAAATACCTTAAGAAACTCACATGCGAAGTCAGCAACTTTACACTGTATATTTCGGCGAAAACTTTCATAGTTTTCGGCGAAAACTTTCATAGTTTTCGGCGAAAATTCATGAAGAAACCCAATGCAGATTTAGCTGATGTTTTCAGCGAAAACTTAAAGTCTTCGCCGAAAACTATTGAAGAAAAACACACAGGAGATTTTAACTGAAGTTTTCGGCAAAAACTCCTTAAGTTTTCACCAAAAACTCCTTCCTTTTCCGCGGCTGGGTTGGAAAACCCTAATCTTACCTATTTAAAGAAGCAGTCGGCAGCCAGCCAGAGGGGGAGGATTATTCCAACAACTATTCACAAATCAGACTTTTGAGAGTCAGGCGACTCTAGGGTCGATAGATAGAGTTTAGAGAGTTTGAAGATCCGTGGAGAGATCGTGATGCCATCCTTCCACCTCGGAGAGCTCAGAGCTTAAAGTTGAAGATCCTGGAGATCGAAGCTTCGCCGGAGTCGTCAGAATTAGGTTTTTCAGTTCTTATCTGTTCTTCCTCTATATGATGATTTCCTTTGTTGCCTTCGATTCTTCTGTTATCGTTATGAGTAGCTGAACTTGTAGAGCTTAGATTAGATGAACCCTAAGTGATCCAGGGCTTTAGAGCGGTCACGGATTGGCGGTAATTAGATTCGAAGTTCAATCAGTTTCTCTTTGCATGGTTGTTTTGTTCTTCATTGTCTATGTTTCTCTTCTGGTTGGTCGCCTAGATTAGGTTTATGCAAGCTAGGGTTAGTCGCCAGATAGCTTCCCTGCTTTGGCGCATAAACTTGTCTTCCTTGATCACCTAGTTTAGATTCTTGTTAAGCTGAGGATAGAAGTGAACGCTCGCCTCTCTTTAAAACATCAATTCAACCAATTAACCTATTCATTGGAGTGTGCCTTTCGTAGGAACCAGTTAGGGTTAATCCATTGCAAGAGTAACTCATAAATCGCTAGTAATTCCACCAGTTAGTTTAGTCGTCGCGAGAGGCGACTGTACCCGAATGACTAATTAATCTTGGTAGCTAGACCGGATAGAGCGAACATTCGCCAGTCTTAAACCTAAGGGTCATGAGTTATGGTGGTGTATAGAAACCGATTGAATTAGAATTGAAAACCGCTGGTCTTGTGATTGTCGTTGCCTTGGTGATCTAAGGGGGATTTGAAATCTAAGCTCGTCTATCCTTATGTTAGTCAACCTTTTAATCTTTCTGTCTTTTATTTTCCTGCTTTATTAGATTATAAGTCGTGGAACTCACACCACGCACAACCTGTTTAAACCTGAGTAATTTGCCAACATATTTGAGTAGACAAGTAGAAGAGACCTCGAGTAGAATACGATCTAGTCTACCTTGGTAGATTAGCAATTTGATACCGCTAAAACTGTAGCATCACCGCCCCTTCAGGATCCATTCCAGGAGCAGCATCCTCAGCACCGACCGCATCCAGCTGATATTGGAGAGCTGTACGAGCGACTCCAGGAGTGGCGAGTCACAAACACTGCCACTTAGGATGCCATATGGGTTATTATGTAGCAGCACATGTGCCGCACAGACGAGAGATATGAGGTGCAACTTGTGTGGCAGCGGCAGGTCGACGACGCCCTCCACATTCCCCCTCCCGATGCACCTGACCAGCAGTGGTCGGGTTGTATCCTTTTCCTTGTCCCTTCTTTTTATTTCTTCTTTTCAGATTTCGGTCCAACTTTTTTCTGTGTGGATCTGGGACACTTGTCCCGGTTTCCTTTTTATCTTTCATTTGTTTTTGTTTTGCAGGTAGTTTGGGAGATTCCCTTTGCTTAGGGTCTACCTCCTTCTGCTTCACTTTGGTAGATTCCCTCCGCTCCGAGGACCCGTGTTCATCCCCTACATCCATCATCTCGGTCCAGGTTCTTCTATTCCACTCTCAACTCTAGTTTTAGTCCTGTGAGGACACATAACGATTTAAGTGTGGGGTAGGATGTTAGAGAACCTTGCATGAACTTGAGTGCCCTTGATTGTGTTTTTTGTGTGTTCCGTGGTGCCTGTCCAGTTTCTCTAGCATTAGAATTGCTGGGTTCTTCATTTTTGATGTTAAGTTGTTGTTCAATCTATCATAATGATGCTTAGACTGCTTAACCTAGAACCTGAGAACCAACGTGTATACTTTGATGCTAAATTGCCTGATCAGAACAGATTTTTAAAATCACACTTATAGTCTGTCGCCTTGATTACATGAAAATGACCGAATCCGACTAGCAAACCAACTGTGAGCTTTTGATCCATTGCACGTAACTTGAAATTTCAATTCTTTTTGAGTGGTTTTCTGTTTGCTTGAGTGAGTTAGAATTTGCATGAGACCTGTTCGAGACAACACGATGACATGAGTTCTAGAATGATAGGGGCACCTAGATTCAGCTACTAAGCCAGATAGGCTACCTAATGTTAAATCCATTAGGTTTAAACCCTTGAGCTTGGCCTGTTCTTTCGATTCGATATACATCACAGCAATTCCCCATTCTTTCATTCACCGTTGATCCCCTATGGTTGTAGTTCTAGATTGACCTACCGAAAGTTGGTTTGTAGTAACCTGCCTATAGCCATTAAACAGGTGGTATTAGCTATTATGTCCAAACGTGTAAACCCCTCTAGCAACTAAAAGAAAGAATCGGCACAAAAGAAAAAGTAATGAAAAAAGAAGAAAAATCAGAAAAGTTCAAAAGTTTCAAATTTTTAGTTCAATAACGTCCTTCTCCCTCAAAAGAAAAATTCAAAAAAAATGTGTGTGAAAAGAAAATAAAGTGCTAGGTTGCTTGAGGGTATAATAGGACGAGCGTACACTATTCCACCCGTGTCTGGTTAGACGGTAGGAAGCCATAGGCTAGATTCGAGGGAAGTTAGTCGAAAGCTACACCGCACCAAAGCCATCATCATACATTCCCATCATCCATCTCATTATAAACCCTTGTAGTGTAGAATTCGTTACAGTCCTAGCAGGGAAGTCCTTCTTGACTAGTTCCTCGTGTTGTCACAGTGGTGGAGATGTGGTCGAATTGCAAACTTATGACAGAATTCAGTAACAAAAAATGATTGAGAGCAGAAACACGTCCTTAAACACAGAGAGTGAGAGTTCCCCTTATACTAAAAAGTTCTTGTGTGAGGAGTTTGGTCGGTCAGGTCAAATTCGTGCATAATTGGTTACTATTACTTGTCGTGTGTTGTTTTTAGTGAGACCAGGACGTTTGGCTGATCAGTATGCATGTTAGGTTTGTTGTTCTAGGAATTATCTGTCTAATAATTCATTGTGTATGCTTAAAGTTCAATTTAATTGATCTTATCATTTGTGAACGTGAGCATGTTCTATTCAGTTTGCTTGAGGACAAGCAAAAGCTTAAGTGTGGGGTATTTTGATGACACTTGATTTGACGTGATTATCAGCCTCATTTAAGCGACATTTCCTTGCTTAAGACATGGTTTTTAGGGTAGAATAGCGAATATTCTCTCAACTGCTCTATCTCGTGCCATTTGTGTTACTTTGGCCTGTTTCGGGTTTATTTGATGGTTTTCCAGTGTTTTCATGATAGCACAGGTTTTTGCCGTCAAATGAAGTAGCCAAGGATGTGTCTAAGGCATTGGACCTCAAGGAACCGCACCGGAACCAGTCCAAGGAGTCGATCAAGCCAACTCAAATCCTGCCCCGATTTACACTACAGTTTTCGGTGAAAACTCCTCAGGTTTTCGACAAAAACTCCAGAAGAAATCGGCAGAGCTTTACAAGAAGAAGTTTTGGACGAGAAGTCAAGTTCTCACCGAAAACTCTGAACTTCAAACTAACAGGAGAATCAGCCGACGGAAGCCTCCATTTACAAAGAAGTTTTCGGCGAAAACTGTAACATCCGTCCCGAATCAGCCTGGTTTACTTGAGGTTGAACCGAGATCGAACGCCACTCAAGCACAGGTTTAACCAAAACGCAAAACAATAAAAGAAAGAATTAAACTTCTCACTAAAATCCACAATCGAACGGAGGCCTCCAATATAAAAATCAACCATAAAAACCAACATAAAACCGAAAATCAAATCCAATCCAACCTCAAGAGGTTTACAAAAGTTCCCAACCCAAATATCCTGGTCAACTGAAATATAATAAGTACAAGTAAGGTCAACTTCAAGTAAGTCACCGATCTTCACCTCATGGCTCCAAACGACAACCTTCTCGAACTCAACTCTCAACTGCAACTCCAACCTAGCACTAGCCATGAGCACCTGAAAGAGAAACTGGGAGGGGATCAGCTTCCTAATGAAACTGAGTGAACCCACTGGGTCTACCTATGCGCCGAACCTAGCCTAGGAGCAATCCCAACTCCACGCACAAACAAGCAACGGAATCAGACTCAGCCATCTCATTTTAAGTCCTATCATGCTACTAGGCGTTCATATAAGTTCTTACCTCAACCGGAACATACAGCTTGCAAAAATTCAGCAATACATCAAAGTCGTCACTAGGCGATGCAACCACAAAATCAAGTTCATCAAGCTCACGGATCAACATTCAAACCAGGATTATCTCATAGCAACCAAGAGCAACAACATAGCAATACAACCACACAACTCACACACACAACTTAACCTCATGCACCACATATTGACCACAAACAGCAACCACACAATCAATTCATCTATGTGAGTTAATTTAGGCGCCAATAAGGAGTTGTTCCCCCGCTACCCCGCCGGCCAATCACGACGCACCCACTCTTCCAGGAGGGTCCAAGACGCATTCTCAACAGATCCAAATTTGATGGACAACACATCACTCTCCCTCAGGAGGTAGCAAATAATCCTCGGTACTCAACCAAGGTGATCTAAAAACGTAGACCCGAATTATACTAATCCTCGGTATCCAACCAAGGTGATCTACCCACGTAGACCAGACTCAAACACATTCCTTGGGGTAACGTTGGCTCTATCAGATTCTACCAATTCAATTAACACAACCAATTATTCAAACTTACAACCAACCGTCATACTCATCACATAGCTCATTCGCATCATCCAATCCAACCATCAGAATTCAGATCAATTCCCACCACCCACATCAACATCATTCGCATACTCAACCATATCCCACACTACACCACTTGCACTCATTCACACACCCCAACAGTCACACACACACACATAGCATCATCACAATTGCACATCACACATAACCACACATCACAAGTCATTCAACGCCTCCCACAGGGTAAACGGCTAGCTCACCGGCCACCCCCACCTGCAAGTACAGGGGAAGCCATGTCATGAGTCGTAGGGTTACCCTCCTGTACATCCTTCATTAGATGACCCCACATTGGTGGGACCATCCACCTGTTCGTCATTTAAGGGCGACCCCACATTGGCAGGACCACCCTCCTGCAACCACAGATTAACAACACTAAATAGAAATGCAGCAACAGAATCATACCCCGACCCACCTACACTCATTACTAAGTCCATATCATTAATCATCAATGTTCATCATTCTCCCAACTCACATCACATAGAAATCAGCCAACCATTGTCAATCAATTCACCAAGTAACAGGAACACAAACAATCATCAATCATCACAATCACATAGCAAGAATTCACAGAACAATTCCCCCTTTTACTCTCTTCCAATTCATGCAAAACCTACATTTCTCTAAGTCAAGTTTCAACTCCTAACATCGACCAACTTGATGTGACTTTAATTAGTGAATTTTAAGCTTATGAATGACCTTTGAAATGCCCGTGTTTGATTCTGAAATGCCGTGCTTAATGTGTTTTTATCGGAGTTTTGTGCTAAGTGCTATTCTGTTGCCCGGTCGCCACTTTGAGGCCAATTCCATGTCTATTGGAGGTGTTTTATTTGTATTTTCAGGTCTTGGCATTGTAGTACTGGTGACAAGGAGCACGTAGGATCAAACGGGAGGTCAATCAGAGCTAGGACGGAGGAGATATGGACGTGGCAAGATTGAGCTTTCTGCAGAGTGCAGGGGTGCACGCCGTGCAGGTGTGCACGCCGTGCATGCTGCACGCCGTGCACCGTGCACGGTTGGTGCACGGGCTGTCCAGGAGGCTCCGAAAGAAGATTCAGCTCCAAGGTGCACGCCGTGCAGGGGTGCACGCCGTGCACTGTGCACGCCGTGCAGGGGTGCACGCCGTGCACTGTCCCCTGCACTATATATACTCTTGATTTTGGCCATTTTGAAGATTAGATCATATCTCTTGAACCCCAAATACATTTCCACGAACCCTCAAACCCTAGAGCACGTTTTTGGAGCAATTTGAAGCTATTGGAGCTAGGATTGAAGCCAACAAACCTTGGGAGAAGTGCCTACAAGTGGAGAAGTGAAGATCATCTCAAGGAATCATCCATGGTGTTCTTGGTGACCATTCTTCCTTCTTCTTTCTTTACTCCCTTGGCCATGTGTGGCTGATTTTCTAGGGTTCCTCTTGGAGGGGTAGAATAGTTGTGCTATGATAGAGGGATGATTGTATAGAACTTGCCATGATTGATCTTGGTTGTATGAGGATGATTCCTAGACTTGTTCTTAATGCCATTTTATGCCATGTTTGCTTAATTTGGTCCATTCATTGTAATTTGATGCATGAGAGTGCTTGGATTGCATAGATTGTAGGTCTAGGGATTGAAGAGAGTGTGTTCTAAGAGATTAGATCATCTCAATTCAACCATAGTTGCATGATTTCTCACTTGTGCATTTTATCGAACACTTGGTGTGCATTAGGATTTTCACTCAATTGAACTTTGATTAGTCTTTGGATGATTCTCTTAGTGTTAGAACATTGACATGAGAGTGTGGTGTCTAGCCTAGTGGTCATAGAGTCATAGGAGAGGGTTTTGTAGCTTGGCATTTCATCAAACACCTTTAATGCATCCTATTTTCACTTAGTTTGAGAGCGAGAGCCTAAATTGAGTGGTATTGGGATAGGGATTAGGTGCTACGAGAGTGCATCGAGTCTAAATAAGTGAAATGCATGGTCATCCGAGTGCAAACTTGATCTTGATTAGCTTGTTCGTTCAATTATTCATCTTGAGCATGATGAAACTACCTACCAAGAGAACCCCTTTATCTTTGATTTGTTCCACTTCTTTTCTTGCTTAAACCTTGTTAGTTTTTCATTGTTTATGCTTTTGATTTGTTCTCTTTCAAAACAAAAACTTAATTTCAAATGTTTAGACCGTTCATGAACTTTGTGAGTACAAGCTTATGAGAGGACCTCGAGGAATACGACCTTGGTAAACACGTGTTATCAAGTTTTTGGCGCCGTTGCCGGGGACTCTCTCATTCCTTTGAAAGCACTTAGTAGTGAACCGATCTATTCACTTCCTTCCAATTTAGTTTTTGCTTCCTTTTACTTGTTGTTTGGTTTTGTTATTCCACATTGTCGTATTACTCGGGTGTGTTTGTTGTGCTTGTTTGTAGGAGATTTTGGGTTAGTGCATGAGGCGTTCAGCTCGTCTTCAAGCACGAATCCAAGGACTAGAACAAGTGCTCAAGTCACCTACCACTTCCCCACCTCCTATAGTTGAAGAAGAAGAAGTTGATCACATCTCACACCACACTATGTCTCAACATGGGGATGACGATGACCAATCGGTTCATTCACACCACACTAATGATGATGATCGCTCACAAAGGGGTGCAAGACGTACCTTGGCGGATTATGCTCGTCCTACTCTTGAAGGGGCAGCCTCTAGTATTGTTCGAAGACCCGTCAATGCTAGGAACTTTGAGCTCAAGCCTAATATGATCCAAATGGTTCAAAATGGAGTGGTGTTCAATGGCATTGATGGTGAATGTCCATCTAGGCATCTCAAGGACTTCTTGGAGATATGTGACACGGTTAAGAATGATCAAGTTCATCCGGATTGCATACGACTCCGACTCTTCCCTTCTCACTCAAAGGTCGAGCCAAGTCTTGGTTGGAGAACCAACCTAGTAGAACATTCACTACATGGGAGGGCCTAGCCGAAGCTTTCCTTGAAGAATTCTTTCCTCCCTATATGACGGATGCAATCCGAGACCGTATCAACCACTTCATACAACACAAGGGAGAGCTCTTCCATGAGACTTGGAATAGGTTCCAAGCCATTCTTCGGTCTTGTCCTCATCATAACTTCGCCGAATGGAGCTTGGCGGACATCTTTGCTAGGTCCCTTGATTTTGAGAATACAAGGATGATCAACCAAGCCGCCGGAGGTGACTTAAGGATGCTCACTCCCGAAGATGCTCTCGAACTCTTTGCGGAGATGGCCAACAAGACAAGGAGTTGGTCTCGACAACAACCTCCTAAGTCTAAGTATGGAAGTGATACGCACTATGACTCTCGGTCCGTAAGTGTTGATGCACCAAAGGATTCATCCACCTATGGGAAGAAGCATAAGTTACCGGGACATCGAGATGAAGATGATCCCATGATTGCTCTCCTTATGTCCAAGATTGATGCCATGGCTTCACAAGTAAGTAACCTAAGCATGCCTAAGCATCCCTCCAAGGTCCACATCATCTCATGTGGGTAATCCACCGGTTGCTTCTATATATTGTTGTGAGGGTTGTGGGGGTCAAGATCACGATGTTAGTGCTTGTCCTTCCGCCACTCCTGAACTTGGCCAAGGCGACCTTGAGGAGGTAAGCTTTGCACAAGGTCAAGGGTTCCACGGTAATTTCAGCCCCCAAGGTAACTATCAAGGTAACTATAATCGACCTTGGTACAACAAGACTAACCAAGGTTACCAAGGCCAAGGGAGTCAAGGTAGTGGTTATAGCAAGGGCTACAACCAAGGAAATCAAGGAGGTTATCAAGGTTTATAGGGGTTATCAAGGCAACCAATGGTCTCAAGGAAGTAACCTAAACCAAGGTAGCCAAGGGACTCAAGGAGGACCCCAAGGTCAAGGGCACCAAGGGGGAAATCAATGGAATCAAAGTGGACATCCAAGTCAAGGTTTCCAAGGTCCTACCCCACCGGGAATGTACAACCATAGAGGTGAAGGACCACCCGGGTTCAACAAGCCTCCTCATAATAAGGAGGGTGGTTCTTCGATCTCTCAAGAAGACACCAATGCGGCAATGATCCAACTCATCAAGAATCAACAAGCTTCAATTGCCAATTTGGAGAACCAATTAGGACATATTTCTAAGGCACTCTCGGAGCGACCTAAAGGTAGTTTACCCGCCAACACCGAGGTCAATCCCAAGGGTCCCGAGGAGCTTATGATGGTAACTTTGAGGAGTGGTAAGCAAGTACAAGATGCCATACCTAAGGTGGTAAGTGCTCAAGATGATGATTTGGTTATAGTTGAAGACGTGGTTTCCGATGATGACACGGATAAGATTGAGGTTAAAGATAGAAGAGCCAAGGCTAAAGAAGCTTCTAAGATGACCAATACGGTTGGTTCTCAAGAGGCTACGACGAGTGCCACTCCGGTCTCTCCTCCCGCACCGGTTGTGCCTCCGTACAAGCCTAAACCACCTTATCCTTCTCGCTTGAAGGCGGATTCCATGGAAAAAGATTTCAAGAGGTTTGTTGAGATTCTTGACAAGGTGCAATTCACAATGCCTTTTGGAGAAGCGATTACAAAGATGCCTCAATATGCGAAGTTCATGAAAGAGATCTTCACCAACAAACGCAAGCTTACGGATGTGACTTCGGCAAAGCTCAACGAACAATGCTCCGCCATTCTCTCTAAGAGGCCACCGGAAAAGCTTAAGGATCCAGGTAGCTTTACTATTCCTTGCACTATTGGTGAACATGCAATAAGTAGAGGCTTAGCCGATTTGGGTGCTAGTATCAATGTTATGCCATATTGCATGTTTAAGAAGTTAGGCCTAGGGAAACTAAAACCAACTCAAATGAATGTTCAATTAGCGGATAAATCTGTGACATCCCCTCGTGGTATTGTCGAAGATGTGTTGGTTAAGGTTGGTGCTTTTGAATTCCTTGTGGATTTTGTTATTCTAGATGCTATGGGTGGTACCGATGTGCCTTTGATTCTAGGACGACCTTTCTTAGCAACCTCTCGTGCTTTGATTGATGTCTACGGTGGTAAACTTACACTTAGGGTCGATAATGAATGCATGATCTTTGACCGTTCAAATGGCATGGAGTTTACTTTGTCTTATGCTAGTCACCATGATCCTAAGAATCCGCATGAGCTTACTTCGGCTACTAATAGCACTAACCTTGTCCGTCATAGTCTTGCGGAGTTGTTTGCTCTTAGTGATGTTCAGGAGAAAAAGGATGAAGTAAAGGAGGCACCACCTTTCGTGCTTCAAAAGACTCCACCTAAGGCTAAGAAGAAAGGTGTGAAGAAGCCACCCGAGAAGGGCAAGGAAGCCGCACCAATGGGTGAGACTATCAAGACTAAGAAGCCACCCGATGAGAGAATTCACTCCAAGTGGTTTGGCCCCTTCTCCATTGCTCACACTTCATCATCCGGGAAATCCGAGCTCACACCTCCCGAAGTCGGTAAGGTTCAATTCAAGTTCCGTGTGCCATGCGAAGGTAATGACTTCGATTTCAAAGAGGTAATGAGTTGGGATGGTTTTACTTAGCTGGTCCGTGTGCTTCGTCGAGCTTAAGACGGTAACCAAGCGCTTCTTGGGAGGCACCCCATGTTATCTTTACTTTTATTGCTCTTGTTTGCTCTTTTTAGTTTTTGTGTTGTTTTAGCTTTTTGAATAAGGTTTGGCAAGCATTTTGGATCACTCTTCACCAAGGATCATCACGGAACTTTTTCACCTCTATTACGTCCTATGCTCCTCTCTACCAATGCGGTAACTTCGTTCCACCTTACCCTCTCTCTCTTGATCATTGAGGACAATGCTCATGTTAGTCGTAGGGGAGTTTGAGGTTGGGTGTGATTATTTGTCGGTAGAAGTCTAAAGCTATGTTTTGATGTGTTGCATGATCTTAATTGAATATCGAATTCCTCTATTGTAGAATCGTCCGGTTCTTGACGTTTAGTGTTTAATTGACTTCAAGCTTTTTCAATGATGTTTAGATTGTTCCACTTAGAACCTATAACCGCATGTTAGCACTAATATCAAATGAGTCTGGGCCAGAACTGAGATTTTATCACTCTTGTATGTTGGTTGATTGGTTGATACGTGTTTTTATACCACTCGATAACACCGGTCTAGGATGATGAAGGCAATCAGAATTTCTTCCCCTCTTCCATGTTTTTCATTCTCTTTTTGATCTTTCGTGATTGTGGCTTGAGACTAGACGGAATCCAATTCGAAATCTTGTACGGAAGTTGTTAAGGGGCTAAGGATCAAGTGGCTAAATTGAAAAAAAAAAAAAATGCTCAAAAGAAAAGCTAGGCAAGCTCGGCACCTAAGTGAAGTGTCGGGTTGAGCACTAAGCAAAAAGGGCAAAGGCTGTGAGCTAGGCAGGTTCAACACCTAAGTGAAGTGTTGAATCGAGCACTAGTATGCAGTAAGAAAAAAAAAGGAGAAAGAAAAAAAAGAAAGAAAAAGAGTTCTCGAATGTAGCCCTTGATCCTAGCCAGAGTTGTAAAGTGCGGATCTAGAAGCGGATGAAGTCGAGTCGATAGCCACATTCACGACTCACGATCCTTGTTCCGATTTCAAGTCCTTTTGATTAGAGTTGGTGTTGTCGTGGTCGGTTTTGCTGTGTCCCAATCAACCACTACTTGAAGTGTGCAGAAATTAGTGAGGGTTTAGACTTGTTTGGTTGATGTTCTTGCGTGTGTAGGTTTAGTTTGTTCGTGGAACAGTTTAAGCTAAATTGTGATTGCTTGAATCTCAATGGACCGAACTTGTCATTTGTGAACTTGGATGTTTTATAATTCATTTGCTTGAGGACAAGCAAAGCTTAGTCGTAGGGGAATTTGATGTGACTTTAATTAGTGCATTTTAAGCTTATGAATGACCTTTGAAATGCCCGTGTTTGATTCTGAAATGCCGTGCTTAATGTGTTTTTATCGGAGTTTTGTGCTAAGTGCTATTCTGTTGCCCGGTCGCCACTTTGAGGCCAATTCCATGTCTATTGGAGGTGTTTTATTTGTATTTTCAGGTCTTGGCATTGTAGTACTGGTGACAAGGAGCACGTAGGATCAAACGGGAGGTCAATCAGAGCTAGGACGGAGGAGATATGGACGTGGCAAGATTGAGCTTTCTGCAGAGTGCAGGGGTGCACGCCGTGCAGGTGTGCACGCCGTGCACCGTGCACGGTTGGTGCACGGGCTGTCCAGGAGGCTCCGAAAGAAGATTCAGCTCCAAGGTGCACGCCGTGCAGGGGTGCACGCCGTGCACTGTGCACGCCGTGCAGGGGTGCACGCCGTGCACTGTCCCCTGCACTATATATACTCTTGATTTTGGCCATTTTGAAGATTAGATCATATCTCTTGAACCCCAAATACATTTCCACGAACCCTCAAACCCTAGAGCACGTTTTTGGAGCAATTTGAAGCTATTGGAGCTAGGATTGAAGCCAACAAACCTTGGGAGAAGTGCCTACAAGTGGAGAAGTGAAGATCATCTCAAGGAATCATCCATGGTGTTCTTGGTGACCATTCTTCCTTCTTCTTTCTTTACTCCCTTGGCCATGTGTGGCTGATTTTCTAGGGTTCCTCTTGGAGGGGTAGAATAGTTGTGCTATGATAGAGGGATGATTGTATAGAACTTGCCATGATTGATCTTGGTTGTATGAGGATGATTCCTAGACTTGTTCTTAATGCCATTTTATGCCATGTTTGCTTAATTTGGTCCATTCATTGTAATTTGATGCATGAGAGTGCTTGGATTGCATAGATTGTAGGTCTAGGGATTGAAGAGAGTGTGTTCTAAGAGATTAGATCATCTCAATTCAACCATAGTTGCATGATTTCTCACTTGTGCATTTTATCGAACACTTGGTGTGCATTAGGATTTTCACTCAATTGAACTTTGATTAGTCTTTGGATGATTCTCTTAGTGTTAGAACATTGACATGAGAGTGTGGTGTCTAGCCTAGTGGTCATAGAGTCATAGGAGAGGGTTTTGTAGCTTGGCATTTCATCAAACACCTTTAATGCATCCTATTTTCACTTAGTTTGAGAGCGAGAGCCTAAATTGAGTGGTATTGGGATAGGGATTAGGTGCTACGAGAGTGCATCGAGTCTAAATAAGTGAAATGCATGGTCATCCGAGTGCAAACTTGATCTTGATTAGCTTGTTCGTTCAATTATTCATCTTGAGCATGATGAAACTACCTACCAAGAGAACCCCTTTATCTTTGATTTGTTCCACTTCTTTTCTTGCTTAAACCTTGTTAGTTTTTCATTGTTTATGCTTTTGATTTGTTCTCTTTCAAAACAAAAACTTAATTTCAATTGTTTAGACCGTTCATGAACTTTGTGAGTACAAGCTTATGAGAGGACCTCGAGGAATACGACCTTGGTAAACACGTGTTATCACAACTCTACCTATCGTACGCTAGACCCTCACCTGACAAGAAGATGAGGCTCTAAAACAACTCCCGGAACCCGAACGACCAAGCTCTACAAGTTCAAAGTCGTAGCTCTTCTCCTCCTCACTGACAGCAGCCTACTCCGAACCAGCCAGAACCACGACATGTGACTCTTCCTCTCGTCCCACGAACGCGTAGCAACAAACGGATTGCCAATCGAAGCTCTACAACTCCCGGAATGAAGGATTGAAACTTGGGGAATTTTAGTTCGTCAAAAGGAATTTCGGGGAAAGAGAATGAGAAAGAGGGAAAAGTTATGGAAATCCGTGAAAATCAGCTATTTATGGCAGTCACAAGAAACACGGTGTGTTTCTATAACACACGGCCGTGTGTTGTAGTCTATCACCTTTGGCCAATTCTCACGTACTCGCTTGTATCTTCAACCCGACTCAACTATGAACGTCCCGGATTTCGAGGGGGCCTCAAGAACATTGTTTCCAATGTCTCAAACACTCAAACTCGAGTTCCAAACCACTCGGTTGGGCGGGGATGTTACAAGTCTCCACAACTTCAAGAGATTTCGTCCCCGAAATCCCAACCCAACCCGCTTTAGCAATGCAACCATCAATCACAGCAACAAATGCAGCAATACAAGATCACATTACCTCCCGAAATTTCTTCTAACGGTTCTGGCGACTCACACCCTCTAAAGACACCACTCACCTCTAATCTGAACTTCCTTCTAACAAACACGCACAACCGAACCACGAAAGCACCACAAGAACACAACAACACAATAACACAAGCAACCAAGGAATCAACACTACTAACAAACACCACCACACTAAGACTCTACACAGTTCAACCACTCTATCTAGCTCCACCAAAGACTACTAAGCTCTACTCCACTAGTCGACACCTCCTAGTCTACCAACCACCACTACTCTCCTACCACCCAAACACCCACAAGAACAAGGAAAAGGACAAGCTCGAATTCAAACAAAGATGCAAACGAAAAGAACCAAGAAAGATATCATATCGTTCGCCTCGTCATTCGCATTCTCCTCTACACCTCCGGCAAGAGCATACAAGCCTCCTTGTTCTCCTCCGGCTCCAAGTGGTGTAGCATTAGCTCCGGTCCCTCTCCCAGCACTCGCGACACCATGACCAACACTACCTCCTCCTCTACCTCCAACACGCCCGGACGGAGCCCTAGGTCCTTGAACAGAACCCACGGACTGAGTCGGCGCAGCCCCCCTACTCGGACAGTAGGTGCTTTTGTGACTGGCCTAGCCACAATTATAGCATGTCACCGGTGCAGTCCTCAACAAGTGACACTCCCCGTAGTGAGGCTTACCACAAGTATTACAGACAGGCAACCCTGACGACGCTCCACCCGACCGAGTCATCCCAACGCTCCTTGAACCACACATGTTACTCTTATGTCCAAGCTGTCCACAAGTATAAAAAGTCACGGCTCTCCCCTGAGGGGCAGACTGAGCACTCCTGAAACCCGAGTCAGACGACTGAGCACGCTTAGCCGGGTGACTATGCCCAGCAGCCTGAGAGGGCGGGGCAGGCGCCTTCCTCTTCCTCTCCTCCTTCTTCCTCTACTCTAACCTCTCCCTACACAGGGCACCTACCTTCACAGACATTAAGCTCCCCATGTTTGCAGAAGTGACACCCTCCTGGATCTCCGTCCTCATACCATTCTTGAACTTCACAATGAGCTTCCTTTCCCTACCAATAGTCTCATCATACCACTTGGAGAGAGCAGTGAACTCAATGTAGTAAGCAAGAACGGTCTTCTCCCCCTGCTCTAACTCTAAGAACTCTCTAGCCTTCTCCTCACGCCACAGATCCGGACAGAACTGATCATGGAACTCCTCAACAAACTCCTCTAGACTCAACTCAGGCGGCACTACTCTACTCTGAGGCAAAGACCTCCACCAGTCTAAGGCATGACCCTTGAGCAAGAAAGTCATGGCCGACACCCTAACATCTCCCTCAAGTCCCATCTGCAGGAACTTGTACTCACACTCCTGGAGCCACTGCTCCACCACAGCAGGGTCAGCCACGTCTCCATGGAACTCTCCAAAGTTCCAACCCTTCAACAACCCCGGCTGAAACCTAGGAACTCCAACTCTAAACCCAGAATCCCCAGCCAAACGACTTCCCATGGCTTGGCTCGATTCACTACAGGAGAACATTTAGAACACTTCAGTTGACCATTAAAGAAAACTCACAACCAAATTGAAAACACTTTCACTTCAAAACTCCCACCCATTTCAAAACAGTTGAAGATCCCTGGATTGCCAGTACTGCATCGACGTTCCGTCCTTTCCATTAAGAGGGTAGCAAATCCCCTATAAGAAAGGGCAGCTCACCTATACAGCAGAGGAAAACCAGGCTCTGATACCATTTGTAACATCCATCCCGAATTAGCCCGGTTTACCCGAGGTTGAACTGAGATCGAACGCCACTCAAGCACAGGTTTAACCAAAACGCGAAACAATAAAAGAAAGAATTAAACTTCTCATTAAAATCCACAATCGAACGGAGGCCTCCAATATAAAAATCCACCATAAAACCGAAAATAAAATCCAATCCAACCTCAAGAGGTTTACAAAAGTTCCCAACCCAAATATCCTAATCAACTGAAATATAATAAGTACAGGTAAGGTCAACTTCAAGCAAGTCACCTATCTTCACCTCATAGCTCCAAACGACAACCTTCTCGAACTCAAATCTCAACTGCAACTCCAACCTAGCACTAGCCACGAGCACCTGAAAGAGAAACTGGGAAGGTATCAGCTTCCTAATGAAACTGAGTGAACCCACTGGGTCTACCTATGCGCCGAACCTAGCCTAGGAGCGATCCCAACTCCACACACAAATAAGCAACGGAATCGGACTCAGCCATCTCATTTTAAGTCCTATCATGCTACTAGGCGTTCATATAAGTTCTTACCTCAACCGGAACACACAGCTTGCAAAAATTCAGCAATACATCAAAGTCGTCACTCGGCGATGCAACCACAAAATCAAGTTCATCAAGCTCACGGATCAACATTCAAAGCAGGATTATCTCATAGCAACCAGGAGCAACAGCATAGCAATACAACCACACAACTCACACACACAACTTAACTTCATGCACCACATATTGACCACAAACAGCAACCACACAATCAATTCATCTATGTGAGTTAATTTAGGCGCCAATAAGGAGTTGTTCCCCCGCTACCCCCGCCGGCCAATCACGACGCACCCACTCTTCCAGGAGGGTCCAAGACGCATCCTCAACGGATCCAAATTCCATGGACAACACATCACTCTCCCTCAGGAGGTAGCAACTAATCCTCGGTACTCGACCAAGGTGATCTACCAATGTAGACCCGACTCATACTAATCCTCGGTATCCAACCAAGGTGATCTACCCACGTAGATCAAACTCAAACACATTCCTTGGCGTAACGTTGGCTCCTTCAGATTCTACCAATTCAATTAACACAACCAATTATTCAAACTTACAACCAACCGTCATACTCATCACACAGCTCATTCGCATCATCCAATCCAACCATCAGAATTCAGATCAATTCCCACCACCCACATCAACATCAATCGCATACTCAACCATATCCCACACTAGACCACTTGCACTCATTCACACACCCCAACAGTCACACACACACACATAGCATCATCACAATTGCACATCACACATAACCACACAATACAAGTCATTCAACGCTTCCCACGGCACAAATAGTTTAAGGGTAAACGACTAGCTCACCGGCCACCCCCACCTCCAAGTACAGGGGAAGCCATGTCATGAGTCGTAGGGTTACCCTCCTGTACATCCTTCATTGGACGACCCCACATTGGTGGGACCATCCAAGTGTTTGTCATTTAAGGGCGACCCCACATTGGCAGGACCACCCTCCTGCAACCACAGATTAACAACACTAAATAGAAGTGCAACAACAGAATCATACCCGACCCACCTACACTCATTACTAAGTCCATATCATTAATCATCAATGTTCATCATTCTCCCAACTCACATCACATAGAAATCATCCAACCATTGTCAATCAATTCACCAAGTAACAGTAACACAAACAATCATCAATCATCACAATCACATAGCAAGAATTCACAGAACAATTCCCCCTTTTACTCTTTTCCAATTCATGCAAAACCTACATTTCTCTAAGTATAGTTTCAACTCCTCACGTCGACCAATTCTACCTATCCTATGCTAAACCCTCACCTAACAAGAAGATGAGGCTCTAAAACAACTCCCGGAACCCGAACGACCAAGCTCTACAACTTCAAAGTCGTAGCTCTTCTCCTGCTCACTGACAGCAGCCTACTCCGAACCAGCCAAAACCATGACATGCGATCTCTTCCTCTCATCGCCACGAACGCGTAGCAACAAATGGATCGCCAATCGGAGCTCTACAACTCCCAGAATGAAGGATTGAAACTTGGGGAATTTTAGTTCATCAAAAGGAATTTCGGGGAAAGAGAAAGAGGGAAAAGTTATGGAAATCCATGAAAATCAGCTATTTATGGCAGTCACAAGAAACACGGTGTGTTTCTATAACGCACGACCATGTGTTGTAGTCTGTCACCTTTGGCCAATTCTCACGTACTCTCTTGTATCTTCAACCCGACTCAACTATGAACGTCCCGGACTTCGAGGGGGCCTCAAGAACATTGTTTCCAATGTCTCAAACACTCAAACCCGAGTTCCAAACCGTTCGGTTGGGTGGGGATGTTACAAAAACTCATCAAATTTTTGCCGAAAAATCCAGGAAAATTCCGGTGACTTAGGGTTGAGTATAAATATTTAAACCGGCAGCCCAAAACATAGACCTGATAATATCATATCATAATTCAGAACTTTCACGAGTTCCAGAGCAGAGTTTTAGAGTTCGAAGAGCCAGGAAGAGATCGTGATGCCATCCCTTCACATCGGAGACTCGGAGCTAGGATTGAAGATTACTGGAGAGCGAAGCTTTGCCAGAATCATCTTAATTAGGTTTTACAGTTTCTATCTGTTCTATCTTTTCATGATGAACTCTGTTTCTGTCTTTGATTCTATCATTATGAACATGAGTAGCTAAACTCGTAGAGCTTAGACTAGATGAACCCTAAGTGACCCAGGGCTTTAAAGCGGTCACGGATCGGCGATGATTAGATTCAAAGTTCAATCAGTTTCTCTTTCATGTTTGGTTTGTTCTTTGTTGTTTATGTTTCTTGTCTGGATTGATCACCTAGATTAGATTCTTCTTAAGCTAAGGATAGAAGCGAACGCTCGCCTTACTTTAAAACACCAAATCAACAATTAACCTATTCATTGGAGTGTGCCTTTCGTAGGAACCAGTTAGGGTTAGTCCACTGCAAGAGTAACTCATAAATCGTTAGTAATTCCATCAGTTAGTTCAGTCGTCGCAAGAGGCGACCGTACCCGGGTGACTAATTAATCTTGGTAGCTAGATCGGATAGAGTGAACGTTCACCAGTCTTAAACCTAAGGGTCAGGAGTTATGGTGGTGTCTTAGAATTGATTGAACGAGAATTGAAATCCGCTGATCTGTTGGTTGCTAATGCTCTGGTGAATATGACACTCGATTTGACGTGATTATCAGCCTCATTTAAGCGACATTTCCTTGATTAAGACATGGTTTTTAGGGTAGAATAACGAATATTTAATCAATTTCCCTATCTCGTGCCATTTGTGTTACCGTGGCCCGTTTCGAGTCTATTTGATGGTTTTCTAGTGCTTTTATGTTAGCACAGGTTTTTTGTCGTCAAATAAAGTGGCCAAGGACGTGTCTAAAGTGTTGGAACCTCGAGGAATTGCACCGGAATCGATCCAAGGAGCTAATCAAGTCGAAACAATTCATGCCCCGGTTTACAAAGGAGTTTTCGCCGAAAATACCTCAGCATTGTCGGCGAAAATACATGCACAAATCCACTGATGTCAACTGAAGGATGTTTTCGGCGAAAACACTAAGTTTTCACCGATAACTATTGGACCGAAAATCACATAAGAAATCAACCGACGGGCTTCCCATTTACACTAAGATTTTTGGCGAAAATACCCTAGTATTTTCGGCGAAAATATCAGGCAAAATCCGGCTGAATTAGGGTTAAGTATAAATACTTAACCGGCGGCCCAAAATCAGATAACTTTGACACAACATCATAATTACCAAACTTCAGAATTCTCTCAAGTTCTGGAGCAGAGAGTTTAGAGTCCGAAGAGCCGGAAAGAGATCGTGACGCCATCCCTTTCATCTCGAAGACTCGGAGCTAGGATTGCAGTTTACCGAATATCGAAGTCTGCCAGAGTCATCTTAATTAGGTTTTTCAGATTCTTTTCTGTTCTTCCTCTGGATGATGAACTCTTTCTTTGTCTTTGATTCTTTTGTGATAAACATGAGTAGCTAAACTCTTAGAGCTTATACTAGATGAACCCTAAGTGACCCAGGGCTTTAAAGCGGTCACGGATCGGCGGTGATTAGAATTGAAGTTCAATCAGTTTCTCTTTTCATGTTTGATTTGTTCGTCATTGTTCATGTTTCTTGTCTGGATTGATCACCTAGATTAGAATGTTGTTAAGCTAAGGATAGAAGTGAACGCTCGCCTTACTTTAAAACATCAAATTGAACAATTAACCATATAATTGGAGCGTGCCTTTCATAGGAACCGGTTAGGGTTAATCCACTGCAAGAGTAACTCATAAATCGTTAGTAATTCCACCAGTTAAGTTAAGTCGTTGCAAGAGGCGACTGTACCCGGGCGACTAATTAATCTTGGTAGCTAGAACGGATAGAGCGAACATTCGCCGGTCTTAAACCTAAGGGTCAGGAGTTATGGTGGTGTCTTAGAATTGATTGAACGAGAATCGAAATCCACTGATCTGTTGATTGCCAATGCTTTGGGGAACGAAGGGGGATTCAAAGTCTAAGTTCGTCTGTCATCTCTGTTTTAATCAACCAATTTCCATTCTGTTCTTAGTTTCAATTTTTAATTTTTCTGCATTTCTTAGAATTAGAAGTCGTGGAACTCACACCACGCACGAAGTGCTTAAACCTCAGTAATTTGTTAGCTTATTTGAGTAGTCAATCATTAGAAGACCCATGGAATACGATCTACCCTAGCTGTTAGCTTTGTTAGTTATTTGTTTGAACCCGCACAACGATCTTGCGGCTCATCAGTGAACAAAGGGGTTTTCGAAGTCTAAGCTTGTCTGTCGTCTTTGTTAAGTCAACCAATCTTCCAATCTGTCTTTCAGTTTAGTTTTTAATTTCCTTGCATTTTCTAGAATAGAAGTCGTGGAACTCACACCACGCACAACGTGTTTAACCTGAGTAATCTGCCTTTACATTTGAGTAGACAATTATTAGAAGACCTGTGGAATACGATCTACTTAGCTCTTAGCTGGGTAGTTATTTGAATACACGCGCGTGAAAATGCGGTTCATCACTGGTCTTGTGCTCGCCAATGTTCTGGTGATCTTAGGGGGAATCAAGATCTAAGCTTGTTTGTCGTCTTGTGAAGTAAACCAATCTTTCAACTGTTTTCTGTTTCATTTCTTATTTTCTTGCTTTATAGTTTAGAAGTCGTGGAACTCACACCACGCACAACTTGTGATTTAAACCTGAGTAATTTGCCTTCATATTGGAGTAGACGATTAGAAGAGACTTGTGGAATACGATCTATCTTGCTTCGTGCTTGATAGTTATTTGACTACACGCACGTGAAAACGCGGTCATCAATGACTCATTTCATGCACGCTCTAGTGAAGATTCCTTCTTACACTAAGTTCTTACAAGACACTCTTCTTGGGAAGGAAGAGGTCGAGTTGGAAGCTGGTGCTACCTCCTCCGATGATTGAGGAGACAAATCAAGTGGTAGCAATGCTAGAAAAAGTGAGCATCAACAAGGAATTCTTGGACACCATTGTCAATAATCCATCAAGCACCGATCACTTAACGAAACTGTGTTTAAAGAACAAGGAAAAGGTGAGAGTTGATGAAGTGACCTAATGACACTCGATTTTATGTGATTATCAGCCCCATTTAAGCTACATCTCCTTGCTTGAAACATGGTTTTTGGGGTAGTTTAGGGTGTTTTCACTCGATTGCTCTATTTCCTACAATTTTGGTTACTTTGGCCCGTTATGGGTATATTTGATATGTTTTATAGTGATTTTGTAATAGCACGGGTTTTTTCCATCAATAAAGTAGCCACAAACGTGTTCGGGAAGTGAAGGGACCTCAAGGAATCGCCCGAAATCGATCCAGAAACCACACAAGTCAAAAGCAAAATCTGCCCCTGCTTACACTGGAGTTTTCGGCGAGAACTTTCATAGTTCTCGCCGAGGAGTTTGAACGGACAAGATACAGGGGGTTCACCAAGAAAAGTTCTCGGCGAGAACTCTCAAAGTTCTCGCCGAAGAGTTTTGACACAGCCAATACAGGAAGATTCAACTTTGAAAGTTCTCGCCGAGAAGTCTGCCCTTTTCTAGCGCCGCTACGGACAAACCCTATTTAAGGGAGGAAGATTCAACTTTCAAAGATTCGGGAAGAGATCGTGACGCCATCCTTCCATCTCGGAGAGCTCGGTGCTAGGAGTGAAGATCCAAGAGATTGATGCTTCACGGATTCATCAGAATTTAGGTTTTACAGTTCTTCTCTGTTCTTCCTACTTGAAGATGTATTCCTTGTTTGTTTTTGATTCTTTTGTATTGAATATGAGTAGCTAAACTCATAGAGCTTAGATTAGATGAACCATAAGTGACCTGGGCTTAAAAGCGGTCAGGGATTGGCGGTAATTAAATTCAGATTCAGTCAGTTTCTCTTGCATGTTTAGTTTGTTCTTCGTTGCCAGTGTTTCTTTTCTAGCTTGATCACCTTGAATAGATTTTTGTTAAGTTGAGGATAGTAGCGAACGTTCGCCTCACTTTAAAACACCAAATCAACAATTAACCTACTCATTGGAGTGTGCCTTTTGTAGGAACCAGTTAGGGTTAATCCACTGCTAGAGTAACTCATAAATCGCTAGTAATCGCGCTAGTTAGTTTTCTGTCGCAGAAGCGAATGCACGACCAGTAATTAATCTTGGGAGTTAGATCGGATAGAGCAAACATTTGACAGTGTTAAACCTAAGGGCCAGGAGTTATGGTGGTGTCTGAGAACTGAATGAATCGAGATTGAAAACCGCTGGTCTTGTGATCGTTAATGTTCTAGTGGTTTTAGGGGGATTTGAAATCTAAGCTTGCCTGTTGATGAACCTTCATAGAGTGGGTTATCAAATAACTATGAAGCTAGAAAGCTAAGTAGATCGTATTCCACGGGTCTTCTAATAATCGTTTACTCAAATATAAAGGCAGATTACTCAGGTTTAACACGTTGTGCGTGGTGTGAGTTCCACGACTTCTAATTCTAGAAAATGCAAGAAAATTAAAAACTAAACTGAAAGACAGATTGGAAAATGGGTTGACTTAACAAAGACGACAGACAAGCTTAGACTTTGAATCCCCCTTAGTTCACCAGAGCATAGGCAATCAACAGATCAGCGGGTTTCGATTCTTGTTCAATCAATTCTAAGACACCACCATAACTCCTTACCCTTAGGTTTAAGACTGGCGAACGTTCACTCTATCCTATCTAGCTACCAAGATTAATCAGTCACCCGGGTACGGTCGCCTATCGAAATGACTTAACTAACTGGTGGAATTACTAACGATTTATGAGTTACTCTTGTAGTGGATTAACCCTAACTGGTTCCTACGAAAGGCACACTCCAATGAATAGGTTAATTGTTCAATTTGATGTTTTAAAGTAAGGCGAGCGTTCGCTTCTATCCTTAGCTTAACAAGAATCTAATCTAGGTGATCAATCCAGACAAGAAACATAAACAACGAAGAACAAATCAAACATGAAAAAGAAACTGATTGAACTTGGATTCTAATCACTGCCGATCCGTGACCACTTTAAAGCCCTGGGTCACTTAGGGTTCATCTAGTCTAAGCTCTACGAGTTTAGCTACACATGTTCATAACAAAAGAATCAAAGACAAAGACAGAGTTCATCATGAAAAGGAAGAACAGATAGAAACTGTAAAACCTAATTAAGATGACTCTGGCGAAGCTTTGCTCTCCGGTAATCTTCAATCCTAGCTCCGAGTCTCCGAGGTGAAGGGATGGCGTCACGATCTCTTCCTGGCTCTTCAAACTCTTCAACTCTGTTCTCTCGAACTTCTTCGGTCTGGAACTCGTGAAAGTTTGAATTATGAATTGTATCTTCAAGTTGGGCCGCCGGAACCCTAAAACTGTCAGATTTTGCCTGGAGTTTTCGCCGAAAACTTAAGAAGTTTTTGCCGAAAACTCCTTTGTAAATTGACTGATCTCCCGGCTGTTTCTCCTGTGACTTTCAGACTCAGAATTTTCACCACAAACTTGGGGTTTTGCCGAAAACTTCCTCCTGTGATGCTCAGCCGATTTTTTCTGGAGTTTTTGCCGAAAACTCAAGTGTAAATTGAGGCAGGATTTTGGTTCACTTCATTGACTTCTTTGATTGGTTCCGGTGCGATTCTTCGGGATTCCAATGCCTTAGACACGTCCTTGGCTACTATTTTTGACGGCATAACCCTGTGCTAGCATGAAAACACTAGAAAACCATCAAATAGACCCGAAAAGGGCCAAAGTAACACAAATGGCACGAGATAGAGCAGTTGAGTGAATATTCGCTATTCTACCCTAAAAACCATGTCTTAAGCAAGGAAATGTCGATTAAATGAGGCTGATAATCACGTCAAATCGAGTGTCATCACCTGTCATCTTGTTTAGTCAACCCAATCTTTCTTTATGTTTCTGTTTTCATTTCGTTTTTCCTGCTTCATAGATTAGAAGTCGTGGAACTCACACCACACACATGAGTAAATTTCTGACTCATTTGTGTAAACGATTAGTCGAGACCCATGGAATACGATCTATCTTGCTTTGTGCTTGGTAGTTATTTGATGAAACGCGTGAAAACGCGCTCATCAAATTGGCGCCGTGCCTGGGACTCTTCTAACTATTTGAAAGAAGAGTTGGCATTTTATTCTTCTACCTTTCCATCTTTCATTTTTCCATCACACTTCGATTTTACACCGGTTGTGTTTGATTTTTGTTCTTTGTAGGTTGTTCACATGTTTATGCATCACCGCCCGTTCACTCATTCTCAGTCTAAGTCTATCAAGTAATCTACTTTAGACAAGCCGGGTAGTTCTGCTCCGCCTAAGCAACCACAAATTCCGAAGCAATGTCCTACCGTTCCGCCCTCATCCTTCACACCAATTAAGATCGAGGAGCCGAAGGAGAGCGCCTCATCAACATCCGCTTCATCAGATTCAGATTCACAACCACCCTCTCCTACAATGGGTGACAGAGATCGCCAACTTCCACCTTCTCTGCCCCCGCCTGCTCAGAAGAGCCTTGCGGACTACAACAAGTCGAGCGCGACTAGCGTTCGATCCTCCATTGTTGTGCCACGCAATGTGGCTGATCTTGACTATGAGATCAAAATCCCCTTCCTGGGAATGATCTCTAGGGACGTGCAGTTTGAAGGAAAGTCGCATGATAATCCTTGCACGCACTTGGCGGAGTTCATTGCTCTGTGTGAAACTTTCAAGAGTGGAACCCTCGACAAGAACACCTTGTGCTTACGAGCCTTTCCATTCTCTCTTAGAGGTCCCGCAAAGAGATGGCTCAATAGCAAGCCGCCCGGTCACTACACAGACTGGGATGATCTTGCTCAAGAGTTTGTAGAGAAATACTTTCCTTCTTCAAGAACAACAGCCTACAAGGATAACATCGCCAGGTTCAGACAGAAGGAAGGAATGAGCTTGTACGACGCTTGGAATGAATTCCAAGAACTCCTACACAATTGTCCTCATCACGGCTTTAAGCAAAGGCAACTGGCTTAAATCTTTGCCCGAGGGATGAATGAAGAGTCTTCCAAGTGGGTCAACTCCTTCGCTAATGGAGATTGTACCACTCTCAAACCAGAAGATGCTCTTCTTCACTTTGCAAGCTGTGCTTCTAAATCCAGGAACTGGGAGAGACAAACCGAAGCAGCCAAGAGCCATTGGAATATTGAAGAGCAGATTGAAGCAGAAGTCCAGAAGTGATTGAAGAAAGCTGGCGCGCTTACTAATTCTCCGTCAGCTTCGCTCTTTGTAGCTGACTATGAATGGTGTGGAACTTGTGTTCATAATGGAGGATGTTGCCAGAACTTTGGGAAAGTAGATGTGTGGTCTATAGATGAGGTGAACTTCATTACTCAAGGTTTCTCCAATAATCAACAAGGCTACATCGGCTACCGCAACTACAGGCAACCCCAACAATAGGGAAGTTTCAAAGAGCGATCTTCCTACAACTCCGGGGCTAGTCAAACTCAGAATAACCAACCATCTGGGTCGTATCAAGAGCAGAAGCCTAACAATCAAACCGGAGGAGTCCGTCAACTACCTCACAGGAATCAAGACAACTATGGTACAACACTTGGAAATCGCCAGAATCAGTACTTGAATGACACTTATCAAGGCCCTCTTGGATTCACTGGAGGACAGCAGCCTCAACGATCAATGCCACAAGACAGCAAGGAAGTGAGTTAGATAAGAAGCTGAACCAGATTATCTCCAGACTTGATGATCATGATACTCAACTCAAGTCACAAGCTGCTTTGAATCAAGGCCAGATAGCATAAGGACAGAGAATGGAAAGCTAGCTAAGCACACTTATCGACCTTATATCTAGTGGCAGACCCTTGGGTTAGTTGCCTAGCCAGATAGAGTCGAACACAAGAAATAAGAATATCAAGGCCATCACAACCAGGAGCGGTAAACAGACAGCTGATCCTAAGATCCCAGAACTAGATACGATACCTGATTCTATAGGTGTAGACATGCCAGAGATTGAGGATATCACAGCAGAAGAAGAGGACAAAGAAAAGGAAGAAGAGGAAATAGCCCCGACACCTCCTTCTCCATCAGCTCCTGCGCCCCCTCTAGCTCCCTACCAGCCAAGGATCCCTTTTCCCAAGGCCTTGACTAATAAGGCTAAATATCATGACACCTAATACAAAAAGTGGTACTCAATTTTGAAGAACACAGATATTAAAATCCCAGTGACGGAAGTTGTTCAGATCATGCCACCACTGCAGAAATTCTTCAAGGATCTTGCGAAGAACGTGAAGAAAGGAGGTTTGTCTACCATCACTCTCATCGATGAGTGCTCTGCCGTCCTCTATAGCACGCCACCTCGACCACGCCTAGCTAAGTGTCGTGATCCTGGCCCTTTCACTTTACCTTGCATAATCAATGGTAGGAAAATCGAACGTAGTTTGGCTGATCTTGGTGCTTCCATTAACGTTTTGCCTGCTCATCTTTATAAAGAATTAAACCTAGGAGAGCTAAAACATGTTAATCTACATCTTGTGTTAGCTGATAGATCGATTAAAATGCCTAGGGGAGTGATAAAAGATGTGGTTGTTTACCATTATGGCTGATTTTGTTGTGTTAGATACCTGAGAGGTAGATGTTACACTCATCTTAGGCCGACCCTTCCTGACAACGGCCGGTGCGCTTATCAATTGCCAACAAGGCTCGTTGACATTGATGGTCGGAGATGATAGTGTAACATTCCTCCTTAAGGACGGTATGAAGTATTCCTCTGCCCAAAATGATAAATGTTTTTCAATTGATGCTATGGAGTTGGCTTCGGCCGACTTTGTTACTAATGCCTTATCTAGCGACCCGCTAGAGTTGTGTCTGATTTCAGGGATAGAAAATGCATTGGATGATCCGGAACAACTCCATTGGCAAGAGAAACTCGCCAACCATAAACCAGCATCTACAACCACTTCCGCGACACCACCCCTCGAGCATACACCAAGTCGGGTCACTACTTCATATGAGCAGCCACCAGAGCTCACGTTAAAGGAGCTTTCAGACCATCTAGAGTACGCGTTCTTGGGGAAGGAATGTTAGTTACCAGTTATCATCAGCTCCGCTCTGTCATCTGGACAGAATGAGCAATTGGTCAAGCTCTTGAAGAAACACATCCGAGCTATAGCATGGCAGTTATCTGACATCTGAGGTATCTCTGAAACATTTTGCAAGCATCGGATAGTGGTGGACGAGGAGTTCAAACCTGTAAGACAGCCGCAACGCCGATTGAATCCATTTATGTAAGATGTAGTGAAGAAGGAAGTCCTTAAACTACTTGATGCCGAGATTATCTATCCTATCTCCGATAACCCTTGGGTTAGTCCAACTCAAGTCATTCCGAAGAAGAGAGGGATCATGGTAATTCCAAACCAGAAGGGTGAGCTTATTCCCACCCGTATTGTTACAGGATGGAGAGTCTGTATCGACTATAGATGACTTAACGATGCTACCAAGAAAGACCACTTCCCTTTGCCATTCATTGATCAAATGCTTGAGAGGTTGGCTGGTCATGAGTACTACTGTTTCTTAGATGGAATGTCCAGGTATTTCCAAATCCCAATTGAGCTTGACGACCTAGAGAAGACGACTTTCACTTGCCCGATTGGTACCTTTTCTTATCGTCGTATTCCTTTTGGATTGTGCAATGCTCCAGCTACTTTTTAGAGATGTATGCTTTCTATCTTTGGGGATTTGGTAGAGAACGTTGCAGAGGTGTTCATGGATGACTTCTCTGTTCACGGTGATTCATTCTCCCAATGCCTAGATAAACTGGATAAGGTACTAGCTTGATGCGAAGAGATGAATCTAGTGCTGAGTTGGGAGAAATGCCACTTCATGGTAACCGAAGGTATTGTTCTTGGCCATAAGGTGTCTAAACTCGGGATTGAAGTCGACCAGTGCCAAGCTTGAAACAATTGCTATTTTGCCGCCACCCTCCTCTGTCAAGACTGTTCATAGCTTCCTCGGCCATGCGGGATTCTATCGGAGGTTCATCAAGGACTTCTCCAAGATAACTCTTCCAATGACTAAGCTCTTGAAGAAGGCTGTTTCGTTCATTTTTTATAAAGTGTGTCTTGAAGCCTTTGAGACATTAAAGACCAAGCTCACCACCGCACCTATCCTTACGGCACCAATTGGAGCCTTCTATTTGAGATCATGTGTGACGCTAGTTACTTTGCCGTTGAGCTGTTCTATGGCAGAGAAAGGAGAAGAGATTTCATCCCATCTACTTTGCTAGCAAGACTCTTAATGATGCTCAACGGAACTACACTACAACAGAGAAAGAGCTTCTTGCCATCGTCTTCTCATTCGACAAGTTCAGGCAGTACCTAGTGCTATCTCATACCATCGTCTACACGGATCACGCCGCTCTACGCCATCTTCTTGCAAAACAAGACTCGAAGCTGAGGCTGATCTGTTGGGTTCTCCTACTCCAAGAATTCGACATTGAGATCAAGGATAAAATGGGAGCTGAAAATGTAGCAGCTGATCACGTCTCCCGCCTTGAGGAATCCCAACCAGGTAAGTGTCCTATCTCCCCCATTGATGATTCTTTCCCTGACTAGCTATTGCATCTTGAGAATCAAGAACAGGTGAATAGCACAGCCATTGATCCCTGGACAATCCATCATGCTCAAACCCTGAGTAATGCAACCACGACGGAGGAACCATCATACGCCAACCTTGCTAATTACCTGGCGTCCGCACCATACCAAACGGGTTGGACTGCAATGCACGAAAAAAGCTCCTCAAGGAAGCCAAGTCTTATTTTTGGGATGAGTCGTTCTTATATCGAATCGGAGTTGACGGAATGATCCGTAGATGTGTTTCCTACATTGAAGTAGCTGACATCATCTGCCAATGCCACGAAGGCCATTTCGGAGGTCATTTTGGCGACAACCGTACTGCTAGAAATTTTTTCGTTATGTTTAGATAAGATATCTGTGTTTTTGCAGTAAGGAAGGACTGCCACCACATCTCCTTGGAAGAGTTCATCCTCTTCCGTGTTGTGGAGGAGAACGTACGCATTCACCCCGGGTGGTGGATAGCCCGATTCTTCCATAAACGCATGAGTACCAAGAAACTTCCCACTACACTTCCTGGCGGCCCCTTCATCTCTTCTCTGATCGATACACTCCAGATCTATGACAAATGGGGCCCCAACATTCCTCGCATCGAGATTGAACACATCGATGTTGAACTCGTCGTTGCGCGTGGCATTGCCCTTTTGGTTAGTCTCAACGCTTACACGCTGACGCCTGATCCCACCAAGAAGATGCCACCTTGATGAACATGTTTTCACGCGCGTGTAGTCAAATAACTATCAAGCACAAAGCAAGACAGATCGTATTCCACGAGTCTTCTAATAATTGTCTACTTAAATGTAAAGGCAGATTACTTAGGTTTAACACGTTGTGCGTGGTGTGAGCTCCACGACTTCTATTCTAGAAATGCAGGTAAATTAAAAATGAAAATGAAAGACAGATAGAAAGATTGGTTGACTTAACAAAGACGACAGACAAGCTTAGATCACTAGAACATTGGCAATCAACAGACCAGCGGTTTTCAAATCTCGTTCAATCAATTCTAAGACACCACGATAACTCCTTACCCTTATGTTTAAGACTGGTGAACGCTCGCTCTATTCGATCTAGCTACCAAGATTAATTAGCCACCCGAGTACAGTCGCTTCTTGCGACGACTAAACTAACTGGTGGAATTACTAACGATTTATGAGTTACTCTTGAAGTGGATTAACCCTAACTGGTTCCTACGAAAGGCACACTCCAATGAATAGGTTAATTGTTGATTTGGTGTTTTAAAGTGAGGTGAACATTCGCTACTACCTTCAGCTTAACAAGAATCTAATCTAGGTGATCAAGCTAGAGCATAAACATAAACAACGAAGAACAAATCAAACATGCAAGAGAAACTGATTGAAATTTGAATCTAATCACCGCCGATCCGTGACCGCTTTAAAGCCCTAGGTCACTTAGGTTTCATCTAGTCTAAGCTCTACGAGTTTAGCTACTCATGTTCATAACAGCAGAAACAAAGACAGAAATAGAGGTCATCATGAAAAGGAAGAACATATGGAAACTGTAAAACCTAATTAAGACGACTCTGGCAAAGCTCTGATCTCCGGTAATCTTTACTCCTAGCTCCGAGTCTCCGAGGTGAAAAGATGGCGTCACGATCTCTTCCTGGCTCTTCAAACTCTCAAACTCTGTTCTCTCGGACTTCTTAGGTCTATAACTTGTGATAAGTTGTATATGGAAAAGTGTATATTCTTTTTGAGGCGTCGGTTTATATTTATACTTAACCCTTTCCCAGCCGGATTAGGTTTAAGATTTTCAGAAGTTTTTGCTGAAAACTTCTTTAAAAAGGCAGGCTCCAATCGACTGTTCTCCTGTGATAATCTGATCGGAAGTTTTTGGCGAAGCCTTGGCCTTCTCGCCGAAAACTTCTTCTTCTAAGCATTGACGATTTCTTCTTGGATTTTCGGCAAAAACTTCAGGTCTTTTCGCCGAAATCTTCTTTTTAAAGTTGGGCAGGATTTGTGTTGACTTGATTGACTACTTGGATCGATTCCGATGCGATTCCTCAAGGTTCCTTTGCTACACGTCCCTGGTTACATCATTTGGTGGCAAAAACCTGTGCTATCACAAAAACACTAGAAAACCATCAAATGGCCCGAAACGGGCCAAAGTAACAAAAATGGCACGAGATAGAGCAGTTTAGTGAATATTCGCTATTATGCCCTAAAACCATGTCTTAAGCCAAGAAATGTTGCTTAAATGATGCTGATAATCACGTCAAATCGAGTGTCATCAAATACCCCACACTTAAGCTTTTGCTTGTCCTCAGGCAAACTGAATAGAAAATGCTCAGGTTCACAAATGATAAGATCAATTAAATTGAAGTTCAAGCATACACAATGAATTATTAGACAGCTACTTCTAGAACAAGAAACCTAACATGCATACCGATCAGCCAAACCACCTGGTCTCACTAAAAAACTGCACACGACAAGAAGTAGTTACCAGTCATGCACGAATTTGACCTGACCGACTAGACTCCTCACACAGATAGTATTTGGTACAACGGAAACTCTCATTCTATGTGTTTAGGGACGTGTTTCTACTCTCAATCATTTTCTGTTACTGAATTCTGTCATAGGTTTGCAATTTGACCACATCTCCACCACTGTGACAACACGAGGAACTAGTCAAGAAGGACTTCCCTGCTTAGGACTGTAACGAATTCTTCACTACAAGGGTTTATAATGAGATGGATGATGGGAATGTATAATGATGGTTTTGGTGCGGTGTAGCTTTTGACTAACTTCCCTCGAATCTAGCCTATGGCTTCCTACCGTTTAACCAAACACGGGTGGAATAGTGTACGCTCATCCTATGATACCCTCAAGCATCCTAGCACTTTATTTTGCATAATTTTTTTTTGACTTCGTTCTTCCATATGTAGGGAGAAGAACGCTATTGAACTAAACTATAAACTTACAACTTTTGAACTTTTTTCTATTTTTTTTAAAATTTTTCTTTCTTCTTCTGATTTTTTTTTCTTTGTGCTAGTTCTCTTTTAGTTGCTAGAGGGGTTTACACGTCTGGACATAATAGCTAAGACCACCTAATTAATGGCTATAGGCAGGTTACCACAAACTGACTTCCGGTAGGCTAATCTAGAACTACAACCATAGGGGATCAACGAGATGAAGGAATGGGGATTGGCTGTAATGTATATCGAACCGAAAGAACAGGCCAAGCTCAAGGGTTTAAACCTAATGGATTTAACGTTGGGTAGGCAATCTGGCTTAGTAGTTGAATCTAGGTGCCCTTATCATTCTAGAACTCGTGTCATCATGTGGTCTCGAATAGGTCTCATGCAAATTCTAACTCATTCTAGCAAACAGAAAACCACTCAAAACGAATTAAAAATTGCAGGTTATGTGCAATGGATCAAAAGCTCACAATTGGTTTGCTAGTCAGATTCAGTCATTTTCATGCAATCAAAGCGACAAACTACAAGTGTGATGTTAAAAATCTGTTCCGAGCAGGCAATTTAGCATCAAAGTATACAAGTTGGTTCTCAGGTTCTAGGTTAAGCAGTCTAAGCATCATTATGACAAATTGAACAACAACTTAACATAAAAAATCAAGAACTGAGCAATTCTAATGCTAGAGGAATTGGAAAGGCACCACGGAACACAAAAATTCACAAATAAGGGCAATCAAGTTCATGCAAGGTTCTCTAGCATCCTACCCCACACTTAAACCATTCTGTGTGCTCACAGGACTAAACTAGAGTTGAGAGTAAATAGAAGAACCTGGACCGAGATGATTGATGTAGGGGATGAGCACGGGACTTCGGAGCAGGAAGGGAATCTACCAAAACTTTGCCTACAAAACTAAAACAAACAAAAGATCAAAAGGAAACCGGGACAAGTGTCCCGGACCCACACAGAAAAAAGTTGGATCAAAATCCGAAAAGAAGAAATAAAAAGAAGCGACAAGGAAAAGGATACAACCCGATCACTGCTGGTCAGGTGCATCGGGAGGTGGGAAATGGAAGAAGTTTATGACCCGCTGCTGCCATGCCAGTTGTGCCTCATACCTCTCATCCTGCACACGCATGTGCCTCTGAGTAATAAGCCATCGGGCATCCTGGGTGGCATTGTCCTCCATTTGCCACTCCTGGAGATGATCGAGCATCTCGCCAAAGTCTCCTGGCGGCGGTCGGGGGTGCGGATGAGGCATCAGGAATGGGTCCTAAAGGGGCGGCTGGTGCTGATAGGCATACCCCATAGACGGCTGCTGCGTGGTTATCTGGTGATGGAACTCCTGCTCTGGCTGGGGCTGCTTCTCCTCAAAATCATCTTCTTCCTTCGACTCGACTTCATGGGGTGGAGGTAGAATAGCCGCCTCTTGTGGACTATAGTCCAATTGGAGGTCGTACTCGACGGCTAAATCTCCACCGACAGTGTGTACTATATGGCGCGGGACGTCAAGTCCCCATGACTGGCTGAGGCCGAGGTCGATGATGAGGCGGCCTACGAAGTTACCACCAAGGAGGGAGCAGCTTCATGTGTGAGGGTAGTACAATCCCCTTCAGCTAGGGAATTGACCCATTTAGCAGATTCTTCACGAAGACCTCGAGCAAAGATTTCAGCTAACTGTCTCTGCTCGAAACCATGGTGAGGAAGTTATAGAGAAGTTCTTGGAATTCATTCCAAGTGTCATATAAGCTCACACCGTCCTTCTGGGAAAATATAGAGATGCTATCCTTGAAGGCGGTCATTCTGGAAGGAGGGAAATACTCTTCCATGAAGTCTTGAGCAAGAGTATCCCAATCTGTGTAGTAACCTGGTGGCTTGCCAGTGAGCCACCTCTTAGATGCGCCTTTAAGAGAGAATGGGAAGGCCCTCAAGCATAAGGTGTTTGGTAAACGTGTCGTTGTGCGTGCATTCAATCAAATAACTAACAAAGCTAACAAAAGCTAGGGTAGATCGTATTCCACGGGCTTTCTAATGATCGACTACTCAAATAAGCTAGCAAATTACTCAGATTAAACACTTCGTGCGTGGTGTGAGTTCCACGACTTCTAATTCTAAGAAATGCAGAGAAATTAAAAATTGAAACTAAACATAGATTGGAAATCAGGGTTGAAAACAGAGATGACAGACAAACTTAGACTTTGAATCCCCCTTCGTTCACCAGAGCATAGGCAATCAACAGATTAGCGGATTTCAATTCTCATTCAATCAGTTCTAAGACACCACCATAACTCCTAACCCTTAGGTTTAACACCGGCGAACGTTCGCTCTATCCGTTCTAGCTACCAAGATTAATTAGTTGCCCGGGTACAGTCGCCTTTCGCAACGACTTAACTTAACTGGTGGAATTACTAACGATTTATGAGTTACTCTTGCAGTGGATTAACCCTAACCGGTTCCTACGAAAGGCACACTCCAATTATAAGTTTAATTGTTCAGTTTGATGTTTTAAAGTAAGGCGAGCGTTCGCTTCTATCCTTAGTTTAACAAGAATCTAATCTAGTTGATCAATCCAGACAAGAAACATAAACAACGAAGAACAAACCAAACATGAAAGAGAAACTGATTGAACTTTGAAACTGATTGACCGCTTTAAAGCCCTGGGTCACTTAGGGTTCATCTAGTCTAAGCTCTAAGAGTTTAGCTACTCATGTTCATCACAAAAGAATCAAAGATAAAGAAAGAGTTCATCATACAAAGGAAGAACGAATAGTATCTGAAAAACCTAATTAAGACGACTCCGGCAGAACTTCGATCTTCCAGTAGACTGCAATCCTAGCTCCGAGTCCTCGAGATGGAAGGGATGGTGTCACGATCTCTTTCCGGCTCTTCGAACTCTAAACTCTCCTTCAGAACTCTTGAAAATCCTTGAAGTCTTTGGTATTAGTTGGAAAATTCTGATTATGAAAAGTATATTTGATTTTGGGCCGCCGGTTAAGTATTTATACTTAACCCTAATACCGCCGGATTTTAACTGATATTTTTGGCGAAAATATTAAGGAATTTTAACCGAAAATTCCTTCAAAAAGGGGATGACCGCCGGCTGTTTCTTCTGTGGTTTTCGGTTCAACAGTTTTCGGCGAAAACTTAGTGTTTTCGCCGAAAACATCCTTAAGTTGACATCAGTGATTTTGTTCTTGCATTTTCGCCGAAAACACTAAGGGATTTTCGGCGAAAACTCATTTGTAAACCGGGGCATGAATTTGTTTGACTTGGTTGGCTCCTTGGATCGATTCCGGTGCGATTCCTCGATGTTCCAACGCCTTAGACACGTCCTTGGCTACTTTATTTGACGGCAAAAACTGTGCCATCATAAAAACACTAGAAAACCATCAAATAGACCTGAAACGGGCCAAAGTAACACAAATGGCACGAGATAGGGCAATTGATTGAATATTCGTTATTCTACCCTAAAAACCATGTCTTAAGCAAGGAAATGTCGCTTAAATGAGGCTGATAATCATGTCAAATCGAGTGTCATCAGTGTTCTTGTCGAGATTCCCATTCTTGGAAGTTTCACAAAGATCAATGAAATCCACCAAGTGTGTGCACGGATTGTCAAGTGGCTTGCCTTCAAATTGTAAATCCCTAGAGATCATGGTCAAGAAAGGAATCTTGATCTCATAGTCATGATCTCCTTCGATGCGTGGCACGGCGATAGAAGATCGAACGCTAGTCGCGCTTGGCTTGTTGTAATTGCCTAGACTCTTCGGTGCGGCCGGTAGTGGTGGTGGTGGTAACTGATCTTCCATCCTAGGAGATGGAGGGGGTGAAAGTGATGCGGTTGATGAAGATGAAGATGAGGAACTCTCCTTCAGTTCCTCGATCTTAATTGGTGTGAAGGATGGAGGTGGATTGATTCTGCCTTTCTTCGGAATTTGTGGTCTCTTCGGCAAAGCAGAGCTACCCAGTTTCTCTACACTCTTAGCCTTGTCAATCTTGGTTAAGGAGCGTGTGAGAGGGCGGTGCTACATAAACCTGTAGACAACCTACAAATGACAAAAACAAGCACAACCGGTGTAAAATCGAAGTGGATGGAAATATGAAAGATGGAAAGTAGAAGAATAAAATGCTAGTTCTTCTTCCAAACAATTAAAAGAAGTCCCCGGCAATGGCGCCAATTTGATGAACGCGTTTTCACGTGCGTGTAGTCAAATAACTGTCAAGCACAAAGCAAGACAGATCGTATTCCACGGGTCTTCTAATAATTGTCTACTCAAATGTAAAGGCAGATTACTCAGGTTTAACACGTTGTGCGTGGTGTGAGTTCCAAGACTTCTATTCTAGAAATTTATGTAAATTAAAAATGAAAATGAAAGACAGATAGAAAGATTGGTTGACTTAACAAAGATGACAGACAAGCTTAGACTTCGAATCCCCCTTAGATCACCAGAGCATTGGCAATCAACAGACCAGCGGTTTTCAATTCTCGTTCAATCAATTCTAAGACACCACCATAACTCCTTACCCTTAGGTTTAAGACTAGCGAACGTTCTCTCTATCCCATGTAGCTACCAAGATTAATTAGCCGCTCAAGTACGGTCGCTTCTTGCGACAACTAAACTAACTGGTGGAATTACTAACGATTTATGAGTTACTCTTGAAGTGGATTAACCCTAACTGGTTCCTACGAAAGGCACACTCCAATGAATAGGTTAATTGTTGATTTGGTGTTTTAAAGTGAGGCGAACATTCGCTACTATCCTCAGCTTAACAAGAATCTAATATAGGTGATCAAGCCAGAGCAGAAACATAAACAACGAAGAACAAATCAAACATGCAAGAGAAACTGATTGAACTTTGAATGTAATCACCGCCGATCCGTGACCACTTTAAAGCCCTGGGTCACTTAGGGTTCATCTAGTCTAAGCTCTACGAGTTTAGCTACTCATGTTCATAACAGCAGAAACAAAGACAGAAACAGAGTTCATCATGAAAAGGAAGAACATATGGAAACTGTAAAACCTAATTAAGACGACCCTGGCAAAGCTCCGCTCTCAGATAATCTTCACTCCTAGCTCCGAGTCTCCGAGTTGAAAAGATGGCGTCACGATCTCTTCCTGGCTCTTCGAACTCTCAAACTCTGTTCTCTCGAACTTCTTAGGTCTGGAACTTGTGATAAGTTGTATATGGAAAAGTGTATATTCTTTTTGAGCCGCAGGTTTATATTTATACTTAACCCTTTCCCAGCCGGATTAGGTTTATGATTTTCGGCGAAAACCTAAGGAGTTTTTGCCAAAAACTTCTTTGAAAAAGGCTAGCTCCAGTCGATTGTTCTCCTGTGATAATCTGATCGGAAGTTTTTGGCTATGCCTCGGCCTTCTCGCCGAAAACTTCTTCTTCTAAGCTCTGACGATTTCTTCTTGGATTTTCGGCGAAAACTTCAGGTCTTTTTGCCAAAATCTTCGTTATAAAGCTGGGCAGGATTTGTGTTGACTTAATTGACTGATTGGATCGATTTCGGTGCGATTCCTCAAGGTTCCAATGCTTTAGACACGTCCCTGGTTACATCATTTGGTGGCAAAAACCTGTGCTATCACGAAAACACTAGAAAACCATCAAATAGACCTGAAATGGGCCAAAGTAACACAAATGGCACGAGATAGAGCAGTTGAGTGAATATTCGCTATTCTGCCCTAAAAACCGTGTCTTAAGCCAAGAAATGTTGCTGGAATGAGGCTAATAATCACGTCAAATCGAGTGTCATCACACCTCCACCTCCACCACAGATCCCAGACTAGCATTGAGAGAGACTGACCCGCCTGGAGTAGTGGCAGACAGACTTCTCCTCTAGTTCTCACTAGTGGTAGACAGACCGGGTAGCATTCGAGACCAGAGTCAAAACATGGCACAAGGAGGAGGACGCCGGTGGATCATCACCCAGCGCCACCACGAGCGGGAGGTGGCGGCACATCGATCTTTGCATTTCCATTCCACCAGTCCCACCCCCACCTGAGGGACAGTGATCAGGTCGTATCTTTTCCTTTCTTTTTATTTATTCTTTTTGGATTTTTATCCAACTTTTTTCTGTGTGGATCCAGGACACTTGTCCTAGTTTCCTTTTGATTTTTTTGTCTGTTTTTGTTTTGTAAGAACTTGAGTAGCTACTCCACTCTACTCCGGACTCTCCATGTTCATCCCCTACGCCAACCACCTCGTTCCAGGTTCTCTGTATCTCTCTCTCATAGTTTAGTTCCGTGAGGACACATAACTATTTAAGTGTGGGGAAGGATGCTAGAGAACCTTGCATGATCTTGATTGCCTTCTTCTGTTATTTCGTAGCATATTCCTTCCCTCTAGCATAGAATTGCTCTATTCTTGACTTGTGATGTTAAGTTGGTTTTCAATCTCTCATAATGATGCTTAGACTACTTAAGCTAGAACCTGTAACCAACTTGCCTACATTGATGCTAAATTGCCTGTCCAGAATAGAAAATTTTATCACGCTTGTAGTATTTCACTTTGATTGAATGAAAATGGCTGAATCCGACTAGCAAACCAATAGTGAGCTTTCGATCCATTATACATAACTTGCAATTTCAATTATTTTTTAGTGGCTTTCTCGTACCTTGAATGAGTTAGAATTTGCAAGATACCTATTCGAGATCACACAATGACACGAGTTCTAGGAGGATAGAGGCACCTAGATTCAGCTACTTAAGCCAGATAGCCAACCTAACGATGAATCCCTTAGGTGTAAACCCTTGAGCTTGGCCCTTCTTTCGGTTCGTTAGACGTTGCAGCCATTTCCCATGTTTTTCATCACCCCGTTAATACCCTGTGGCAGTAGTTCTAGATTAGCCTACCGGAAATCGGTTTCTGATAACCTGCCTATAGCCATTAAGCAGGTGGTCTTAGCTATTATGTCCAGGCATGTAAAACCCTCTAGCATCTTGAAAAAAATCGACACTAAGAAAAACAAACAGAAAAAAAAATCAGAAGAAAAGTTCAAAGTCAAGTAGTTTTTATAGTTCATTACGTTCTTCTCCCTACATATGGAAGAACGAAGTCAAAGAAAATGTGAAAGAAAATCAGAAAAAGAAAAAAAAATATTACAAAATAAAGTGCTAGGTTGCTTGAGGGTATCATAGGACGAGCGTACACTATTCCACCCATGTTTGGTTAGACGGTAGGGAGCTATAGGCTAGATTCGAGGGAAGTTGGTCGAAAGCTTTACCACACAAAAGCCAGTTCCATCATTCATCCCATCATCCATTCATCATAAACCCTTGTAGTGTAGGAATCGATACAGTCCCTTGCGAAAGTCCTCTTGCCTAGTTACTCGTGTTGTCGCAGTGGTGGAGATGTGGTTGAAATGCAAACTTATGACATATTTTGGTTGAGAAAGTGATTGAGAGCAAAAACACGTCCCTAAACACAGAGTGCGAGAGTTCCCCTTGTACTAAATATTACCTATGTGAGGAGTCTAGTCGGTTAGGTCAGATTTGTGCATGATTTGTGATTGCTCCTTATTGTGTGTAGATAATTAGTGAGACCAGGTCGTTTGGGTGACGTGTATGCATGTTAGGTCACTTGTTCTAGAAGTAGCAGTCTAATAATTCATTGTGAAGGCTTGAACCTTAACTTGATCTATCTCGTCATTTGTGAATCTGAGTGCGTTCTAGTTTAGTTTGCTTGAGGACAAGCAAAGGCTTAAGTGTGGGGTATTTGATGGCACTCGATTTTACATGATTATCAGCCCCATTTAAGCTACATTTCCTTGCTTGAAACATGGTTTTTGGGGTAGTTTAGGGTATTTTCACTCGATTGCTCTATTTCCTACCGTTTTGGTTACTTTGGCACGTTATGGGTCTATTTCACGTGTTTTCTAGTGCTTTTGTGATAGCACATGTTTTTGCCATCAATAACATAGCCAAGGACGTGTTCGAGAAGTGAAGGGACCTCAAGGAATTGCCCGGAATCGATCCAGAAACCACACAAGTCAAAAGCAAAATCTTCCCCTGCTTACACTAGAGTTTTCGGCGAGAACTTTCATAGTTCTCGCCGTGGAGTTTGAACGAACAAGATACAGGGGTTTCACCAAGAAAAGTTCTCGGTGAGAACTCTCAAAGTTCTCGCCGAAGAGTTTTGACACAACCAACACAGGAGCCTCTGAACGGACAAACCCTATTTAAGGGAAGCAGATTCAACTTTCAAAAGACACTTTTTCTACAGATTAATTTCCCGACCTAACAGTTCGAGAGAGAGAGTTTAGAGAGTTCGAAGAGCTGGGAAGAGATCGCGACGCCATCCTTCCATCTCGGAGAGCTCGGTGCTAGGAGTGAAGATCCAAGAGATTGAAGCTTCACAGATTCATCAGAAATTAGGTTTTACAGTTCTTCTCTGTTCTTCCTACTTGAAGATGTATTCCTTGTTTGTTTTCGATTATTTTGTATTGAATATGAGTAGCTAAACTCATAGAGCTTAGATTAGATAAACCCTAAGTGACTCGTGGCTTTAAAGCGGTCACGAATCGATGGTAATTAAATTAAGATTCAGTCAGTTTCTCTTGCATGTTTGGTTTGTTCTTCATTGCTAGTGTTTCTTTTCTAGTTTGATCACGTAGAATAGATTCTTGTTAAGCTGAGGATAGCAGCGAACGTTCGACTCACTTTAAAACACCAAATCAACAATTAACCTATTCATTGGAGTGTGCCTTTCGTAGGAACCAGTTAGGGTTAATCCATCGCTAGAGTAACTCATAAATCACTAGTAATCACGACAGTTAGTTTTCCATCGCTGAAGCGAACGCACGGGTGGTAATTAATCTTGGGAGTTAGATCAGATAGAGCGAACGTTCGCTAGTCTTAAATCTAAGGGTCAGGAGTTATGGTGGTGTCTTAGAACTGAATGAATCGGGATTGAAAACCGCTGGTCTTTTGATCGCCAATGTTCTGGTGATCTTAGGGTGATTCGAAACCTAAGCTTGCATGTCATCTTGTTTAGTCAACCCAGTCTTTCTTTCTGTTTCTGTTTTCATTTCATTTTTCCTGCTTCATAGATTAGAAGTCGTGGAACTCACACCACGCACAACTTGTTAAACCTGAGTAAATTGTCGACTCATTCGAGTAAACGATTAGTCAAGACCCGTGGAATACGATCTATCTTTCTTTGTGCTTGGTAGTTATTTGATGAAACGCGTGAAAACGCTCTCAGCATGACCTTAGGGATGAAATGTTCGCAACTCCTCTAGAAGCAGGTTGCCAAGAAGCGCAAGGATCCGAGAAGTTTCTTTGTTCCTTGCTATATTGGTTCCCATTGCACAGATAAAGCTCTTGATGATTTAGGATCTAGTATAAATATGATGCCTTATCCATTATGCGAACCGCTTGGATTAACTGAATTAGTTCCTACTAGCATGGATATTCATTTGGCTGACAAGAGCATTAGACAACCCTTAAAAAATGTTCTTATTAAAATCAATAATTGCTACTTCCTGGTTGATTTTGTTGTGTTTGACATGAAGGAAGATTTCAATACTCCCCTCATACTCGGTAGACCATTCCTCGCTACTGTTAGAGCCATCATTGATGTGCTTAGCGGGAGAATGAACTTTCAGTTAGGAGAGCAAGAAATCGTGTTTCTCATGGCTACTCTGGTAGTTGTTTCTCCTCGTCCATCTCCCAAGAAGGAGTCATGTTTTGATTTTTCTGCATGGCTTGATCATTTTGATAGATGCACCTCAATCCTTCAAAGTTTTTTGTTGGTACAGGAGGTTGGAATGATTGAGGGAAAAACACAAGTCCTGGGGATCTCATTGAAGGATAAAAGACCTAAGGATGTGAAGAAGTTGTTGTCCGAGAAGTCGGAAGTGAAAGAAGGAGGCATAGGAAAAAAGAAGAAATTATCGGTAGGTGAAAGAAAGAAGATGAAGAGAAATTCTAGATTTAATCACTCGAAGACCTCTAATCGAGAACCTTGAACTCATTTCCAGGTATCGTCGAGCTAACGACGAGAAATTTAGCACTTTTCGGGAAGCACCCCGACTTTTTTGTACATAAAGACAATTTTTTATTTTATGCTTTTGGAGACTTTGTTTGAGATTTTCGTCAGTATTGGCTGTCAATATTTGGTGTTCTGATGTTTGATGATTGCTCGAGTCTTTGATTGTTGTTTTTGGTCGAAGAAAGAAGTTCGGGATTGAAAAACGCGACTTAAAACTTTGTTTTGTCAAATTTTAAGATGTTGGAATTTTTGCCTAGCAGTCGGCGCACAAGCGGCGCAGGCAGAAATTCTTTTCCCTTTAATTCAAAGTTTTTATTTTATTTTTCCTTCCTCTTCTTCTCTTCTCCGATTTTTCTTCTTCTTCATCTCTTCTTTTCTTCTCCAAAACCCCAAGTTCATGATCCCTAACTCCTCCACTCCTCCATACATCTTCCCTACCCAAAATCCATCATCTCTAACCCTTTAAAACCCCCCATTCACCTCCTCTACCATAAACCCCCAAACCCACATTCTCTCTCATTCCTCCATTGAAGAGCTCTCTAAAAAAGGTTGAGCTCTTCTTCTTCCCAACACTTCCCGCTCACTCTCCCACCATAATACCACCACCATTCTTCCCCAAATTAGTTTTCAACCACCCCTCCACCTTTACCCACGATTTTATCCCTCTTTTTCCTCATCTCCACTCTTGGAAGAAGGAGAAAGGTCAACTCCCAAACTCTCCACCTTTGACCCTGATTTTTTGCTAAAATTCTGAGGTGGGTTTGCTTGTTCTTAGTTTCACTTAGCTTCAGTTATCGTTAATGAGTAGTATGATGCAAATTGTGCTATTGTTGATGATTGATTGTTGGTTAGGAGCATCCTAGGATTTTCGTTCTTGAATTTTGGGATTTTTGTGAGTAGAAGAGCTAGAATTGATATGCATGAACTTAATTCTTAGACTTTTTGATCAATTGTCTTGTTGAGTTGAATTGATTGCATGATTTTAGTGCTTCGGATTGATTCAATTTTGATTGTTTCACGAGGAATGAATTATTCTAGAATTATTAGCATAAATGTTGGTTTTGTGCCTACTTTGTGTTTCAAGATTTTTGGTTTGGCGTGCCCCCGACAATAATGCACCCGACTAAAATAGAGGTTTGGCCCCATGAACCAAATTTAGTAGGGGGCATTTTTGTCCCCCGACAATGACATGGCTTTGTTGGGGGCCAAGTGATTTGAACCACGACAGCTGTGTGCCGTGAGCCTAACTATGGCAAGTTGAATACCTTAGCAACGAATCGAACCTATGAAAACCTAGATGGAAAGTACTTGGACCCACAAGCTATAAAGAGCTAGGAACCCTAAGTGTCCAGTCAAAGGTGCCACACCAGGGGTGTATACCCACGATGATAAACTAGCCTTAAGCTAAGCAACAACGAGCAAAAGCTTGAAGGGAAAAGAACGTGTGTTCTGAATTTTATTAACCAAAGTCTGTGTACAAACGTAGGCCAACGACCTTTATTTATAGTGAGGGATTCGGGAACAAGCTCTTTGAATCCTACTCGTACTCTACTTCTAAAAAGCTTAAAATATTCATAAACAATCAAAAATTAAATAGAAAGTCTGAATAAAACACTTAAAAGACTAAAACGGAAGATAAACACTAAACTGACTAATCTGGTAAATCTGGAGAAACCCTAATTCAGATAAAAGTCCTAATCCAGCTCGGAGATGGATGGGGGGTGTGAAAATACCGATTCTGACTCAGATTATGCATCTCTGTGTTTCCTAATCCTAATAGGACTTGGCAACACGATCCTTCAGTGTGTGGCATCAAGTTCTCATGGTCCGGATGATGTGAACCGCTGCAACCGTGGGCAGACGACCCTTGAACACCGTAAGTTGATTATCGTGCAATGAGGTAGAACCGTCGGGAACCGGGGATGGAGAGGACTTTGACCCGCTAGCTATATAACAGCTAGGAACCAGAAGTATCAAGTCGATGACGCCACGCCAAGAGATGGATGCTCTTGATGATAAGTCGATCCTTCAGTATCGCAACATGCAGATACAATAAGGGTTTCAATAACAAAGTTCTATCAAAAGGGTTGTTTATTTCATAAAAGTTGGTGTTTACAATGGGTGGCCTGCGGCCTCCTTATATAGGTGAGGGAACAAGCTCTCCTCCCTAAACACTACTTCCTAAATAAGAATAAAATAAAGAGTCCTATTCCTAAAAAGAATCCTAAAACACCTAAATAATCCAACTAAAAAGGAATACAAAATTAAATAATATTTGAAGTCTTTAAAGTATAATAAAAGACCTAAAATAGGTTAAAAACCCTAATCCGGCCGCGCACGGCTGCTCGGGCCGGCTGGGCGCGTGTGGAGGCCCGGTGGGCTTGACTGGCTGGGCAGTCACGGGCCTGGTGCTCTGGGCTGGTTCAGTGGCAAGGGCCTTGTCCAAAAGGCCTGGTCTTCGTGGCCGGCTTCATGGAATTCCTCTGATCGGCCCGGCTGCCGGTCTAGGGCTCGGGGCTGTTCTTTCCTTGGGCCTTCTCCATTTCTGCTCGGCCCTTCTTATTTAAGCTTCAGGTAGGCCTCCAAGTAGCTCCTGATGTAGCTCTCCGGGGGTTGGGTTGGTCGAACTGTCACGCCTAGGGGCCAAGGACTCCAATTCTTCTCATGGCTCAGCTCAGGGTCATTCCTTGGAAGTTCTCCTCTCCAGGCCAAGTATTCTTGGGCTCCTTTCCTCCTATACTCCAGAAATGCTTCCAGAGGGTCACTCAAGGGGCCGACTTCTTCTTCAGGGCTTCTGGAGGTCAGGCTAGGAGTAGGTTGAGGTTTTTCTTCCTTGTTAGGGCTTATACCCTTGGCCAGCAACATGGCCTGGAATAGCATTCCATCTCGTGGAGCCTTTCTACCTGTAAGAGAAGGACTTAGTCGATATTTTAGGGCGTACCTTGGCTTTAGGGCTTGAAGATGGCCTACCCTAGGCTCGATATGCCTTTTGTGAGGTCCTAGGGTCTTATCTCGGCCAGGTGACTCTGGTGGGGTGTAGGAGTACGGTTGGCATTAGGGCAGCACTGTTGGATCATATCATCCCCCTCTTCTTGCCTTGGATTTGTCCCCAAATCCATCTTGGGGCCTCTTCTAGCACTCATCACCCTCTTCCAAACTTCAGCAACTTTATTGGCCACGGTCGGGGAAGACTCAACATCAGCTTCAGCCTAGGAGTGTCACTGGAGTCAGTAATGGACCAAGGCTCGGGTCCTTCAGCACTTTCTTCTTCGGTCTCCATAGCTCCTTCTCCTAAAAAAACTATCAGCAATAATATTCAGGCTTGGAGAAGTGTTCCGGTGAGAGTTCCTCACTCATTTCCACATCCGGGTCAGCATCCGGATCTTCTTCGCTCGGGGCAGCCCTCAGAACTCGTCGGGAGATAACCTGCCATTGAATTTTGGGTGCACAGGGGACTGTCGGTGAAGCGTTGAGTCGGGGCACTGGGATGCCGGAGGCGCCGGGGGTAGGCCAGGTCACGTCGGGCAGGGCGGCGATAGCGGGTAGTGGGGAGGCGGCGTCGGCCAGTGGGGAGGCGGTGGCGGTGGGCAGTGGGGAGCTGGCGGCGGTGGCTAGTGGGAAGGCGACGACGGAGGGCAATGGGGAGGCGGCGGTGGCGGCCAGTGGGGAGGCGGCATCGGCCATTATCGCGTCGGGGCAGTCGGGGTCGGGTAGTACTGGGACGGAGTGGCGGGCAGGTACGCGCCAGACTCGTCGGGTAGTGATCCGTCGGGTGGTGATGCACCGCGGGGCGTCGGGCAGCGACAGGTCGGGGCCGAGTGATGGGGCGGTCGGGGCCTGGTCGGGCGGAGTGGCGCCGGGTGCTGGGGCGCTCGGACTGGTCGAGGCGGGCCTGTCAGCGTCGGGGCCGGGTGCTGGGGCACCGCGGCCTGGTCGGGCAGCACCGGGGCTGGGTGTTGGGGCGCCGAGGCTGGTCGGGCAGCGCCAGTCAGGGCCGAGTGCTGGGGCGCCGGGGCTGGTCAGGCCCGGTCGGGCAGCGCCGAGGCTGGGCGTCGGGGCACGGGTTCTAGGGTTTTAGAGATTAACCCGTTAAACTTCTCAAGCCCTTCGGGCTTAACTTGTTCTCCTTCATCAGATTCTTCTTCTTCTTCCTTCTTCTCCTCTTCTTCATCATCTGTCTCGATTCCTCTTTCTTTTACCACCATTGTTCGTTGATTAGGGCAGTCCCTTGAGATATGTCCTCTACCTTGACATTTAAAGCATACGATTCCACTGGGACGTGGGTTAGAAATCTGAACCTTAGAAGTAGGTGGGGTAGATGTTACCGATGGTGCCGAATCCCTAGGGTTAGGGTTTGGTTGTGAGCTTGAGCCTCGGGGCTGTTCGAGCTTCCATGGGGCTTGGCTTGCATTCGAGCCTCCTCTCCACGCGGCATTGGCTGATCTTCTTGTGTAGCCCTTCCTCACTTCTCTCTCCATGCAGTTAGCTAGGGCTTTGAGATCCTCATAGTCAACATAGTTAAGTATGTTGACTTGATGCATGATCTCGGGGTGTAGCCCTCCCACAAACCGGGCTATCTTCGCTTCGGGTTCTTCTCGGAGGTCGAGTCTGTCTACCAACATCTCTATCTCCTTGGTGTATTGCTCCACAGACATGGTGCCTTGCTTTAAGTTCCGGAGGGAGGTGTGTAGGTCTCGGATGTAGGTTCCAGGAACGAACTTCTTCTTCATGACTCTCTTGAGATCTCGCCATGACTCGATGGGGTCTTCCTCATCTCTCTGAACCCTACTCTTGAATTGGCTCCACCATAGAGCAGCATAGTCAGTAAATTCAAGAGTGGCGATGATTACCTTCTTTCGTTCAGAATAGTGATGGCACTCGAGGAAGTCCTCCATACTTCTCTCCCAATCCAAGTACTCGTCGGCATTGTACTTGCTGACAAATTTAGGCACGGTGAGCTTGAGGATGCTCACATCATCATCAATCTCCTGAGCTAGCCTTCGGGCTCTTCGGTTCAGGCCTTCAGGGCTGTCCTCTCGGTGCTCATCTCGTCCTCTCCCGGCTTGAAGCCTGGCTAAGGTTTCTTGGATGGCGGCTAGGATAGCTCCAAAATTCTGAAGGTGGCCTTCCATGTTGGCTAATCACTCGTCTGCCATGGTTAGTACTAGCAAACGGAAGCAATTTTCTATCCCCTCGTCTTAGAAATAGACTTACAACGAAAGAAAATAACGTGGCAAGGGTGGCCTTGCTTTCTTTTCTTTTTCTTAACCTCGATTTGGTTGATGGTATGATGGCCACCAATTTTCTCTTGCCTTACAACTAGAAACTGAAAACAAGAACTGAAATAGAAGGGAATTTTCGAATCTATTTTCTAAAAAGCAGTAAAGGATATGAATCCAGGTAAACCTAGAGACTGGGATAGATTGTGGTCCGTGAGCTGAACCGTGCTCTGATACCAACTAATGTGAACCGCTGCAAGACGACCCTTGAACACGACAAGTTGATTATCGTGCAACGAGGTAGAACCGTCGGAAACCGGGGATGGAGAGGACTTTGACCCTCTAGCTATATAACAGCTAGGAACTAGAAGTATCAAGTCGATGACGCCACGCCAAGAGATTGATGCTCTTGATGATAAGTCGATCCTTCTGTATCGGAACATGAAGATACATAAGGGTTTCAAGAACAAAGTCCTATCAAAGGGGTTGTTTATTTCATAAAAGTTGGTGTTTACAATGGGTGGCCGGCGACCTCCTTATATAGGTGAGGGAACAAGCTCTCCTCCCTAAACACTACTTCCTAAATAAGAGTAAAATAAAGAGTCTTATTCCTAAAAAGAATCCTAAAATCCCTAAATAATCCGACTAAAAAGGAATAAAACATTAAATAATATTTGAAGTCTTTAAAGTATAATAAAAGACCTAAAATAGTCAAAAACCCTAATCCGGCCGCGCACGGCTGCTCGGGCCGGTTGGGCGCGTGTGGCGGCCCGGTGGGCTTGACCGGCCGGGCGCCGGGCTTGATTCAGGTGGCAGTCGTGGGCCTGGTGCTCCGGGCTGGTTCAGTGGCAAGGGCCTTGTCCAAAAGGCCATGTCTTCGTGGCCGGCTTCATGGAATTCCTCTGATCGGCCTGGCTGCCGGTCTAGGGCTCGAGGCTGTTCTTTCCATGGGCCTTCTCCATTTCCGCTCGGGCCTTCTTCTTTAAGCTTCAGGTAGGCCTCCAAGTAGCTCCTGATGTAGCTCTCCGGGGGTTGGGTCGGTCGAAGTGTCACGCCTCGGGGCCAAGGACTCCAATTCCTCTCATGGCTTGGCTTAGGGTCATTCTTCGGAAGCTCTCCTCTCCAGGCCAAGTATTCTTGGGCTCCTTTCCTCATATACTCCAGAAATGCTTCCAGATGGTCACTCGAGGGGCCGACTTCTTCTTCAGGGCTTCTGGAGGTCAGGCTAGGAGCAGGTTGAGGTTTTTCTTCCTTGCTAGGGCTTATACCCTTGGCTAGCAGCATGGCCTGGAATAGCATCTGATGTGCTGTAAAACAGTGATCAAATACTACCAACCTAGAAGCAAGATAGATCGTATTCCACAGGTTTTTTTCTAATCGTCTACTCAAATATGAAGGCAATTTATTCAAGTTTGAACACGTTGTGCGTGGTGTGAGTTCCACGACTTCTAGACTAAGATGCATGAAAATTAAAATGAAATTAAAAGACAGAATGATTGGTTGATTCAGACAGACGACAGACAAGCTTAGATTTCGAATCCCCCTTAGATCACTAAGGCAACAGCAATGAACAGATCAGCGGATTTCAATTCTCGTTCAATCAATTTCTAAACACCACCATAATTCCTGACCCTTAGGTTTAAGACTGGCGAACGTTCGCTCTATCCGATCTAACTACCAAGATTAATTAATGGCCCGGGTACGGTTACCTCTCACAACAACTTAACTAACTGGTGCAATTACTAATGATTTATGAGTTACTCTTGAAGCGGATTAACCCTAACTGGTTCCTACGAAAGGCACACTCCAATGAATAGGTTAACTGGTTGAATTGATGTTCTAAAGTGAGGCGAGCGTTCGCTTCTATCCTCGGCTTAACAAGAATCTAAACTAGGTGATCAAGAAAGACAAGTTTTAATGTTTTAAAGCAGGGAAGCTGTCTGGCGACAAACCCTCACTCAAAACAAACCTAATCTAGGCGATCAACCAGAAAAGAAACACAAGAACAATGAAACTAATCTAGGCGTCAACTAGACCAGAAACGCAGTACAATTTCATGATGCGCAGTCGTTGTGCGTGCGTTCAAACAAATAACTAACAAAGCTAACAAGCTAGGGTAGATCGTATTCCACGGGTCTTCTAATGATTGACTACTCAAATAAGCTAGCAAATTACTCAGGTTTAAACACTTCGTGCGTGGTGTGAGTTCCACGACTTCTAATTCTAAGAAATGCAGAAAATTAAAAATTGAAACTAAGAACAGAACGGAAATTGGTTGATTAAAACAGAGATGACAGACGAACTTAGACTTTGAATCCCCTTCGTTCCCCAGAGCATTGGCAATCAACAGATCAGCGGATTTCGATTCTCATTCAATCAATTCTACGACACCACCATAACTCCTTACCCTTAGGATTTCGATTAATTAGTCACCCGGGTACGGTCGCCTCTCGCAATGACTTAACTTAACTGGTGGAATTACTAACGATTTATGAGTTACTCTCGCAGTGGATTAACCCTAACCGGTTCCTACGAAAGGCACACTCCAATTATAAGGTTAATTGTTCGATTTGATGTTTTAAAGTAAGGCGAGCGTTCGCTTCTATCCTTAGCTTAACATGAATCTAATCTAGGTGATCAATCCAGACAAGAAACATAAACAATGACGAACAAATCAAACATGAAAGAGAAACTGATTGAACTTCGAATCTAATCACCGCCGATTCGTGACCGCTTTAAAGCCCTGTGTCACTTAGGGTTCATCTAGTCTAAGCTCTAAAAGTTTAGCTACTCATGTTTCACAAAAGAATCAAAGACAAAGAAAGAGTTCATCATCCAGAGGAAGAACAGAAAAGAACCTGAAAAACCTAATTAAGACGACTCTGGCAGACTTTGATCTTCGGTAAACTGCAATCCTAGCTCCGAGTCTTCGAGATGGAAGGGATGGCGTCACGATCTCTTTCCGGCTCTTCGAACTCTAACTCTTTGCTCCAGAACTCTTGAGAATCCTTGGAATTATGATTATGAAAAGTATTATGAGGTACATCTGATTTTGGGCCGCTGGTTAAGTATTTATACTCAACCCTAATTCAGCCGGATTTTGCCTGATATTTTTGCCGAAAATATTGGTGTAAATGGGGAGCCCGCCGGTTGATTTCTTCTATAATTTTTCGGTCCAATAGTTTTCGGCGAAAACTTAGGGTTTTCGCCGAAAACTTCCTTCAGTTGACATCAGTGATTTTGTGCATGTATTTTCGCCAAAAATGCTGAGGTATTTTCGGCGAAAACTCCTTTGTAAACCGGGGCTGGAATTGTTTCGACTTGATTGGCTCCTTGGATCGATTCCGGTGCAATTCCTCGAGGTTTCAACGCCTCAGACACGTCCTTGGCTACTTTATTTGACGGCAAAATCCTGTGCTAACATAAAAACACTAGAAAACCATCAAATAGACCCAAAACGGGCCAAGGTAACACAAATGGCACGAGATAGGGAAATTGATTGAATATTCGTTATTCTACCCTAAAAACCATGTCTTAAGCAAGGAAATGTCACTTAAATGAGGCTGATAATCACGTCAAATCGAGTGTCATCAACAACAATCAAGAACAAAACAACCATGCAAAGAGAAACTGATTGAACTTTGAATCTAATTACCACCGATCCGTGACTGCTTTAAAGCCCTGGGTCACTTAGGGTTCATCTAATCTAAGCTCTAAAAGTTTAGCTACTCATATCTGAGAAACAAGAATCAAAGACGACAGAAGGATTCATCTTATACAAAGGAAGAACAGAAAAGGATCTGAAAAACCTAATTTCAGATGATCCGTGAAGCTTCGATATTGAGAATCTTCAATTCCTAGCTCTGAGCGTCTTCCGGGATGGATTGATGGCATCACGATCTCTCTGATAGCTCAGGAATACTCTCTCAACTCTCCTCAAGTCGTGGTTGATCTCTCTAAATTGAATGTGTTCAAATCTGGCTTCGAAAAGTCTATTAATACCCCCAAAAACCCTTTCCTTGTTGGAAAAGAAGAGGATTTCCCATCTGGGGAGCTTACACGACATGTAAGCTCACAGTGCATTTAGCTTACACGCCATGTAAGCTCCAAAACGCAGCGTTTTGGGCTGTGCGGAGTTCCAACTTGTTTCGATCATTCCCGCTCCGTTTGAACTCCGATTTGGTCCCCGTTTGAAGCGTTGGACTCGTGAGAAAGTCCTCTTTAATGTGGTAACCTGGGGCTCAACATAAAAGCTCACAAAAAGGGTAAAAATAGCCAAGAAATGGACAATGTACGCACTAGGAGCCGATAATCACAAAGTTATGACATGCACCAAATACTCGTCAAAATGGCATCAAAGGGTATGAAATGTTGCTTAAATGGGGCTGATAATCACGTCAAATCGAGTGTCATCAGCATTCCATCTCGTGGAGCCTTTCTACCTACAAGGGAAGGGACTTAGTCGATATTTCAGGGCGTACCTTGGCTTTAGGGCTTGAAGATGGCCTGCCCTAGGCTCTATATGCCTTTTGTGAGGTCCTAGGGTCTTATCTCGGCCAGTTGACCCTGGTGGGGTGTAGGAGTACCGGTTGGCATCAGGGCAGCACTGTTGGATCATATCACCGGAGCAGAATTAGGACCACGGTCGGATTTCCTGGGCACGCTCGGAGCGTGTGTGCGTGCAAGATCATTCCGGCCCTCCTTCATTCCTTCCCTGAATCCAACAAGGCTTGTTGGAGGGTTGTCCTGGTAGCATAGGGATTCTTTGGCCCTTGGAAAATCCTGAAAGGCACGGGGCATTTGTTGGCTCGGCTCAAGTCGCCTCAGTGTAGTGACCGTGTGTCGGCCCGACGCCTGTGGCAGGCTCAGTGTTGAGCCTTTGAATATTTTGGCCAGGCCTTCAGTCCTCTATCTTTGGCGGGCCTCTAGGAATGCTTCAAGGGGGTCTCCGATCAGGGGCTTGGCCCTGGGGCTCACAGGAGTTGTCCTAGGGCCTTGGCTTGGTGCTAGGCTCAGCCTGGGGCCCATGTTTGGGCTCTGTTTCAGTATCAGTGCCTGGTGTGGCATCATCCTGACTCCCAATTGCCCTGGGGCTGGGGGAGGTTTGTACTTGAACAAAGTGACGTACTTAGGGTTGAGAAACTTCCCAAAGGCACGACTAGAAAAATGCCTCAGCCCTAAGCGCTTCTTGTATGGGCCTAGGCTTCAGCCCCGTGTTGGTGACCTAGGTGGGGTGTAGGAATAGGCTTTCACTTCGGGGCTAGCGGTTGGGATCACTTCATCCCTCTCTTCTTGAATAGGATTCGACCTCAAATCCATCTCTTTTCTTCTTTAAGCACCTAACAGTCTCCTTCATATGCTCGTTACCAGTGTAGTGATAGCGGTAAGGGGTCGACGTGACGCTCCGGGCTTGGGCTATACTCAGACTTGGTATAGGACCAAGGCTCCGGTCCTTCAGTGCTCTGGCTGTCGGTGTCCATGTTGTCTTCAGTAGACAGAGTGTCATTGATGATTTCTAGGTTTGGGGTAGACATGTTTGAAAATGTTTCCCCGCCTCCGTAGTCATTTTCTTCTTCATCTGAATCTATTCCTTCTTCTTCTTTGAGGCCATGTACTCCTCTTCTTAAGTGGGTGCAACCTTTACAACTTTGATGGGACACGACTTCTCATTGTATGCCACGGTTTGGTAGGGATTGGGGGTCGTGGCGCGCGCCGGTGCTAAGTAGGGCTCCGGCTCCGGGGCTGGACAGGACTCCGGTGCTGGGCATGGTACTGGGAACAGTGCTGGGCACGATACTGAGCCTGGTGCTGGGCACGGTACTGGGCCTGGTGCTGGGCATTGTACTGGGCCTGGTGATGGGCACGGTGCTGGCTCTAGAGTTGGGCACATAGTCTGGCTCGGTCTAGATGACCGGGTTAGCTTCTGGCTCCGGGCTCAGGGCACGTAAAGACATGACTGAGAACTTCTCTAGCCCATATTGTGGCACTTCTTCTCCATCCTTAGAATCGGTCTCTGTATCCTCCATGATTACCTCACCCTCATCATCCGTCACCACCTCTCCTTCTCGAAGCACCATGGTCCTCTGGTTTGGGCAGTCCCTTGAGATGTGCCCCCCTTCTTTGTCATTTAAAAGACATAATTCCCCTAGGACGTAGGTTAGAATTCTGAATATTATTTGTTGGGAGTAGGTGTTACCCGTGGTGCCGTGTCTCGTGTTCAGGACCCGATCGGTGCCCGATGCTCCGGTTTTGGCCTTGCTTCCTTGCTTGTACTGGAATTTCCCTTCCAAGTGCTGGCATTAGGTGGCGGGGCTGTGGCTTTCTTTCCAAGGCCATTCTTCAACTCTCTCTCTACACGGATGGCAAGAGCTACTAGATCATCATAATCAAACATAGTTTAATATGTTCACTTGGTGCATGATATATCTTTGCAATCCGTTGGTGAATGATGTACGCGTTTTCACGCGCGTGTAGTTAAATAACTATCAAGCACAAAGCAAGATAGATCGTATTCCACAAGGTTTCTTCTAGTCGTTTACTCAAATGAGTCGGCAAATTACTCAGGTTTAAAACAAGTTTGCGTGGTGTGAGTTCCACGACTTCTAAGCTGTAAAGCAGGAAATAAGAAATGAAGATAGAAAACAATTGAATGATTGATTAACTTAACAAGACGAGAAACAAGCTTAGATTTCGAATCCCCCTAAGATCACTAGAACATTGGCAATCACAAGACTAGCGCCTTTCATTCCCGATTCATTCAGTTCTTAGACACCACCATAACTCCCGACCCTTAGGTTTAACACTGGCGAACGTTCGCTCTATCCGATCTAACTCCCAAGATTAATTACTGCCTGAGCTCTCGCTTCTTGCGACGGAAAACTAACTGGTGCGATTACTAGTGATTTATGAGTTACTCTAGCAGCGGATTAACCCTAACTGGTTCCTACGAAAGGAACACTCCAATGAATAGGTTAATTGTTGATTTGGTGTTTTAAAGTGAGGCGAACGTTCGGTACTATCCTCAGCTTAACAAGAATCCTAACTAGGTGATCAAGCTAGAAAAGAAACACTGGCAACGAAGAACAAATCAAACATGCAAGAGAAACAGTCTGAAACTGGATTTAATTACCGCTGATCCATGACCGCTTTAAAGACCCAGGTCACTTAGGGTTCATCTAATCTAAGCTATATGAGTTTAGCTACTCATATTCAACACAGAAGAATCCAAAACAATCAAGGAATACATGTCAGACAGGAAGTACAGAGATGAACTATAAAACCTAATTCTGATGAAACCGAGAAGCTTCAATCTCTTGAATCTTCAATTCCTAGCTCCGAGCTCTCCAAGTAGAAAACACATCAAAAAGACCCGAAAAGGGCCAAAGTAACCAAATTGGTAGGAAATAGAGCAATTGAGTGAAAACAACCTAAACTAACCTAAAAACTGTGTTTCAAGCAATGAAATGTCAGCTTAAATGAGGCTGATAATCACGTCAAATCTAGTGTCATCAGAACACCATACAATCTCACTACATGCTCCACATACAGCTGGTGAACGCTGCAGTAGAGCAGGTTTAGCAAATAACTACCAAGCTTAGAAAGCTAGGGTAGATCGTATTCCACGGGTCTTGATATGACCCGGCCCAGCTGCCCCAGCAAACACTCGTACCCATGTACGCCGCCAGGGTCCCCCGAGAGTGGAAAAGACCTAGGGCCATATAAAAAGCGCCTAGCATTGAGGGCTGGTTATCTACGAGCTCTCAAGCCTAGAAATGAATTAAAGAACAAGCTCAGGATCGCCTCAACTGGGGGAAGGTATCCCGAGATGGGAGGAAGTTCCAGGCCATGTTACTGGATGAGGACTTAGGTCCTGGACCGAGCACTAAGTCTCAGCCTTATCCTAACCTCTCTTCCATGATCCCTCAAGTCAAGAACACGTCAGGAGCCATCTGGAGAGAGTTCTGGCGTACAGAAGACCAGAGGGTTCGAGAATATGTGGCCAAGACAGGTTGGCTTCCGAAGGACACCGCCCGGGCCCCGGAGCGCACGGACAACCAGCCCCTACAGCGGACAACCAAGCTCATCACTCAGAACCTGGCGGACAAGTTGATGCCAGAAGAATCAGGAGGTCAAAAGCCTGGAGGAAAACCTCACTTGTCCGAGGAAATGCTGCCCAGTAAGCCAGAACCGCCCGGCATCACCAAAACCCTAGTATCGGGTCCGGAGCACTTGATGCCGAGCCGGTCACCAGCGCCGAAGGACGCCATCCGGCCACCCGGTCACCCGGAACCCACGGTAATTACAGAAATGCCACCGCACGGGTTCCGGGCACTTTTCCTAGCCGCGTCCGGAGTCCAGCCCGCGTCCGGCGGTTTTTCCTAGTCCCACCCGGCCAAGGACACCCGGCGTGCCCTAATCCGCCCGGATTAGGGTTTTTCCTAAATTCTGCCGGTTTAGGATTTTAATCTCGGACAACTTAGTTATTTTTAATATTTTCCTCGGCCTACATTTTAGGAATATTTTAGTTTTTTCCTTTTTAGAGTTGGAGATGGCTTAGGCCACCCTTGAGCTATAAATAGAGGCCTCGGCCATCATTGTAAGACACGTTGATTGATAATTGAAATTTCATAACATTGTTCTTTTTCCTTCAAGTCTTTGCTCGTTGTTGCTTAGCTTAAGGTTTGGTTTATCATCAAAGGTTATCACCCTTTGTTTGTGGCACCAATTCGACTGAATACCTTGGGGTTCCTAAGTCTATACTTAGTGGATTTCAAGTGTTCTCCGCGGTTTCAAAGGTTAGGATTCGTGGAGCTGGTAGTATAGTTTTGGGTGTTGAGTCGATCCCTTCCTAGAGGAGGCGGTTCGCATCAGGTCTTCTAATGATTGATTACTCAAAAAGCTGACAATTTACTTAGGTTAAACACTTCGCGCGTGGTGTGAGTTCCATGACTTCTAATTCTAAGAAATGCACTGAAATTAAAAATTAAAGCTGAAAACAGATTGAAAGATTGGTTGATTAAGACAAAGATGACAAACAAACTTAGACTTTGAATCCCCCTTCGTTCACCAGAGCATTGGCAATCAACAGATCAACGGATTTCGATTCTCATTCAATCAATTCTAAGAAACCACCATAACTCCTTACCCTTAGGTTTAAGACTGGCGAACGTTCGCTCTATCCGATCTAGCTACCAAGATTAATTAGCCGCCCGGGTACGGTAGCCTCTCGCAACGACTTAACTTAACTGGTGCAATTACTAATGTTTTATGAGTTACTCTTGCAATGGAATAACCCTAATTGGTTCCTACGAAAGGCACACTCCAATGATTAGGTTAATTGTTCGATTTGATGTTTTAAAGTAAGGCGAGCGTTCACTTCTATCCTTAGCTTAACAAGAATCTAATCTAGGTGATCAATCCAGACAAGAAACATGAACAATGAAGAACATATCAAACATGAAAGAGAAACTGATTGAACTTTGAATCTAATCACCGCTGATCCGTGACCGCTTTAAAGCCCTGGGTCACTTAGGGTTCATCTAGTCTAAGCTCTAAGAGTTTAGCTACTCACGTTTTTCACAAAAGAATCAAAGACAGAAACAGAGTTCATCATACAGAGGAAGAACAGAAAAGGATCTGAAAAACCTAATTAAGACGACTCCGACAGAACTTCGATCTTCCGGTAAACTGCAATCCTAGCTCCGAATCTTCGAGATGGAAGGGATGGCGTCACGATCTCTTCCTGGCTCTTCGAACTCTAAACTCCGCTCTTGAACTCTTGAGAGTTCTGAGAATTTCGGTATTAGTTGGTAATTATGATCTCCAAAGTATGAGGTATCTTTTTTTGGGCCGCCGGTTAAGTATTTATACTTAACCCTAATATCGCTGGTTTTTCTCTAGGATTTTCGCCAAAAATGTGGAGGGATTTTCACCGAAATTCCTTTGTAAAATGCCTGATCCCCGGTTGAGTTCTCCTGTGATTTTGGACGTCAGGTTCTCGGCAAAAACTTGGAGTTTTCGCCGAAAAATCTCTTTGGTTGAGCTCAGTCGATTTGTTCATGGATTTTCGTCGAAAACCTTGGGTATTTTCGGCGAAAACTTCAGTGTAAAACAGGGCAGAATTTGGCTCGACTCGATTTGCTCCTTGGATCGATTCTGGTGCAGTTCCTCGAGGTTCCAACGCTTTAGACACGTCCTTGGCTACTTATTTGATGGCAAAAACCTGTGCTAACATAGAAACACTAGAAAACCATCAAATAGACCCGAAATGGGCCAAAGTAACACAAATGGCACGTGATAGAGCAATTGATTGAATATTCGCTATTCTACCCTAAAAACCATGTCTTAAGCAAGGAAATGTCGCTTAAATGAGGCTGATAATCACGTCAAATCGAGTGTCATCAATAGCCTAGCCAATTCATCCATATTTCGCTTTAACATGATAGGGATGAAATGAGCTACCTTGGTCAAATGATCCACAATCACCCAGATGGAATCCTTACCTCCTACTATAGTAAAACCACTAACAAAATCCATTGTCAGATCATCAAACTTCCACACTGGCACTGGTAGCGACTGAAGTAACCCTCATTGTGCCCTATATTATGCCTTAGCCTTCTCACAGACCAAACAACTCACAACATGGTTAACCAGCTCTTTTTCATACCTGGCCACCAGTGAGGATTCAAAGTCTGATACATCTTGACCACTATAGGGTGCATAGCTGATGAACGTTGTAGGACGTATCAAATAACTACCAAGCTAGAAGCTAGGGTAGATCGTATTCCACGGGTCTTCTAATGATTGACTACTCAAATATAAAGGCAAATTACTCAGTTTTAAACACTTCGTGCGTGGTGTGAGTTCCACGACTTCTAATTCTAAGAAATGCACGGAAATTAAAAATTAAAACTGAAAACAGATTGAAAGATTGGTTGATTAAAACAAAGATGACAGACAAGCTTAGACTTTGAATCCCCCTTCGTTCACTAGAGCATTGGCAATCAACAGATCAGCGGATTTTGATTCTCGTTCAATCAATTCTAATACACCACAATAACTCCTTACCCTTAGGTTTAAGACTGGCGAACGTTCGCTCTATTGGATCTAGCTACCAAGATTAATTAGCCGCCCGAGTACGATCGCCTCTCGCAACGACTTAACTTAACTGGTGCAATTACTAATGATTTATGAGTTACTCTTGTAGTGGATTAACCCTAACTGGTTCCTACGAAAGGCACACTCCAACGATTAGGTTAATTGTTAGATTTGATGTTTTAAAGTAAGGCGAGCGTTTGCTTCTATCCTTAGCTTAACAAGAATCTAATCTAGGAGATCAATCCAGACAAGAAACACAAACAATGAAGAACAAATCAAACATGAAAAAGAAACTCATTGAACTTTGAATCTAATCACCGCCGATCCGTGACCGCTTTAAAGCACTGGGTCACTTAGGGTTCATCTAGTCTAAGCTCTACGAGTTTAGCTACTCATGTTTTTCACAAAAGAATCAAGGACAAAGATAGAGTTCATCTTGAACAGAGGAAGAACAGAAAAGGATCTGAAAAACCTATAAACGACTCGACAAAACTTCGATCTCCGGTAAACTGCAATCCTAGCTCCGAGTCTTCGAGATGAAAGGGATGGCGTCACGATCTCTTCCTGGCTCTTCGGACTCTAAACTCTACTTCAGAACTCTTGAGAATCCTTGAAGTATTTGTTATTAGTTGATATTATGAGGTATATTGTGTCTTTTTTCATTTATGGCCGCCGGTTAAGTATTTATATTTAACCCTAATACCGCCGGATTTTGCCTGGAATTTTCGCCGAAAATGTGCTTGAATTTTCGCCAAAAATTCCTTTGTAAATGGGGTGATCGCCGGCTGCTTTCTCCTGTGATTTTCGGACGCCAGGTTCTTGGCGAAAACTTAGTGTTTTCGCTGAAAAGTTGCCTTTGTAAGCTCTGCCAATTTCTTCATGAGTTTTCACCGAAAACTCTAGGGGTTTTCACCAAAAACTTCTTTGTAAAAGGGAGCAGGATTTGGTTTGACTTGATTGACTCCTTGGATCGATTCCGGTGCGATTCCTCAAGGTTCCAACGCCTTAGACACGTCCTTGGCTACTTTATTTGACGGCAAAAACCTGTGCTAACATGAAAACACTAGAAAACCATCAAATAGACCCGAAACGGGCCAAAGTAACACAAATGGCACGAGATAGAGTAGTTGAATGAATATTCGTTATTCTACCCTAAAAACCATGTCTTAAGCAAGGAAATGTCGCTTAAATGAGGCTGATAATCACGTCAAATCGAGTGTCATCAATAGCATAAACAATGAATTAGATTCATCCAGAATCTCCCTTCTTAACTCCTTAACGCCAGGAACACAAACCCTACCCTACAGGGTGACCAACCAGCTCTCTACCAAGAATAAACCTACTTTTCCTTCCTGAACCAGCTTCTTAATCTCCACTAACTTGGAATCCTCCAACTGAGCTTAATGAATCTACTCTGACAACACTGGCCGCACTACTAACCTAGCTAGAAAGCCATTCCCTTCTTCCACCAAAAGCTCAACTCCCAACTTCTTCAACTCACCCAACTCGGGTGACTTACCCTTCTGGTTAAGGCATCTTCCACCACATTAGCTTTTCCCGGATGATACTCAATGGTACAATCATAATCCTTGAGTAACTCCACCCGATGACTTTGGCAGCTGTTAAGGTCCTTCTGATCCATAAGGTATTTTAAACTTCTATGATCGTCTTAATCATGAATTTTCCCCCATATAGATAATGCCTCCAAAGCCTAAGTGCGAAGATCGTCACAACCAACTCCAAGTCATGCACCAGGTAATTCGCCTCATGCATCTTAAGCTACCTTAACGCAAAAGCTATCACCTTGTCGTTTCGCATGAACACACAACCCAAACCTTGGTAAAAAGCATCACTATACACCAAATACTCACCTCCACTAACCGGCAGGGCGAGCACCGGCGTCGTAGTGAGCATCTCCTTTAGCTCATCAAAGCTCACCTGACAAGCCTTGATCCAAACGAACTTTCTTTCCTTCCTAAGTAACTTGTTGAGAGGTCCTGCTAACTTGGAGAACCCGTCTACAAACCACCTATAGTAGTTAGCAAACCGAAGGAAACTTCTCACTTCCGCCACATTCTGAGGAGGCTCCCACTTCACAACAGCCTCGATCTTTATGGAATCTACCCCAATCCCCTTGTCTGAGATAAGATGACCGAGGAAAAGAACCTTTTTCAATTAGAACTCACACTTGGGAAACTTAGCATACAACTGCTCCTCCCTTAACTTAGCCAGCACCAGCCTCAGATGCTCATCATGCTCCTCCGTTGACTTAGAATACACTAAGATATCATCTATGAACACAATGACAAATTTGTCGAGGTAGTCGCAGAAGTATTAGTCAACCAAAAGGCATAACCAGGAATTCATAATGCACATACCTCGTCCTGAAAGCTATCTTAGGGATCGCTCCTTCAGAGCTACCTTCAGTTGATGATATCCCGACCTTAAGGCGATCTTATAAAAGATGGAAGCTCCTTGCAGTTAATCAAACAAGTTATCAATCCTTGGAAGAGGGTACCTGTTCTTGACAGTAACCTGATTGAGACGCTTGTAATCAATGCACATCCTCGTGCTCCCATCCCTATTGAGACACACTTAGCCATATAAAACCCCGATCAAAAAGCTCCTACAACTGCTCCTTTAGTTCTTTCAACTCAACCGGTGTCATCTGGTAAGGCAGTATTGAGGCGCAATACCAGGTACTAGCTCAATATCAAAAGCTACCACTCTTTCTGGTGGCACACTTGGCAGATTCTCAGGAAAGACGTCTTGAAACTCCCACACTACTCTTACATCCTCCAACTTCATGTTCGGAACCAAGATCACATGCTCCAAGCCCGTTCGTGCAACAATGAAGGAGAATGAAGCTTGGGTCCTTAGCCCTTTCCATCTGAGCAGCAGCATGAAGAAGACGAAGGAGGGTTTGGGCCCATACGGCCTGGTTTGAGTCCCACATCTTGTGGCTTGTGGTGCTCACTCTATTATTTATGTATGTTCTGGGGCTTGTCTAGGTATTTTCAGCTAAGGGTTTGTTTGGCAGTTTAGTTTGGAGGCTTCGAGTGCTGAATCAGATATTCGAGCATAACTCCTTCATTAGAGCTTCAATTGACAAACCATTAGGACTGGTGGAATTAGAATGACGAGCCAGACCATGTAGTATAGAAATTTGGCATGTCACGTTAGTTCAGGTGAGGGGTTTTTAGTTTATTGTGACACTCGATTTGACGTGATTATCAGCCTCATTTAAGTGACATTTCCTTGCTTGAAACACAGTTTTAGGGGTAGATTAATGTATAATCACTCAATTGCTCTATTTCCCACCAATTTGGTTACTTTGGCCTTTTCGATCTATTTGATGTGTTTTCTAGTGTCTCCATGAGTACACAGGTTTTTGCCATCAAATACGTAGCCTCAGACATGTTCAAGACCTCAAGAAGTGAACCGGAATCGAACCAAAGTCAACTCGATCAAGACATAAGGATCTCCAACCCAGCACTATAGTTCTCGCCGAGAAGTATGAAGTTCTCGGTGAGAAGATCTCAAGGAATAAACACAGGAAGTGTTGTCGAAGTCTGCTGCCAAGTACACTGAAGTTCTCAGCGAGAACTTGCTCTCGCCGAAAACTTATGAAGGAATGCAAGCAGATACAGAGGGAATTTAACTGAACTTCTCGGCGAGAACTTCATAGTTCTCGCCAAGAAGTATCTCCTTTTCCAGTGAGGGTTTGGAAACTCACCTATATAAATAGCAGCAGGTGATACATTCGAGGATTATTCATTCACAATCATACAATTAGACTTTTAGAGTCAATAGATAGAGTTTAGAGAGCGTCCTCGGAGTTCTCGGAGAGATCCTGACACCGTCTTTGCACCTCGGAGCACTCAGAGCTATGAGTTAAAGATCGCTGGAGATCAAAGCTTCACGAGAGTCGCCAGACATCAGTCGCCATAATTAGGTTTTTCAGTTCCTATCTGTTATTCCTTTGTGTGATGAACTCCTATGTTGTCTTTGATTCTCTTGTATCTAATATGAGTAGCTGAACTCGTAGAGCTTAGATTAGATGAACCCTAAGTGACCCGGGGCTTTAAAGAGGTCACGGATCGGCGGTAATTAGATTCAAATTCAGACAGTTTCTCTTGCATGGTTGTTTGTTCTTCATTGTTTCCTGCGTTTCTTATCTAGTTGAGACCTAGATTAGATTCGTTGTTTATGTTTCTTTTCTGGTTGATCACCTAGATTAGGTTTGTGTTAAGTAAGGTTAGTCGTGAGACAGCCTCCTTACTTTAGAACATTAAAACTTGTCTTTGTTGATCACGTAGTTTAGTGTCTTGTTAAGATAAGGATAGAGCGAATTCTCACCTTACTTTAGAACATCAATTCAATCAATTAACCTATTCATTGGAGTGTGCCTTTCGTAGGAACCAGTTAGGGTTAATCCACTGCTAGAGTAACTCATTAATCACTAGTAACTACACCAGTTAGTTTTCCGTTGCAGAAGTGAACTCACGGACGGTTAATTAAGCTTGGTAGTTAGATCGAATAGAGCGAACGTTCACCAGTCTTAAACCTAATGATCATGGTGTGTCTGAGAACTGAATGAATTAGGATTGAAAACCGTTGGTTTTGTGATTTCCAATGCCCTGGTGAACTTAGGGGATTAGAGTCTAGCTTGTCTATCTTCTCATTAGTCGACCCTTTAATCTTTCTGTCTTTTATTTTCTTTGTTTGTTAGATTAGAAGTCGTGGAACTCACACCACGCAACTTGTTTAAACCTGAGTAATTTGCCAACTCATTTGAGTAAATGATTAGTCGAGACCCATGGAATACGATCTATCTTGCTTTGTGTAAGGTAGTTATTTGAGTAAACACGCTAAAAATGTGTCATCAAATTGGAGCCGTTGCTGGGGACTCTTTTATATTGTTTGAAAGAAGAGTTGGCATTTTATTCTTCTACCTTTCCGCCTTACCATTTATTTGTTTTCCTCCATTTTTCCATGATTTACCTGGGTAGTGCTCTTGAGTTTTGGGATGCAGGATTACATGTGGGATGACTAGTACCAAGAGTGGTACATCGAGGAGACACCATATATTGAGGATAACCAAGGATGGTGTTGATGTGAACCGGCGCAGCCGTGGGCAGACGACCCGAACCACCACAAGCTGATATTCACAGCAAGAAGAAGAAACCGTCGGAACCGGAATGGAAGAGGACTTTGACCCACTAGCTATAAATGAGCTAGGAACCAGAAGTATCAAGTCGAGGGAGCCACTTCAAGAGATGTGTGCTCTTGATGATAAGTCGACCTTAAGCAATGCAACAACGAGCAAAAGCTTGAAGGGAAAAGAACATGTGTTCTGAAAATTGTATATTGTTTCAAAAGGGGGTTGGTTTTCAAGGGTGGCCGGCGGCCTCCTTATATAGGTCAGGGAACAAGCTCTCCTCCCTAATGACTACTACCGAAAAAAGAATAAAATAAAGAATCCTAATCCTAATTAGAATCCTAAAACTCCTAAACAACTTGAACTAAAAGGGAATAAAACATAAAATAATAAATGGAGTCTTTAAAGTTGAATAAAAGACCTAAATAGGTCAAAAATCCCTAATCTAGCCGCGGTCGACTGTTCGGGCCGGTTGGACTATGGTGGTGGCCCGGTGGGCTTGCCCGGTCGGGCGCTGGGCCTGATACGGGTGGCGGTCGCGGGGCCTGGTGCTCCGGGCTGGTCCAAGGGCCGGGCTTTTTGGTGGCCTGCCTTATGAGATCCCTCGGATCGGCCCAGCTCTCGGTCTAAGGCTCGGGGCTGGACCTTCCTTGGGGTTTCTTAATTCCCGCTTGGGGCTTCCTCTTTAAGCTTCGGGCAGGTCGTCAAGTAGCTCCTGATACAGCTCTCAGGAGCTGGGGTCGGATCGAGTGTCGTGCTTCGAAGCGAAGGACTCCAATTCTTCTCAGGGCTCGGCTCGGGGTCAGTCCTTGGATGCCCTCCTTTTCCGGCTAGGTACTCTTGAGCTCTTCTCCTCTGTACTCCAGAAATGCTTCCAGAGTGATGTGAACCGCTGCAACCGTGGGAAGACGACCCTTGAACACCACAAGTTGGTTACCGTGCAACAAGGTAGAACTGTCGGGAACCGGGGATGGAGAGGACTTTTACCCGCTAGCTATATAACAGTAGGGGTGGCATTCGGCCGGGTCGGCCCGGTTATCTGGCGGACCAATAACCGCCCTAATATTTGGCCGATTTTTTTTAACCGCCCGATCCGGACCTGTCAGTTCTGTTTTCCTTACCGTGACCGTGGCCGACGGCGGGCAGGCACCAACGGTTATACCCGGCCTAGCGTGAAGCCCAACATTTGCGGCCCAAATTCGAATACAAATGCAGCCCAACTGCTTCCAAACCCAATTGGGCTGCATAATTATGGGTTTTAGTAGCCCAAATAATTTGTTATTTCAATTGTAGCACTTAATTTGGGATATGTTAATTTCATAATTTAGTTCGTACTTCGTACTAACTTATTAAGTGACACAATTTATAAAAATTAATTCTGAAATACTAAACAACTAACCAAATAATTAATTCCGAAAACTAAAAATCTGAAATCCCAATATAATAACACAAATACTTCTGTTTAATAATAACTAATTAACATCTGAAATTGAGAATAGTAAGAGTTTGAAGAAAATAAATTTAAAACATAACGATGTGATGATCCCAACTCTCGTCAAGTCATTCATATAGGGGTGACATTCGGCCGAGTCGGCCCGGTTATTTGGCGGACCAATAACCGCCCTAATATTTGGCAGGTTTTTTTAACCGCCCGACCCGAACCCGTTATTTGGTCAGTTCGGTTATAAAACCGCATTGACCGGGTCGATTACGGGTAGGTTTTTGGGTTTCAGGTTGGGACTGCCACCCCTATATAACAGTTAGGAACCAGAAGTATCAAGTCGTAGACACCACGCCAAGAGATGGATGCTCTTGATGATAAGTCGAGCCTTCAGTATCGCAACATGCAGATACAATAAGGGTTTCAAGAACAAAGTTCTATCAAAAGGGGTTATTTATTGCATAAAAGTTGTTGTACAATGGGTGGCCGGCGGCCTCCTTATATAGGTGAGGGAACAAGCTCTCCTCCCTAAACACTACTTCCTAAATAAGAATAAAATAAAGAGTCCTACTCCTAAAAAGAATCCTAAAACCCTGGTGAATGTGTCGTTGTGATGCGTTCAAACAAATAACTAACAAAGCTAACAAGCTAGGGTAGATCGTATTCCACGGGCCTTCTGTGATTGACTACTCCAAAAACTAGCAATTTATTCGGATGCAAACAAGTTGTGCGTGGTGTGAGTTCCACGACTTCTAATTCTAAGAAATGCAGAGAAATTTAAAAATTAAACTAAAGCAGATTGGAAATTAGTGTTGAAAACAAGGATGACAGACAAACTTAGACTTTGAATCCCCCTTCGTTCCCCAGAGCATTGGCAATCAACAGATCAGCGGATTTCAATTCTCATTCAATCAATCACTAAGACACCACCATAACTCCTGACCCTTTGGTTTAAGACCGGCGAACGTTCGCTCTATCCGTTCTAGCTACCAAGATTAAGTCGCCCGGGTACGGTCGGCTCTCGCAACGACTTAACTTAACTGGTGCAATTACTAACGATTTATGAGTTACTCTTGCAGTGGATTAACCCTAACCGGTTCCTACGAAAGGCACGCTCCAATTATAAGGTTAATTGTTCGATTCGATGTTCTAAAGTAAGGCGAGCGTTCGCTTCTATCTTTAGCTTAACAAGAATCTAATCTAGGTGATCAATCCGGACAAGAAACATGAACAATGAAGAACAAATCAAACATGAAAGAGAAACTGATTGAATTTCGAATCTAATCACCGCCGATCCGTGACCGCTTTAAAGCCCTGGGTCACTTAGGCTTCATCTAGTCTAAGCTCTAACGAGTTTAGCTACCCATGTTTATCACAAAAGAATCAAAGATAAAGAAAGAGTACATCATCCAGAGGAAGAACAGAAAAGAATCTGAAAAACCTAATTTAGGCGACTCTGACAGACTTCGATCTTCGTAAACTGCACTCCTAGCTCCGATTCTCCGAGATGGAAGGGATGGCGTCACGATCTCTTTCCGGCTCTTCGAACTCTAACTCTTCACTCCAGAACTTCAGGAATTCTTCGAATTCTGATCACGAAAAGTATATTACGATGTATATTCTGATTTGGGCCGCCGGTTAAGTATTTATACTTAACCCTAATTAATCCGGATTCTTCTGATATTTTTGCCGAAAATAAAGGATTATTTTCGCCGAAAATGATGGTGTAAATGGATGGTCCTTTGGCTTGTTTCTCCTGTAATTTTCGCTTCGGTCGAAAACTTAACAGTTTCGCCGAAAACTCCTTCAGCGGTCATCAGTTGATTTGTGCTAATATTTTCGTCGAAAAAACTAGGGTATTTTCAGCGAAAATTCCTTTGTAAACCGGGCAGGAATTTTCTGAACTTGATTGGCTCCTTTGATCGACTCCGGTGCAATTCCTTGAGGTTCCAACGCCTTAGACATGACCTTGGCTACTTTATTTGACGGCAAAAACCTGTGCTAACACAAAAACACTAGAAAAACATCAAATAGACCGAAACGGGCTAGAGTAACACAGATGGCACGAGATAGGGAAATTGATTGAACATTCGCTATTTTACCCTAAAAACCATGTCTTAAGCAAAGAAATGTCGCTTAAATGAGGCTGATAATCACGTCAATTCGAGTGTCATCAAAATACCCCACACTTAAGCTTTTCTTGTCCTCAAGCAAACTGAATAGAAACGCTCATGTTCACAAATGATAAGATCGATTAAATTGGAGTTCAATCAAACACAATGAATTATTAGACAGCTAATTCCTAGAACAAGAAACCTGACATGCATACAGATCAGCCAAACAACCTGGTCTCACTAATAAACTGCACACGACAAATAATTATAACCAATTATGCACGAATTTGACATGACCGACCGGACTCCTCACACAGGATATGTATAGTACAATGAGAACTCTCGCTCTCTGTGTTTAAGGACGTGTTTCTGCTCTCGATTATTTTCTGTTACTGAATTCTGTCATAGGTTTGCAATTCGACCACATCTCAACCACTGTGACAACACGAGTACCTAGTCAAGAAGGACTTCCCTGCTAGGACCGCAATGAAATCTACACTATTGGGTTTATGATGCGATGGATGATGGGAATGTATGATGATGTTTTGGTGCGGTGTAGCTTTCGACTAACTTCCCTCGAATCTAATCTATGGCTTCCTACCGTCTAACCAAACACGGGTGGAATAATGAATGCTCGTCCTATGATACCCTCAAGCAACCTAGCACTTATTCTTTTTCTTTACACGATTTTTCTTTTCTTTTCAACTTTTCTTTTGACTTCGTTCTTCCATTTGTAGGGAGAAGAACGTTTATTTGAACTAAACTTTGAAACTTTTTGATTTTTTTTTCTGATTTTTCTTTTCTTCATTTTTTTCAAAATTTTCTATCTTTTCTTCTTTTTCTATTTTTTTCTTTTGTGCCAATTCTTTCTTTTAGTTGCTAGAGGGGTTTACATGTCTGGACATATTAGCTAAGACCACCTGTTTAATGGCTATAGGTAGGTTACCACAAACCGACTTCCGGTAGGTCAATCCAGAACTACAACCACAGGGGATCAACGGGGAATGAAAGAAATGTGAAATGGCTGTAATGTATTATCGAATCGAAAGAACAGGCCAAGCTCAAGGGTCTAAACCTAATGGATTTATCATTTGGTAGGCTATCTGGCTTAGTAGCTGAATCTAGGTGCCCCTATCCTTCTAGAACTCGTGTCATCGTGTGGTCTCGAGTAGGTCTCATGCAAATTCTAACTCATTCAAGCAAACAGAAAACCACTCAGAAAGAATTAAAATTGCAAGTTACGTGCAATGGATCAAAAGCTCACATTTGGTTTGCTAGTCGGATTTGGTCATTTTCATGCAATCAAGGCTACAAACTACAAGTGTGATTTTAAAAATTCTGTTCCGACCAGGCAATTTAGCATCAAAGTACACACGTTGGTTCTCAAGTTCTAGGTTAAGCAGTTTAAGCATCATTATGAAGGTTTGAACAACAACTTCACATCAAAAATCAAGAACTGAGCCATTCTAATGCTAGAGAGACTGGAATGGAATCACGAGGCACACACAAAACACAATCAAGTTCATGCAAGGTTCTCTAGCATCCTACCCCACACTTAAATCGGACTGTGTCCTCACAGGAAGCAGAAAAACCTGGACCGAGATGATTGGTGTAGGGGATGAGCACGGATCCTCAGGGCGGAGGCGGTCTACCAGAGCGGAGCAAAGGGAATCTCCCTACTGCCTACAAAACAAAAACAAATGAAACATAAAAAGGAAACCGGGACAAGTGTTCCGGATCCACACAGAAAAAAGGTGGATCGAAATCCAAAAAAAATAAATAAAAAGAAAGGACAAGGAAAAGGACACCACCTGATCATGGCTGGTCAGGGGCGTCGGGGGGTGGAAAGTGGAGGTGCACGCCGAGCTGACGTTGCCACGCCAGATGTGCCTCATACCGCCTGTCGGCGCGGCGCATATGCTGCTGCATAATAGTCCATCTAGCCTCTTGAGTGGCGTTGTCGGTGATGCACCACTCATGCAGTCGCTCATACAGCTCACCAATGTCCGTGGGGTGCTATCGGTGCTGAGGGTGAGGCGCCTGGTATGGATCTGGAATGTGCGGCGGCGACTGGTGTGCATACCCTGCCTGATGATGTGGCGAGGGTATATAGTCATGGAATTCTTGCTGCGGCTGGGGCTGCTGCTGCTCAGCATCATCTTCTTCCTCCGACTCGGCTACATGTTGGAGGGGAGGATCTGCTGCCACCTAGGGACTGAGGTCTAGCTCTAGGTCGTACTCGACCGCTAAGTCACCTCCAACGGTCCTAACTTGGTGTCGGGGAATGTTCGGGCCATATTCATGGCTGATGCCGAAGGAGATGATGAGCTGACCTATGAAGGTACCTCCCAGGAGTGCACGAGGTGGCGTCCGCCTCTTGGTCTTCTGGCGAAAGATGCGAGCAAGCACCCATCCGGGGTGAAGGGGGTAGCTCTCTCGGATGGCTCGGAGAAGCATAATCTCCTCCTTGAGGATATGGTGGCGATCCTTATCTGGAACATATAAAAGCGATCTACGCCAAACCAAATGAATAAATTTAAAGAGAGGATGAGAGAGTGACTTAACTGAGTTATGCTCCCCAAGGCGATCACCAGGCACTCCTGTCATGTGTCTCCAGAGTGCATGGTACTCCTCCTCGTCATCGTTGTCACCCCAGCCGAGGTGATGGCCATGATAGTGCTCGTAGGGGATACCTAGATGAGCAGCAAACTCATCATAGGTGAGCGTCCTGTACACCCCACCCAGATAGAAGGTAACAACCTTCTAGCCTTGCCTCCTCTTGTGCTCATCTAGATCAAAGGTCGCCCAGAACTCCTGGAGGGCGATGTCTGGGAAGTCGGCAGCTATGGTGGTCAGCTCTAGGAGGCCGGCTGGTGCTAGAGCATCATGCACGTTCCGGTGGTAGTCCTCATCGTGCTCGCTAAGGGACTCCATGGAGAGAGGGCGTACCTTAGCTCCCCGAACATGCTCGATCTTCTGGAAGCACTCGAAGTAGAAGTTAGGTAGATGAGCGATAGTGCGATGGTATCAGCCCGGCGAGGTAATGCGGGAGGAGGGCCCTGAACGGCGGGTGTGACGGGAGCGGGGGCTCTGGAGCTCGAGGCGGCATCAAGTCGTGCCTTGGTCATGCGCTCATAAGTGGTGTTCCTAAAACCAGAATGAAACCAGATCAGTCAAACTTAAAACCCTACCCCACACTTAGTAGAAAAACTCAATTTCACAAAGAAATGAGGGAAACCGAGTGGGGGTAAGCAAAGCAGAGTAACCGGTAATCATAGACAGTAAAATACATGCTTAGGAACAGCCAGAATTGGATAAGCACAATCAGAGTTCAAAGAGTCAAACCGACATTCAGAAAGTCAACACTATAGCATAATGAATCCTAATCATGGCAAGACTATCACAAAGCGGAGAATGACGGTATAATATGATCTCAGATGGGAAACACAATAATCTGAACGAGAATGAGCACATACGGCAGCCAAATGATCAAAAACAGTTCATGGTCAAACCGACATTCAGAACAATTCAACATCACAAAGAATCAATCTGATGCATAACAACACATGATCAAATGATATGGAAATTAAGCACGATACCCCCTAAGCATGCTAGAACAGTTCAACAAGTTCAGCTAACCTAGTTCACACGAAATCAGTCGGCACGCAAATCGAGGCAAACCAAAAAGTCAACCGAAAGTCAACCCCGATGAAATTCAGCAATCAATATGTCAAAAGATTCGTAACGAAAAGTTCTACAACTTACCTTGAAGCCATGGATGCTAAAAGTGAATGGATTGGGAGGAATCGGTGAAAAATCACACGTTTTAGGGTTTGGGTGAACTAGAGCTGTAGAGCTCCGATTCGAACGTTCTAGGGCTCAAAGTGATCGGAAATGAGAGGGGAAAGGGGCGGCGGTGGTCGGCAACGGCGACGGCGGCGGCGGTGATTTTAAAAGGGGGCGGTCGGTGGTTTCGAAAACAGTAGGGGGGGTTTCTTCGGGCTTGGTTCGAAAATGGCAAGTGGAGAGAGTGAAACCAAAATCCGGATTTTAAAGGGATAGGGTCCGAAATTGCCTTGTATTTTCGGCGAAAATAAGTGCAAATTTTCACCGAAAATATTAGTTAAAATCACCACCGATTTTTAAATGAATTTTCGCCGAAAACACAATGGATTTTTGGCCGAAAATATGAAACAGGGAAATTCAGTGAAAATTTAGAAGGCGATTTCGCCGAAAATAGGGGTGCGTTTCGTCGAAAATTTTGAACTGCTCGGGTGAAAATATTTTCACAAATCCGGCAAACTTCAGAAAATCACAGTTAAATCCACAAAAATCGAAACGACCTCAATCAGCTTACGACTGACACTATGACACACAGACTACACACGAAAAATAAGAAAACAAACAAACTGACACTTTTGGCTCCCCCGAACCGACTCTAAAACACTAAGGTCGACACAAAACAAAACCGGACTCCAGCCGTGGGTTGCCTCCCACGAAGCGCTCTTTTATTAATGTCCTTGAGCTGGACGATACATGAATGGTATTAGGAGACATCCCAACTCAGATTCTCCTTGATGCTAGCATCGGAGTTCCTAAAGTAGAGCTTTGGGGCTTCTCCAGTGAGCATGCATTTCTTCCCGTTCGCGTGTAAGAGTTTAGTACGTCCGTCGGGAAGGTGGTCGGTGATCTTGAATGGTCCGAACAGTTCCGTCAAAGGATCGTCTTCCACAAGGAAGACAGTGGATGGAACGAGAACGATCGGCTCCTTTTCTTCAATATCTGGCTTGATATCACCAGGATCGGTGATCGTCAGTATTTCCTTAGGAGATGCTTTTGGCTTCTCCCTCCATACTTGTTCCGGTGCGGTTTCTCGGAACGAATTGGCGTTGCAGCTGGATCGGTAGATGGTGGTCGAACAACTGGTCTCCAGACCATCTGAGTCTGTTTCTTCTTATGATTCTTCCTTCTTGATCTACTAGACTCCTTGCTTGGCGGTTTAGAAGAGGCTTGCAGTTCCTTCTTCTTTTGCGGCTTTTGAGGGACAGGTTTTTGTTTCTGCTTGATAACCTGTCCATCACCTGCAGTAACAATTGAGCTAGGAACACTAGAAGAAACATCAGTAATGAAGTTGACCGAGGCCAACTCCACAGTTTCTACGGATAAACAATGTGATTCTCCCTTAGGAGTGTATTTCATACCATCCTTGAGACAGAATGTTGCAGTATCCTTCCCAACCCTTAATGTTAACGAACAATTTGGAACATTAATGTTAATGCGGCTGTCGCCATAAATGGCCGGCCTAGGAGAAGGGTAGAATATGTCTCTTAAGTATCCATTACTACATAGTCAGTGAATAATCGGAAAGGGCCACAACAAGTGATTACATCCTTGATTATTCCTCTAGGTTGTTTTAGAGTTCTGTCGGTGAACACTACATGCATGCTAGCAGGTTGTAATTCACCTAGGTTCAGTTTCTTATATAAACACATAGGCATGACATTTATAGACGCACCTAGATCAACCAAACTATGCTCAATTTCAATGCCATTAATGATTAAAGGTAACGTAAAAGGACCAGGATCAGAGCACTTAGCTGGGATCGGTATGGGTGGTGATTGAGAGACGATAGCCGAACACTCTCCCGGAGAGAGAATGGATAGTGCTTCCTTCTTCTTCTCCAGGCTGTTCTGCTCACTGCTCCTGGTTGTGATGACTTTAGCTTGCTCGTTCTTCATGGAGGAGTTGTTTTGAGACGGCGCCTGATTGAAGAGAGGAAGGTTGGCTAACAAGTTAGCAACTTTATTTACCATGCTCTTTATTCTCTGTCCTTGTGCGATCTGTCCTTGGTTAAAAGCTTCTTGGGCTTTAAGCTTTTCTTCGTGATCATTAAGCCGTGCTGCAATCAGATCAAACTTCTAGGCTAGTTTCCTCTCCCACATGTCTTCAGACGTAAAATTCTGAGGATGTTGTGCACTGGTGAATCTGGGAGGATCTTGATAACTATTGTCCCAGCGTTGATTCTGAATCTGGTAGAGCCGAAAGTTGTGAGGGGAAGGCTCAAGGAGGCTTCCCTGTTGTTGAGGAGGTGTTCTGAACTGATGGTAGTCGGGGTAGCCTCTTTGATCCTTGGTGAAGCCTTGATCGATGAAATTCACTTCCTCTTTAGACCAGTTATTAGCTGTACCGAAGATCTCCTTCATATGTTTCTATACCTCAATCTTAATTTGATCTTCACTACTTGGTTGGCTCTTGGCTGCTCCAAACTGTCTCTCCCAATTTCTGGACTTAGATGCGCAGTCTGCGAAGTGAAGATGAGCAGCTTCTGGTTCAAGCGCTGTGCAGTTGCCATTAGCTAAAGTGTTGACCCATTCAGCCGTTTCTTCGTTCATACTTTGGGCAAAGATTTCGGCTAGCTGTGCCTGGCTGAACCCATGATGAGGGCATTCAGAGAGAAGCTCTTGGAATTCGTTCCAAGCATCGTATAAGCTTACTCCTTCCTTCTGAGAGAATCTAGTGATACTATCCTTGTAGAATGTCGTTCTCGAAGGGGGATAGTATTTGATGTGAACCGCTGCAACCGTGGGCAGACGACCCTAACCACCGCAAGTTGAGATCGTGCAACGAGGTAGAAACCTTCAGGAACCGGGGTGGAAAAGTACTTTGACCCGTCCGCTATATAACAGCCGGGAACCAGAAGTGTCCAGTCGAAGACGCCACGCGAAGAGATGGATGCTCTTGATGATAAGTCGATCCTTCAGTATCGCAACATGCAAATACAACAAGGGTTTCAGAACAAAGTTCTATCAAAGGGGGTTTATTTCATAAAAGTTGTAAGTTACAAGGGAGGCCGGCGACCTCTATTTATATGGAGGGAACAAGCTCTCCTCCCTAAAGTCTAACTCCTAAATAATAATAAAATAAAGAGTCCTATTCCTAAATAGTCTCATAAAACCCCTAAATAATCCTACTAAAAACGAATAAACATAAAATAATAGTTGTAGTCTTTAAAGCATAATAAAAGACCTAAATTAGGTCAAAAACCCTAATCCGGCCGTGTGTGGCTGCTCGGGCCGGTTGGGCGCGTGTGGCGGCCCAGTGGGCTTGACCGGCCGAACGTCGGGCTGGACTCCGGTGGCGGACGCGGGCTTCGGCTTCGGGCGGGCTCAGTGGCTGGACTTCTTGTCCAAAAGATATGTTCTTCATGCTCGGTTCCGTAAAGCTCCTTTGATTGGCCCGGTTGCTGGTTGATGGTTGGTGGCTGTTCTCTCCTTGGGCCTTCTTTCTTTTCGTTCGGGCCTTCTCTTTTAAGCTTCAGATAAGCCGCCAAGTAGCTTTGGACGTAGCTCTTCGTGGTCAGCCCAAGTGTCATGCTTCGGGGCCAAGTACTCCAAGTCTTCTCATGCCTTGGCTCAGGTTCGGTCTTTGACAACTCTCCTCTTCGGCCAAGGGTTCTTGGGCTCTCTTCCTTCGGTACTCCAGAAATGCTTCTAGAGGGTCAATCAAAGAACCGGCTTCTTCTTCAGGGCTCCTAGAGGTCAGGCTAGGGGCAGGCTGAAGCTTCTCTTCGGTGCTAGGGCTTATACCCTCGGTCAACAGCATGGCTTGGGACAGCATTCCATACCTTGGTTTTAGGGCTCGTGGACGGCCTGTCCTTGAATTCATGCGCTTCTTAAGAGGCCATAGGGTCTTGTCTCGGCCAGGTGACCCTGGTGGTGTGTAGGAGTACCGATTGGCATCGGGGCAGCATTGTTGGATCATATCATCCCCTCTTCTTGCCTTGGATTTGTCCCCAAATCCATCTCGGGTCCTTTCCTAACACTCATCATCCTCTTCCAATCTTCAGCACCATCATCCTTAGACCGAGGAGTCTCACTTGAGTCAGTAACGGACCAAGGCTCGGGTCCGTCAGTCTCCATAGCTTCTTCCCCTGAAAAACTATCAATAATAATGTTAAGGCTCGGGGAGGTAGCGGGTGAGAGCTCCTTACTCATTTCCACAACCGGGTCAGCATCCGTGTCTTCTTTGCTCGGGGCAGCTCTCAAAACTCGTCGGGAGGTGATCTCCCTTTGATCCTGGGGTGCACATGGTACCGGCGGTGAAGCGTCGAACCAGAGCACGGGGGTGTCGGGGGTGCCAGAGGTAAACCAGGACACGTCGGGCAAGGTGGGTGGCGCCGGGCAGGGCAGAGCCGGCGGCGGGTAGTAGAAACCTAGCGGCGGCGAGCAGTGGGGTGCCGGTGGCGGCGGGCAGTGGAGGATCGGCGACGGCGGGAAGTGATGCGGCGACAGTAGGCGGTGATGCGGTGACGGGCAGTGGAGGGCCGGCGACGGGTAGTAGAAATCTGATGGCGGCGAGCAGTGGGGTGCCGGCGGTGGGCAGTGGAGGATCGGCGGTGGCGAGAAGTGATGCGGCGGCAGTAGGCGCTGATGCGGTGACGGGCAGTGGAGGGCCGGCGGCGGGTAGTAAAATCTAATGGCGGAGAGTAGTGGGGTGCCGGCGGGGCGGGCAGTGGAGGATCGGCGGCGGCGGGAAGTGATGCGGCAGCAGTAGGCGGTGATGCGGTGACGGGCAGTAGCGGGCCGGCGACGGGTAGTAAAAATTTGATGGCGGCGAGTAGTGGGGGTGCCGACGGCGGCGGCAGTGGAGGGCCGGGCGCTGGAGCGCTGGGACTGGTCAGGGTAGCGCCTGGGTTGGGGCCGAATGTTGGGGCACTGGGGCCTGGGGCAGCGCCGGGGCTGGGGCCGGGTGATGGGGACCTGGGGCCTGGTGGGGCAGCGCCTGGTCTGGGGCCGAGTGCTGGGGCACTGGGCCTGGGGCAGCGCCGGGGCTGGGGCTGAGCACTGGGGTGCTGGGCCCTGGTGGGGCAGCGCCGCGGCTGGGGCCAAGTGCTGGGGCACTGGGGCCTGGGGCAGTGCCGAGGCTGGGGCCGAGCGCTGGGGCAGTGCCGAGACTGAGGCCCAGTGCGGGTGCCAGGGCCGGGGTCAGGGCTAGTGCCTGGGCTAAGGCCGGGGCAGGGGCAGGGGCTGGGGCTGAGGCCGGGGCAGGGGCCGGGGCTGGCGCGGGGCAGAGGCCGGGGCAGGGGCCGGGGCTGGCGCTGGGGCTGAGGCCGGGGCGCCGGGTGCTAGGGTTTTAAAAGTGAACCCTGCAAACTTTTCAAGCCCTTCGGGCTGAACTTCTTCTTCTTCTTCTGACTCCTCTTCTTTTTCCTTCTTCTCCTCCTCTTCATCGTCCGTCTCGATTCCTCCTTCTCTTACTACCATCATCCGTTGGTTAGGGCAATCCCTTGAGATGTGTCCTCTACCTTGACACTTAAAACATACAATTCTACTAGGACGTGGGTTAGAATTCTGAACCATAGAAGTAGGTTGGACAGATGTTACCGGAGGTGCCGAACCCCTAGGGTTAGGGTTTGGCCGTGAACTAGAGCCTCGGGGCTGTTCGGTCTTCCATGAGGCTTGGCTGGTAGTCGAGCCTCCTCTCCACGGGGCACTGGCGGATCTTGTCGTGTAACCCTCTTCAATTCTCTCTCCACGCGGTTAGCTAGGGCTTTGAGCTCCTCGTAGTCAGCATAGTTGAGTATGTTGACTTGATACATGAGCTCGGGGCGTAGCCCACCTACAAACTGAGCTATCCTCGCTTCGGGTTCTTCTCGGAGGTCAAGTCGGGCTACCAACATCTCGATCTCCTTGGTATATTGCTCCACGGACATGGTGCCTTGTTTTAAGTTCCACAGGGATGTGTGTAGGTCTCGAGTATAAGTACTCGGAACAAACTTCTTCCTCATGATCCGCTTGAGGTCTCTCCATGACTCGACGGGATCTTCTTCATCCCTTTGAATCCTGCCCTTGTATTGGCTCCACCAAAGAGCAGCATAGTCAGTGAATTCAAGGGTGGCGAGAATTACCTTCTTACGTTCGGAGTAGTGGTGGCACTCGAAGAAATCCTCCATACTTCTCTCCCAATCTAGGTACTCGTCGGCATTGTATTTGCCAGCAAACTTTGGCACGGTGAGCTTGAGGTTGCTCAAGTCATCGTCAATCTCCTGAGCTAGTCGTCGGGCTCTTCTGTTCGGGTCTTCAGGGCTGTCCTCTCGGTGCCTGTCTCATCCTCTCTCGGCTTGAAGCTGAGCTAGGATGGCAGCCATGGTAGCTCCAAGGTCCCGAACGTTGCCTTCTAAATTGGCTAGTCTCTCGTCTGCCATGGTTAGTACTATCGAACGGAAGCAATTTTCTATCCCTCTTCTTAGAAATAAACTTACAACGAAAGGAAATAACGTGGCAAGGTGACCTTGCTTTCTTTTCTTTTTCTTAACTCAAACTAAAACAAGAATTGAAATAGAAGGGAATTTTCGAATCAATTTTCTAAAGAAAGCAATAAAAGGATATGAATCCAGGAGAACCTAGAGACTGGGATAGATTGTGGTCCGTGTGTTTGAACCGTGCTCTGATACCAACTGATGTGAACCGCTGCAACCATGGGCAGACGACCCTAACCACCGCAAGTTGAGACCATGCAACGAGGTAGAAACCTTCGGGAACCGGGACGGAAAAGTACTTTGACCCGTCGGCTATATAACAGCCGGGAACCAGAAGTGTCCAGCCGAAGACGCCACGCCAAGAGATGGATGCTCTTGATGATAAGTCGATCCTTCAGTATCACAACATGCAGATACAACAAGGGTTTCAGAACAAAGTTCTATCAAAGGGGGTTTATTTCATAAAAGTTGTAAGTTACAAGGGAGGCCGGCGGCCTCTATTTATAGGGAGGGAACAAGCTCTCCTCCCTAAAGTCTAACTCCTAAATAATAATAAAATAAAGAGTCCTATTCCTAAATAGTCTCATAAAACCCCTAAATAATCCTACTAAAAAGTAATAAACATAAAATAATAGTTGTAGTCTTTAAAGCAGAATAAAAGACCTAAATTAGGTCAAAAACCCTAATCCGGCCGTGTGTGGCTGCTCGGGCCGGTTGGGCGCGTGTGGCGGCCCGGTGGGCTTAACCGGCCGAACGCCGGGCTGGACTCAGGTGGCGGACGCGGGCTTCGGCTTCGGGCGGGCTCAGTGGCCGGACTTCTTGTCCAAAAGATATGTTCTTCATGCTCGGTTCCGTAAAGCTCCTTTGATTGGCGCGATTGCTGGTTGATGGTTGGTGGCTGTTCTCTCCTTGGGCCTTCTTTCTTTTCGTTCGGGCCTTCTCTTTTAAGCTTCAGATAAGCCGCCAAGTAGCTTTGGACGTAGCTCTCCGTGGTCAGCCCAAGTGTCATGCTTCGGGGCCAAGGACTCCAAGTCTTCTCATGCCTCGGCTCAGGTTCGGTCTTTGACAACTCTCCTCTTCGGGCCAAGGGTTCTTGGGCTCTCTTCCTTCGGTACTCCAGAAATACTTCTAGAGGGTCACTCAAAGAACCGACTTCTTCTTCAGGGCTCCTAGAGGTCAGGCTAGGGGCAGGCTGAAGCTTCTCTTCGGTGCTAGGGCTTATATCCTCGGTCAACAGCATGGCTTGGGACAACATTCCATTCATTGGAGTCTTTCTACCTACAAGTGAAGGATTTAGTCGATATTTCTTGGCATACCTTGGTTTTAGGGCTCGTGGACGGCCTGTCCTTGAATTCATGCGCTTCTTAAGAGGCCATACGATCTTGTCTCGGCCAGGTGACCCTGGTGGTGTGTAGGAGTACCGATTGGCATCGGGGCAGCATTGTTGGATCATATCAGTATTCCTCTATGAAGTCCTGAGCTAGATCATCCCAGTTAGTGTAGTAGCCAGGTGGTTTCGAGCTGAGCCATATCTTGGCGTTGCCTTTAAGAGAGAATGGGAATACTCGTAAGCAAAGATTGTTCCTACCGAGATTCCTGCTCTTAAACGTCTCGCACATGGCTAGGAAGTTCGCCAAATGTGTGCAGGGGTTTTCTTGCGGCTTCCCTTCGAATCGAAGATCCCTAGAGACCATGTTCAGGAAGGAAATTGTGATCTCATAGTCAGGGTCGTCATCGTTGTGCGGCACAACGACGCTGGCTCGAAAGTTAGCCGCAATTGGTCTACAGTATTCCGCCATGGTGCGTTAAGCAGCCTCTGCGGGAGGAGAAAGTGGTGGTGAATCTGAAGTAGTGGATGGAGCGGATGAAGATGAGGAGTTCTCCATCAACTCCTCAATCTTATTAGGGATAGGTGGTGTAGGCGGAATGATTATGACTTGCTTCTGAGCTCGCAGTTTCTTCGGCGGAGTAGAATTACCCGGCTTAAACTGAGAATGAGCGATCCAGCGGTTCATAAACCTGTAGAACAACCTACAAGCAACAAAAGCAAACATACCGGCGTAAAATCGAAGTGGGTGGAAAAATGACAGATGGAAAGTAGAAGAATAAATTGCCAGTTCTTCTTTCAAACAATCAAAGAAGTCCCCAGCAACGGCGCCAATTTGGTGAACGTGTCGTTGTGATGCGTTCAAACAAATTACTAACAAAGCTAACAAGCTAGGGTAGATCGTATTCCACGGGCCTTCTATGATTGACTACTCCAAAAACTAGCAATTTATTCGGATGCAAACAAGTTGTGCGTGGTATGAGTTCCACGACTTCTAATTCTAAGAAATGCAGAGAAATTTAAAAATTAAACTAAGGCAGATTGGAAATTAGGGTTGAAAACAAGGATGACAGACGAACTTAGACTTTGAATCCCCCTTCGTTCCCCGGAGCATTGGCAATCAACAGATCAGCGGATTTCGATTCTCATTCAATCAATCACTAAGACACCACCATAACTCCTGACCCTTAGGTTTAACACCGGCGAACGTTCGCTCTCTCCGTTCTAGCTACCAAGATTAATTAGTCGCCCGGGTATGGTCGCCTCTCGCAACGACTTAACTTAACTGGTGCAATTACTAATGATTTATGAGTTACTCTTGTAGTGGATTAACCCTAACCGGTTCCTACGAAAGGCACGCTCCAATTATAAGGTTAATTGTTCAATTCGATGTTCTAAAGTAAGGCGAGCGTTCGCTTCTATCCTTCGCTTAACAAGAATCTAATCTATGTGATCAATCCAGACAAGAAACATGAACAATGAAGAACAAATCAAACATGAAAGAGAAACTGATTGAATTTTGAATCTAATCACCGTCGATCCGTGACCACTTTAAAGCCCTGGGTATTCTGATCACGAAAAGTATATTATGATGTCCGGCTGAAAATTCAATCACGGATCAAATCAACGGATGCCAACAGAAGGATGGTTTCGGCGAAAAGAGCCCAGGGTTTTCGGCGAAGATGCAAGGGAAAATCACTAGCGCCAACAGAAGGTATTTTCGGCGAAATTGATTAACTCTTCGATCCGAAAATAGAGTACAGAGAAATCAGCCGGCGTGGTGTCTTCAATTGCAAGAATATTTTCGGCGAAAATACTTCATTATTTTCGGCGAAAATCCCTTCCAAATCCGGTGCTGTATTGGAAACCCTAGAACGTACCTATTTAAAGAAGCAGCCGGCAACAATTGATCAGAGATATAACTCATTATTCATATTTTCACAAATCAGACTTTTGAGAGTCAGCCGACTCTAGGGTCGAGAGATAGAGTTTAGAGAGTTCGAAGATCCATGGAGAGATCGTGACGCCATCCTTCCACATCGGAGAACTCGGAGCTTAAAGTTGAAGATCCAGGAGATTGAAGCTTCGCGGGAGTCGTCAGAATTAGGTTTTTCAGTTCTTATCTGTTCTTCCTCTGTATGATGATCTTCATTGTTGCCTTTGTTTCTCTTGTTTCTGATATGAGTAACTGAACTTGTAGAGCTTAGATTAGATGAACCCTAAGTGACCCAGGGCTTTAAAGCGGTCACGGATCGGCGGTAATTAGATTCGAAGTTCAATCAGTTTCTCTTTGCATGTTTGATTCGTTCTTCATTGTTCATGTTTCTTGTCTGGATTGATCCCCTAGATTAGATTCTTGTTAAGCTAAGGATAGAAGCGAACGCTCACCTTACTTTAGAACATCGAATTGAACAATTAACCTTATAATTGGAGCGTGCCTTTCGTAGGAACCGGTTAGGGTTAATCCACTGTAAGAGTAACTCATTAATCATTAGTAATTGCACCAGTTAATTAAGTCGTTGTGAGAGGCGACCGTACCCGGGCGGCTAGTTAATCTTGGTAGTTAGAACGGATAGAGCAAACGTTCGCCGGTCTTAAACCTAAGGGTAAGGAGTTATGGTGGTGTATAGAAACCGTTTGAATTAGAATTGAAAACCGCTGATCTTGTGATTGCCGTTGCTCTGGTGATCTAAGGGGGATTCGAAATCTAAGTTCGTCTATCTTCCCGTTAGTCAATCTTTTAATCTTTCTGTCTGTTGTTTTCCTTTGCTTAATAGATTAGAAGTCGTGGAACTCACACCACGCACAACGTGTTTTAACCTGAGTAATTTGCCAGCTTCTTCAAAGTAGTCGATTAGAAGAAACCGTGGAATACGATCTACCCTAGCTTTTATCAGCTTTGTTAGTATTTGTTTGAACGTCAGCACAACGGCACGTTCATCAAATTGGTGCCGTTGCCGGGGACTCTTCTAATTGTTTGAAAGAAGAGTTGGCAAATTATTCTTCTACCTTTCCGCCTTACCATTTATTTTCCTCCATATTTTCATGATTTACCTGGGTAGTGTTTTTGAGTTGTAATTATGCAGGATTACAGGTGGGATGACCAGTACCAAGAGTGGTATGTCGATGAAGCACCGTATATTGATGATAACCAAGAGATGTATATACTAGCTCATCAGCATCGACAACAAACGACGAGAATAGAATCCTTCTTGGAGAGTATCTCTACAGAGCTACAAGCTCACAGAGAGATAAACTCATAGGTTCATCAAAATCGACAACAGACGGCAAGAGTAGAATCTGCCTTGGATGATCTCATTTCAAAGCTGCAAGCTCGTAACGTAGTGGATATCGAGCTCGAGCAACCAAATCCACTAATGGAAGAAGATGCTCAAGAGCTGTATGAAGATGAACATGACAATCTAACCGATGACTATTGCAAGCAAGAAGCATCTGATGAAGAATCCTTGGCGATGGCGGTTGATTAAGACGAAGAGCCAATCCATCTTGAAGTTGAAGCCGAAGAGGAGCACGAAGAAATCAAGGAGATATCCTCAATCGAGCTTCCGCCGAGCCAACCTATAGATCAAGCCAGAGACGAGCACGTGGGAATCAAAGACATCAAGGATTTGGAAGTATACACACTCGATCCCGAGAGACCTCTTGATGAGCATCAGGTGGAGAAGATGGAGCTCATTGATCATGCCGCGCCGTACTACCTCTTTCCTCTTCCAGAAGGAGAATTCAAGAAGAACTGGTCATCCAACCAGAACCACGATCTACTGGAACACTACCGATTACATCACCCTGCTGGAGTGCTACATGGCACTCAACCGCTATCCTTGAAGAAGACGATTGACTTCAAAGAACTTCTGAGTTGGGGTCCCTAACAGGTACCGTCCGGCTCAAGGACGTTAAAAGAGAGCGCTTCGTGGGAGGCAACCCACGGCTGTAGTCCGTTTTTGATTTTTTTTTAATTATTGAGTCAGTCTTTTTCGTCATTCGAGTCGGTTTCGGGAAGCCAAAAGTGTCAGTTTGTTTGATTTCATATTTTTCGTGAGTTGTTTGCATGTCATAGAGTCAGTAGCAAGTTGATTGAGGTCGTTCCGATTTTTGTGGATTTAACTGTGATTTTCTGAAGTTGGCCGGATTTGCGAAAATATTTTAAACCCGAACAGTTCAAAATTTTCGGCGAAATCACCTTTTGGATTTTCAACTGAGTCTCCCTGTTTCATATTTTCGGTCCGAAGTGTATAATGTTTTCGCCGAAATTGATTTTGAAAACCAAGCAGTGAATTGAACTAAAGTTTTCGGCGAAACCATATGGTTATTTTCGGCGAAAACGCCTTCGAAAATCCGGCAGTCCATTTGAACTAAAAATTTTCGGCGAAAACACCCTCTTATTTTCGTCGAAAACTCTTTTGAAAATCACCCAAAATATTCACTTTAAAATCCGGATTCACCCTCTCTCTTCCTTCTTTCAGTTTCTCATTCAATCGTCAAAATATTTTTAAAAAAATTTCCCTTAACCTTCTTTGTTCGACTTTTATTCTGTGTGGATCCGGGACACTTGTCCCGGTATCCTTTTGATCTTTTTGTTGTTTTTGTTTTGGAGGATCTTGAGTAGCTACTCCGCTCTGCCCCGGACGCTCCGTGTTCATCCCCTACACCGACCATCTCGTCACAGGTTCTTCGTATCTCTCTACTCTAATTTAGTCCTGTTAGGACACAGAACCGTTTAAGTGTGGGGTAGGAGTCTAGGATTATGCATGATCTTGCTTGCTATCTATGATTCTATGGTTCAAATTTGAATTTCTCTAGCATAGAATTGCTCAATTCTTGACTCTTGATGTTAAATTGACTTCAATTTTGAACAATGACGTCTAGACTGTTCCACTTAGAACCTGTAACCAACGTGTTGGAACTGATATTAAATGAGTCTAGGTCAGAACAGATCATAAATCACTTCAGTAGTTGAAACTTGAATTAATTGAACTGATTGGTCTGTTAATAACAAAGCTCGATAACACCGTTCTAAGATGATAGATGCTAGCTTTCCCATGTTTTTCACTTCATATTTGTTCACCTGTGATTGTGGCTTGAGATTAGACGGAAATCCAATTCGAAATCTTGTGTAAAAAGTTATAACTAGCTAGGATTAAGTGGCTAAATGGTTAAATCAAGTAATTGAGTTATCAAATCAATTTTAAGTTCTTTAAAGTGCTGAAAATAAAGCTAGGCAAGCCCGACACCTAAGCGAAGTGTTCGGGTTGAGCACTAGCATAAGCACAATTACTGTGAGCTAGGCAGGTCCAACACCTAAGTGAAGTGTTTGGTATCGAGCACTAGTATGTAGTAAATAAATTGAACGAAGAAGTTGAAACTTGAAATAAATTATTGTTTAAAGCGGTCCTAGCTAGAACATGTAACGTACAGATCTAGAAACGGATGAAGTCAAGTCGATAGCCACGTCATTTTTCCTACCTCCGCATCCACATCATGGCTAGAGCTTAAAGTCTTTTTGATTAGAATTGGTGTTATCGTAGTCGGTTAATTATGATTAAATGTTTTGCCAAGAAACGAGCTTTGTTAAAACCACTACTTGAAGTGTGCAGAAATTAGTGAGATCAAAAACTTGTTTGGTTGATGTTCTTGCATGTGTAGGTCACTTTTTCTACGTGGAACAGTCTAAACCAAATTGTTAGAATTGAATCTCGGTTTAATCTCGTGTCATTTGTGAATTTGAGTGTGTTCTAGTTCAGTTTGCTTGAGGACAAGCAAAAGCTTAAGTGTGGGGTATTTGATGACACTCGATTTGACGTGATTATCAGCCTCATTTAAGCGACATTTCCTTGCTTGGAACGTGGTTTTAGGGGTAAAATAGCGAATATTCACTCAATTACCCTATTTCCTACCGATTTGATTACTTTGGCCCTTTTTGGGTCTATTTGATGGTTTTCTAGTGTTTTTGCATAAGCACAGGTTTTTGCCGTCAAATAAAGTAGCCATGGACGTGTCTAAGGCATAGGAACATCGAGGAACTGAACCGGAATCGATCAAAGGAGCCAATCAAAGTCAAACCGAAAATCTGCCCATTCACACTTACACATTCGGCGAAAACAAGCTCACATCTTCGGCGAAACCAGCAGTTCAAATCAACTGATGCCAACAGAAGGATGGTTTCGGCGAAAAGAGCCCAGGGTTTTCGGCGAAGATGCAAGGGAAAATCACTAGTGCCAACAGAAGGTATTTTCGGCGAAATTGATTAACTCTTCGATCCGAAAATAGAGTACAGAGAAATCAGCCAGCGGTGTCTTCAATTGCAAGAATATTTTCGGCGAAAATACTTCATTATTTTCGGTGAAAATCCCTTCCAAATCCGGTGCTGTATTGGAAACCCTAGAACGTACCTATTTAAAGAAGCCGCCGGCAACAATTGATCAGAGATATAACTCATTATTCATATTTTCACAAATCAGACTTTTGAGAGTCAGCCGACTCTAGGGTCGAGAGATAGGATTTAGAGAGTTCGAAGATCCGTGGAGAGATCGTGACGCCATCCTTCCACATCGGAGAACTCGGAGCTTAAAGTTGAAGATCCAGGAGATTGAAGCTTCGCGGGAGTCGTCAGAATTAGGTTTTTCAGTTCTTATATGTTCTTCCTCTGTATGATGATCTTCATTGTTGCCTTTGATTCTCTTGTTTCTGATATGAGTAACTGAACTTGTAGAGCTTAGATTAGATGAACCCTAAGTGACCCAGGGCTTTAAAGCGGTCACGGATCGGCGGTAATTAGATTCGAAGTTCAATCAGTTTCTCTTTGCATGTTTGATTCGTTCTTCATTGTTCATGTTTCTTGTCTGGATTGATCCCCTAGATTAGATTCTTGTTAAGCTAAGGATAGAAGCGAACGCTCGCCTTACTTTAGAACATCGAATTGAACAATTAACCTTATAATTGGAGCGTGCCTTTCGTAGGAACCGGTTAGGGTTAATCCACTGCAAGAGTAACTCATTAATCATTAGTAATTGCACCAGTTAATTAAGTCATTGCGAGAGGCGACCGTACTCGGGCGGCTAGTTAATCTTGGTAGTTAGAACAGATAGAGCGAACGTTCGCCGGTCTTAAACCTAAGGGTAAGGAGTTATGGTGGTGTATAGAAACCGATTGAATTAGAATTGAAAACCGCTGATCTTGTGATTGCCGTTGCTCTGGTGATCTAAGGGGGATTCAAAATCTAAGTTCGTCTATCTTCCCGTTAGTCAATCTTTTAATCTTTCTGTCTTTTGTGGAACTCACACCACGCACAACGTGTTTTAACCTGAGTAATTTGCCAGCTTCTTCAAAGTAGTCGATTAGAAGAAACCCGTGGAATACGATCTACCCTAGCTTTTATCAGCTTTGTTAGTATTTGTTTGAACGTCAGCACAACGACACGTTCACCAAATTAATTTGGTGAAACGCCCCCGGCCGTTGTTCGGACGGTCAGCCAAATAAAAACTACTAATGCTAAGAAAAAGCGTATAGCAGATCGTATTCCACAGGCCTTCGAATGATTGGCTACTTCAGAACTAACAAATTATTCAAGGAAAAACACGTTGTGCGTGGTGTGAGTTCCACGACTTCTACTTCTAAGAAACGCAGAAAAATTAAAAAGATTAAACTAAAGCAGATTGAGAATTAGGGTTTGGAAACAAGAATGACAGACGAACTTAGACTTTTAATCCCCCTTCGTTCCCCAGAGCATTGGCAATCAACAGATCAGCGGATTTCGATTCTCATTCAATCAATTACTAAGACACCACCATAACTCCTTACCCTTAGGTTTAAGACCGGCAAACGTTCGCTCTATCCGTTCTAACTACCAAGATTAACTAGCCGCCCGGGTACGGTCGCCTCTCGCAATGACTGAATTAATTGGTGTAATTACTAGTGATTAATGAGTTACTCTTGCAGTGAATTAACCCTAACCGATTCCTACGAAAGGCACACTCCAATTATAAGGTTAATTGTTTAATTCGATGTTCTAAAGTAAGGCGAGCGTTCGCTTCTATCCTTAGCTTAACAAGAATCTAATCTAGGTGATCAATCCAGACAAGAAACATGCACAATGAAGAACGAATCAAACATGAAAAAGAACTGATTGAATTTCAAATCTAATCACCGCCGATCTGTGACCGCTTTAAAGCCCTGGGTCACTTACGGTTCATCTAGCCTAAGGTCTAAAGGGTTTAGCTACTCATGATCATTACAAAAGAAACAAAGACAAGGAAAGAGTTCATCATTCAGAGGAAGAACAGAAAAGGATCTGAAAAACCTAATTCAGACGACTCTGACAGACTCCGATCTTCGGTAAGTTGCACTCCTAGCTCCGGTTCTCCGAGGTGGAAGGGATGGCGTCACGATCTCTATCCGGCTCTTCGAACTCCAACTCTTTGCTCCAGACTTCAAAGAATTCTGATCTCGAAAAGTTGTATTATGATTAATTATGAATTCCCCTCTCTCGGGCCGCCGGATTAAGTATAAATACTTAACCCTAGTTGGGTCGGGCTGAGCTGATGTTTTTGCCGAAGCCATAGGGATAGTTTCGGCGAAACTGGCTTTGAGTTTAGGGCTCCGCCGGCTGTTCAATGTTTTCGGTCTGAGCAGTTGATTGGTTTCGCCAAAACCATCCTTCTCTTGGCATCAGTTGATTTGAACTGCTGGTTTCGCCGAATATGGAGGCCTGGTTTCGCCGAAACTGGTAGTGTGAATGGCAGATTTTCGGTTTGACTTGATTGGCTCCTTTGATCGATTTCGGTTTGATTCCTCGAGGTTCCTACGCCTTAGACACGTCCATGGCTACTTTATTTGACGGCAAAAACCTGTGCTAACGTAAAAACACTAGAAAACCATCAAATAGACCCGGAACGGGCCAAGGTAACACAAATGGCACGAGATAGGGCAATCGATTGAATATTCGTTATTCTACCCTAAAAACCATGTCTTAAGCAAAGAAATGTTGCTTAAATGAGGCTGATAATCACGTCAAATCGAGTGTCATCAAATACCCCACACTTAAGCTTTTGCTTGTCCTCAAGCAAACTGAATAGAAACGCTCATGTTCATAAATGATAAGATCGATTAAATTGGAGCTCAATCAAGCACAATGAATTATTAGACAGATCGATCCTAGAACAAGAAACCTAACATGCATACTGATCAGCCAAGCTACCTGGTCTCACTAATAAACTGCACACGACAAGTAATTAGCAAACAATCATGCATGAATTTGACCTGACTGACCAGACTCCTCACACAGGAAATATTTAGTACAATGGGGACTCTCACTCTCTGTGTTCAAGGACGTGTTTCTGCTCTCGATCATTCTCTGTTACTGAATTCTGTCATAGGTTTACATTTCGACCACATCTCCACCACTGTGACAACACGAGTATCTAGTCAAGAAGGACTTCCCTGCTAGGACCGTAATGAAATCTACACTACTCGGGTTTATAATGAGATGGATGATGGGAATGAATGATGATGGCTTGGTGCGGTGTAGCTTTCGACTAACTTCCCTCGAATCTAATCTATGGCTTCCTACCGTCTAACCAAACACTGGTGGAATGATGAACGCTCGTCCTATGATACCCTCAAGCAACCTAGCACTTATTCTTTTCCTTTTGCATACACATTTTTTTCTTTTCTTTTCAACTTTTCTTTCTACTTCGTTCTTCCATTTATAGGGAGAAGAACGTTTTATTTGAACTACACTTTGAACTTTTTCTGATTTTCTTCTTTCTTCATTTTTTTCGTAATTTTTCTCTTTTTCTCTTTTTACTTTCTTTTTGTAAATTTGTCTTTGTGCCGCTTTTTCTTTTAGTTACTAGAGGGGTTTACACGTCTGGACATATTAGCTAAGACCACCTGTTTAATGGCTATAGGCAAGTTACCACAAACTGACTTCCGGTAGGTCAATCTAGAACTACAATCACAGGGGATCAACGGGGGATGAAAGAAATGGGAAATGGCTGTAATGTATTATCGAACCGAAAGAACAGGCCAAGCTCAAGGGTCTAAACCTAGTGGATTTTATCGTTTGGTAGGCTATCTGGCTTAGTAGCTGAATCTAGGTGCCCCTATCCTTCTAGAACTCGTGTCATCATGTGGTCTCGAGTAGGTCTCATGCAAATTCTAACTCATTCAAGTAAACAAAAAACCACTCAGAAAGAATTAAAATTGCAAGTTACGTGCAATGGATCAAAAGCTCACAGTTGGTTTGCTAGTCGGATTCGGTCATTTTCATGCAATCAAGGCTACAAACTACAAGTGTGATTTTAAAATTCTGTTCTGACCAGGCAATTTAGCATCAAAGCATACAAGTTGGTTCTCAAGTTCTAGGTTAAGCAGTCTAAGCATCATTATGAAAGGTTGAACAACAACTTAACATCAAAAATCAAGAACTGAGCCATTCTAATGCTAGAGAGACTGGAATGGAATCACGAGGCACACAAAACACAATCAAGGGCAATCAAGTTCATGCAAGGTTCTCTAGCATCCTACCCCACACTTAAATCGGACTGTGTCCTCACAGGACTAATTCTAGAGTTTAGAATGGAATGGAAGAACCTGGATGAGGACGATTGATTTCAGAGGGTAAGCACGGATCCTGAGAGCGGAGGGAAGTGTAATAGAACCTGAAGCAAAGGAATCTCCCAACTGCCTACAAAACAAAAACAAATGAAACATAAAAAGGAAACCGGGACAAGTGCCCCGGATCCACACAGAAAAAAGTTGGACCGAAGTCCGAAAAGAATAAATAAAAAGAAATGACAAGGAAAAGGACACCACCTGATCATCACTGGTCAGAGGTGTCGGGGTGGGGAAGTGGAAGTAATCGCCGAGCTGTCGCTGCCACTCCAGCTGTCGCTCATATCGTCGGTCGGCGCGGCGCATATGTTGCTGCATAATAGTCCATCGCGCCTCTTGAGCGGCGTTGTCAGTGATACGCCACTCCTGCAGTCGCTCGTATAACTCTCCCACATCCACAGGGTGATGTCGCGGCTGGTGAGTATGCGCCGGAAATGGATCTGGAATGCGCGGTGGCGACTGGTGGATGGACCCTGCCTGATGGTGTGGCGAGGGTATATAATCTTGAAACTCAGGCGGCGGCTGCGGCTGCTGCTCCTCAGCATCATCTTCGTCCGCCGACTCGACCGCAGGTTGGAGTGGAGGATCTGCTGCTACATGGGGACTGAGGTCGAGTTCTAAATCGTACTCGACCGCCAAGTCTCCTCCAACGGTCATAATTGGGTGTCGTGGAATGTTAGGGCCATATTCATGGCTGATGCCGAAGGAGAGGATGAGCTGACCTATGAAGTTGCCTCCCAAGAGTTTGCGTGGTAGCTTCTTCCTCTTGGTCCGCTGGCTGAAGATGTGAGCTAGCACCCAGCCGGGGTGGAGAGGGTAGCTCTCTCGGATGGCTCGGTGAAGCACGAGCTCCTCCTTAAGGATATGGTGGCGATCCTTGTCTCTGACATATAAAAGTGACCTCCGCCAAACCATATGAATAAACTTATAGAGCGGGTGAGAGAGAGACTTAACTGAGTTGCTCTTCCCGAGGCGATCGCCAGGCACGCCTGTCATGTGGCTCCAGAGGGCGTGCAACTCCTCGTCGTCATCATCATCGCCCCAGCTGAGGTGGTGATCGTGATAGTGCTCGTAGGGGATGCCAAGATGAGCGGCAAACTGATCGTAGGTGAGCTGCCTGTACACCCCACCAAGAAAGAAGGTGATCACCTTCTGGCCCCGTCTCCTCTTATGCTCGTCCAAGTCAAATGTCGCCCAGAACTCCTGGAGAGCAATGTCTGGGAACTCGGCGGCTATGGTGGTCAGCTCTAGGAGACCGGCCGGTGCTAGGGCGTCATGCACGTTCCGGTAGGAATCCTCGTCATGCTCCTGGAGTGACTCCATGGATAAAGGACGCACGTCAGCTCCACGGATGTGCTCGATCTTCTGGAAGTTCTCAAAGTAGAAGTCCGGTAGACGGTCGATGGTGGGATGGTATCCAGCATGGCGAGGGAGTGCAGGTGGAGGACCCAGAATGGCGGGTGTGATGGGAGCGGCAGCTCCTGAGCTCGAGGCGCCATCGAGTCGCGCCTTAGTCCTGCGCTCAAAGGTGTTCCTATACCAGAATGAAACCAAATTAGTCGACCAAAACCTTACCCCACACTTAGTAGAAAAACTCAATTTCACAAAGAAACGAGGGAAACTAAGTGGGGTAAGGAAAGCGGAGTAACCGGTAATCATAGACAGTAACATACATACTTCGGAGCAGCCAAAATCGGATAATTACAATCAGAGTTCAAAAAGTCAAACTGACATTTAGAAAGTCAACATTTAAGCATATTGGACCCTAATCATGGCAAGACTATCAAAACTTGGAGAATGACGGTAAAATATGATTTCAAATGGCAGCACGATAATATGAACAAGAATGAACAATTATGACAGCCAAATGATCACAACAATTCAAAGTCAAACCGGCATTTCTCACAAAAGTCAACATAACAAAGAATTAATCTTATGCATAGCAACACATGACCAAATGATATGGAAATTAAGCACGGAACTCCCTAAGCATCCTAGAACAGTTCTATACGTTCAGTCAATCCTAGTTCACACGAAACAGTCAGCACGCAAAACGAGGCAAAATCGAAAAGTCAACCGAAAGTCAACCTCGACGAAATTCAGCAATCTATATGTCAAAAGATTCGTATCGAAAAGTTATACAACTTACCTTGAAGTCATGATTGCTAAAAATGAACGAGGTGAGAAGGAACCGGTGAAAAACTCAAAAACTGGGTTTCGGAGAACTGGAGCTGCAAAGCTCCGATTCGAACGTTCTAGGGCTTGGTTGGGATCGGAATGAGGAGGGAGAGGTGCGGCGGCGTGGCAGTTTTGAAATGGGGCGGTCGGCGATATGAAAAGGATAGGGGGGTTTCGGGTGGCTGAGCGAAAATGAGAGTGGATGAGAGAGGGGGTGGTCCGAAATTTTAAAGGGGATTTTTGGGTGATTTTTCAAACAGTTTCGGCGAAAGTAGGGGGGTGGTTTCGCGCAAACTACAAGTTAACATGGATTGACTGATTTGAAAAAGGCGGTTTCGCCGAAAATGGTAGTTCGGTTTCGCCGAAATCTTAGTTGAAATAGTTTCGCCGAAAATAGAAATTTTTTGAACCGAAAATGAGGAACAGGAGAAAAGGTTCGAAATTTGAAAATCGGTTTCGCCGAAAACAAGGGTGGTTTCGCCAAAAATTTTGAACTGTTCGGGTTTAAAATATTTTCGTAAATCAGGCCAACTTCAGAAAATCACAGTTAAATCCACAAAAATCGAACGACCTCAATCAACTTGCGACTGACTCTATGACATGCAGACTCTACAGAAAAATAATAAATCAAACAAACTGACACTTTTGGCTCTCACGAACTGACTCTAAAATACCAAGGTTGAAACAAAACAAAACTGACTCCAGCCGTGGGTTGCCTCCCACAAAGCGCTCTTTTATTAACGTCCTTGAGCTGGACGATACCTGGACGGTATTAGGAGACATCCCAACTTAGATTCTCCTTCACGCTTGCGTCGGAGTTCATGAAGTACACCTTCGGGACTTCTCCGGTAAGCGTGAATCTCTTCCCGTTTGCATGTAGTAGTTTGGTACGTCCGTCGGGAAGATGATCAACGAACTTAATGGTCCGAACAGCTCCCTCGAGAGGTCATCCTTCTTTAGTGTGACGATGGAAGGAATGAGGACTGTCGGTTTCTCTTTTTCTTTCATCTTCGGCTTGTTATCACCAGGATCGGTGATCGTTAGTACTTCCTTAGGAGATGCTTTCGGCTTCTCCCTCCATACTTGTTCCGTGCCGGTTTCTCGAACAAAATGGTGGCGCAGCTGGCTTGGTGGAAGACGGTGGAATTTTTGGTCTCCAGACCATTTGGGTCTTTGTCTTCTTGTTCTTTCCTCGAGGTCTGCTCAGTGATTTAGAAGAGGCTTGCAGTTCCTTCTTCTTCTTCTTAAGCGGCTTCTGAACCAAAATTTCTGGCTTCTTCGTAATGACCTGTTTAATATCTGCAGCAACAGCTGATCTAGAGACACTGGAAGAAGCATTAGTAATGGAGTTGATCAGAGTCAACTCCACAGTTTCAACAGCTAAGCAGGGAGATTCTTCATTCCTAGAGTCATATTTCATGCCATCTTTAAGACGGAACGTTTTCGTTTCTTTACCAACTCTTAAAGTCAAAGAACCATTAGGAACGTTAATATTCATTCCAGTAGTAGCCATGAAAGGTCGACCTATGAGAATAGTAGCGTCATCTGTACTAGTATCCATAATCACATAATCAGCTAAGAACGTGAACGGACCACATTTGTGACAACGTCTTTAATCTCTCCCTTGGGGTTTTAAGCGATCTATCAGCAAAGACGAGTTGCATACTGGGCAGTTTAAGTTCCCCTAGGTTTAACTTTTCATATAGACTCACAGGATGACATTAACAGATGCTCCTAGATCAACTAAGCAACGTTCAATCTCAACATCATTAATGACCAAAGGCAAAGTAAAAGAACCAGGATCAGATAACTTAGCTGGATATGGAGAGACAGGTTTCTTAATACGAATGTTAGGGTATCCTTCCTTGTTCCCCTTCATGCCAGTCTCGATCCTTGCGTTTGGCAGCAGTGTTCTAGGAAAAGGAGGCTTCACGACGTATGGTGCAAGAGGAGGATCATCCTTAGGCGCTGGTGTCTGTTCCTTTTCTTCCTCTTCTTCCGGAGTTTCAGCGATCCTGCGTAAAACAGAAAAGGCATCAGCAATTAAGTTCGGAAGTTTTCAAGCAGTTACCATTTTAGCCTGTTCTTTTCTCGGGTTTGGCTCTGTCTGGCTTGGAAGCTGGCCAAATGGTGACCAGATGCTAGCATGCTCGAGATGTTGTTCACGACTTGCTCAATCCGTTGTCCAGATGCTATTTGTTCTTGATTGAGAAGAGCTTGAGCCTTGAACTGACTGCCATGATCATCGAGTCTTGTGATGATCTGGCTGAGCTTCTTATCCAGGTCATCTGACATTATTATCTCTTTGATGCTGCTGTCCTGGATAGGTATTGTTAAGATATTGATTCTGGCGATTGCCAGGAGCAGTTCCATAATTACTCGATTGCGATGCGGCGGCTGGTAGACACCTGTCGGCGGATGGTTAGGCTTCTGATCCTGAACTTGACCAGCCGGGCGGTTATTCTGGTTCTGTAGGGAGGTCTGTCTTGGTAGTTCCCTTGCTGTCTGAAGTTACGATAACCAGCATAACCATTCTGATTATTAACGAAGCCTTGTTGGATGAAATTTACCTCTTCGGCAGACCAGACTTCTGCCTTACCAAAATTCTGACAACGGCCTCCGTTATGTGAGCAAGCTCCACACCACTCACAATCGGCAACATAGACAGAAGCTGCCGGTGGCTTGATTGGTGTGGTAGACTTCTTCAAATGCTTCTCTACCTCTGCCTTGATAGCTGCTTCGAAATCTAGCTTGCTCCTCGATCCTTCATATTGTCGCTCCCAGTTCCTTGACTTGGAGGCACAGTTTGCGAAGTGCAGAAGAGCAGCTTCAGGAGTGAGTTTAGTGCAATCCCCTTCAGCTAGAGAATTGACCCACCTGGCAGATTCTTCTCGAAGTCCTCGAGAGAAGATTTTAGCTAACTGCCTCTGCTCGAATCCATGATGAGGGCAGGTGTAGAGAAGTTCTTGGAATCGATTCCAAGTATCATATAAACTTTCTCCTTCTTTCTGGGAGAATCTGGCGATGCTGTCCTTGATGGCGGTTGTCCTGGCCGGAGGGAAGTATTCTTCAACAAAGTCCTGAGCTAGAGTATCCCAGTTAGTGTAGTAGCCAGGTGGTTTGCCAGTAAGCCACCTCTTAGCAGCGCCTTTCAAAGAGAACGGGAAAGCTCTCAGACAAAGAGTGTTTTTGTCGAGGTTTCCGTTTTTAAAAGTACTGCAGAGATCAAGGAAGTCTGCAAGATGAGTGCACGGATTGTCTAGGGGCCTGCCTTCAAACTGTAAATCCCTAGAGATCATGGTCAAGAATGAAATCTTGATCTCATAGTCAGGATCTCCTTCAATGCGCGGAACGGCAATGGCAGATCGAACGCTAGTCGCGCTCGGCTTGTTATAGTCTGCTAGACTCTTCTGTGCAGGTGGGGGTGGCAGCGGTTGATCGCCGTTTGGTGGTAATCTATCGGTCATGGTGGGAGATGGAGGGGGTGAAAGAGACTCGGTGTATGAAGCGGATGAAGAGTGCGGTGAAGACGGAGATGAGGAACTCTCCTTCGGTTCCTCGATCTTGATCTGAGTGATGAATGGATTGGATCTGCCTTCCTTCAGAATCTGTGATCGTAGAGGTGTAGCAGAACTGCCTGGATTCCCTGCAATCTTAGCCTGTTCGGTCTGAGAGCGAGTCCAAGGACGGTGAGGCATACACCTGTAAACCTACAGATAACAAAGACAAACAAAACCAGTGTAAAATCGAAGTGGATGGAAAAATGAAAGATGGAAAATAGAAGAATAAATTGCCAGATCTTCTTTCAACAATCAAAAGAAGTCCCCGGCAACGGCGCCAATTTGGTGATACGCCCCCCGGTCGTTGTTCGAACGTTCAGCCAAATAAAAACTACTAATGCTAAGAAAAAGCGTATAGCAGATCGTATTCCACGGGCCTTCGAATGATTGGCTACTTCAGAACTAACAAATTATTCAAGGAAAAACACATTGTGCGTGGTGTGAGTTCCACGACTTCTACTTCTAAGAAACGCAGAAAAATTAAAAAGATTAAACTAAAGCAGATTGAGAATTAGGGTTTGGAAACAAGAATGACAGACGAACTTAGACTTTGAATCCCCCTTCGTTCCCCAGAGCATTGGCAATCAACAGATCAGCGGATTTCGATTCTCATTCAATCAAATACTAAGACACCACCATAACTCCTTACCCTTAGGTTTAAGACCGGCGAACGTTCGCTCTATCCATTCTAACTACCAAGATTAACTAGCCGCCCGGGTACGGTCGCCTCTCGCAACGACTTAATTAATTGGTGTAATTACTAGTGATTAATGAGTTACTCTTGCAGTGAATTAACCCTAACCGGTTCCTACGAAAGGCACACTCCAATTATAAGGTTAATTGTTTAATTCGATGTTCTAAAGTAAGGCGAGCGTTCGCTTCTATCCTTAGCTTAACAAGAATCTAATCTAGGTGATCAATCCAGACAAGAAACATGCACAATGAAGAACGAATCAAACATGAAAAAGAACTGATTGAATTTCGAATCTAATCATCGCCGATCCGTGACCGCTTTAAAGCCCTGGGTCACTTAGGGTTCATCTAGCCTAAGCTCTAAAGGGTTTAGCTACTCATGATCATTACAAAAGAAACAAAGACAAGGAAAGAGTTCATCATTCAGAGGAAGAACAGAAAAGGATCTGAAAAACCTAATTCAGACGACTCTGACAGACTCCGATCTTCGGTAAGTTGCACTCCTAGCTCCGGTTCTCCGAGGTGGAAGGGATGGCGTCACGATCTCTATCCGGCTCTTCGAACTCCAACTCTTCGCTCCAGACTTCAGAGAATTCTGATCTCGAAAAGTTGTATTATGATTAATTATGAATTCCCCTCTCTCGGGCCGCCGGATTAAGTATAAATACTTAACCCTAGTTGGGCCGGGCTGAGCTGATGTTTTCGCCGAAACCATAGGGATAGTTTCGGCGAAACTGGCTTTGAGTTAAGGGCTCCGCCGGCTGTTCAATGTTTTCGGTCCGAGTAGTTGATTGGTTTCGCCGAAACCATCCTTCTCTTGGCATCAGTTGATTTGAACTGCTGGTTTCGCCGAATATGGAGGCCTGGTTTCGCCGAAACTAGTAGTGTGAATGGCAGATTTTCGGTTTGACTTGATTGGCTCCTTTGATCGATTCCGGTTTGATTCCTCGAGGTTCCTACGCCTTAGACACGTCCATGGCTACTTTATTTGACGGCAAAAACCTGTGCTAACGTAAAAACACTAGAAAACCATCAAATAGACCCGGAACGGGCCAAGGTAACACAAATGGCACGAGATAGGGCAATCGATTGAATATTAGTTATTCTACCCTAAAAACCATGTCTTAAGCAAAGAAATGTTGCTTAAATGAGGCTGATAATCACGTCAAATCGAGTGTCATCAAATACCCCACACTTAAGCTTTTGCTTGTCCTCAAGCAAACTGAACTAGAACACACTCAAATTCACAAATGACACGAGATTAAACCGAGATTCAATTCTAACAATTTGGTTTAGACTGTTCCACGTAGAAAGAGTGACCTACACATGCAAGAATATCAACCAAACAAGTTTTCGATCTCACTGATTTCTGCACACTTCAAGTAGTGGTTTTAATAAAGCTCGTTTCTTGGCAAAACAATTAATCATAATTAACCGACTACGATAACACCAATTCTAATGAGAAAAGACTTTAAGCTCTAGCCATGATGTGGACGCGGAGGGAGGAAAAGTGACGTGGCTATTGACTCGACTTCATCCGTTTCTAGATCTGTGCGTTACATGTTCTAGCTAGGACCGCTTTTTAACAACAATTTCGTTCAAGCTTCAACTTATTCCTTTAATTTATTTACTGCATACTAGTGCTCGATACCAAACACTTCACTTTGGTGTTGGACCTGCCTAGCTCACAGTATTTGTGCCTTTGCTAGTGCTCAACCCGAACACTTCACTTAGGTGTCGAGCTTGCCTAGCTTTATTTTCAGCACTTTAAAGAACTTAGCATTGATTTGCACAACTTTATTACTTGATTTAACAATTTAGCCACTTAATCCTAGCTAGTTATAACTTTTTACACAAGATTTCGAATTGGATTTCCGTCTAATCTCAAGCCACAATCACAGGTGAACAAATATGAAGTGAAAAACATGGGAGAAGCTAGCATCTATCATCTTAGAACGGTGTTATCGAGCTTTGTTATTAACAAACCAATTAATTCAATTAATTCAAGTTTCAACTACAAGAGTGATTTATGATCTGTTCTGACCTAGACTCATTTAATATCAGTTCCAACACATTGGTTACAGGTTCTAAGTGGAACAGTCTAGACGTCATTGTTCAAAATTGAAGTCAATTTAACATCAAGAGTCAAGAATTGAGCAATTCTATGCTAGAGAAATTCAAATTTGAACCATAGAATCATAGATAGCAAGCAAGATCATGCATAATCCTAGACTCCTACCCCACACTTAAACGGTTCTGTGTCCTCACAGGACTAAACTAGAGTAGAGAGATACGAAGAACCTGTGACGAGATGGTCGGTGTAGTGGATGAACACGGATAGCCCGGAGCGGAGCGGAGTAGCTACTCAGGATCCTACAAAACAAAAACAAAAAAAAGATCAAAAGGATACCGGGACAAGTGTCCCGGATCCACACAGAATAAAACTCGAACAAAGAAGGTTAAGGGAAATATTTAAAAATATTTTGACGATTGAATGAGAAACTGAAAGAAGGAAGAGAGAGGGTGAATCCGAATTTTAAAGGAATAGTTGGGTCATTTTCAAAATTATTTTCGGCGAAATTAAGAGGGTGGTTTCGCCAAAAATTTTAGTTCAAATGCACTGCCAGATTTTCGAAGGCGTTTTCGCCGAAAATAACCATATGGTTTCGCCAAAAATATCAGGTCAAATGGCTGTTGGTTTTCAAAAACTATTTCGCCGAAATCAGAAAATTTTCGAACCGAAAATAGGTAACAGGAAGACTCAGTTGAAAATCCAAAAGGTGATTTCGCCGAAAATGGTAGGGTGATTTCGTCGAAAATTTTGAACTGTTCGGGTTTAAAATATTTTCGCAAATCCGGCCAACTTCAGAAAATCACAGTTAAATTCAAAAAAATCGGAACGACCTCAATCAACTTGCTACTGACTCTATGACATGCAAACAACTCACGAAAAATATGAAATCAAACAAACTGACACTTTTGGCTTCCCGAAACCGACTCGAACGACGAAAAAGACTAACTCAATAATTAAAAAAACTACGGACTCCAGCCGTGGGTTGCCTCCCACGAAGCGCTCTTTTTTAACGTCCTTGAGCCGGACGGTACCTGTTAGGGACCCCAACTTAGGAGTTCCTTGAAGTCAATCGTCTTCTTCAAGGTGTGCGGTTGAGTGCCATGTAGCACTCCAGAAGGGTGATGTAACCGGTAGTGTTCCAGTAGATCGTGGTTCTGGTTGGATGACCAGTTCTTCTTGAATTCTCCTTCTGGAAGAGGAAAGAGGTAGTACGGCGCGGCATGATCAATGAGCTCCATCTTCTCCACCTGATGCTCATCAAGAGGTCTCTCGGGATCGAGTGTGTATACTTCCAAATCCTTGATGTCTTTGATTCCCACGTGCTCGTCTCTGGCTTGATCTATAGGTTGGCTCGGCGAAAGCTCGATTGAGGATATCTCCTCGATTTCTTCGTGCTCCTCTTCGGCTTCAACTTCAAGATGGATTGGCTCTTCGTCTTCATCAACCGCCACTGCCAAGGATTCTTCATCGGATGCTTCTAGCTCGCAATAGTCATCGGTGAGATTGTCATGTTCATCTTCATACAGCTCTTGAGCATCTTCTTCCATTAGTGGATTTGGTTGCTCGAGCTCGATATCCACTACGTTACGAGCTTGCAGATTCAAAATGAGATCATCCAAGGCGGATTCTACTCTTGCCGTCTGTTGTCGATTTTGATGAACCTGTGAGTTTATCTCTTTGTGAGCTTATAGCTCTGTAGAGATATTCTCCAAGAAGGATTCTATTCTCGTCGTCTGTTGTCGATGCTGATGAGCTAGTATATACATCTCTTGGTTATCCTCAATATAATGTGCTTCATCGACATACCACTCTTGGTACTGGTCATCCCACCAGTAATCCTGCATAATTAAAACTCAAAAACACTACCCAGGTAAATCATGAAAATATGGAGGAAAATTAAATGGTAAGGCGGAAAGGTAGAAGAATAATTTGCCAACTCTTCTTTCAAACAATTAGAAGAGTCCCCGGCGACGGCGCCAATTTGATGAACGTGTCGTTGTGCTGACGTTCAAACAAATACTAACAAAAGCTGATAAAAGCTAGGGTAGATCGTATTCCACGGGTTTCTTCTAATCGACTACTTTGAAGAAGCTGGCAAATTACTCAGGTTAAAACACGTTGTGCGTGGTGTGAGTTCCACGACTTCTAATCTATTAAGCAAAGGAAAACAAAAGACAGAAAGATTAAAAGATTGACTAACGGGAAGATAGACGAACTTAGATTTCGAATCCCCCTTAGATCACCAGAGCAACGGCAATCACAAGATCAGCGGTTTTCAATTCTAATTCAATCGGTTTCTATACACCACCATAACTCCTTACCCTTAGGTTTAAGACCGGCGAACGTTCGCTCTATCCGTTCTAACTACCAAGATTAACTAGCCGCCCGGGTACGGTCGCCTCTCGCAACGACTTAATTAACTGGTGCAATTACTAATGATTAATGAGTTACTCTTGCAGTGGATTAACCCTAACCGGTTCCTACGAAAGGCACGCTCCAATTATAAGGTTAATTGTTCAATTCGATGTTCTAAAGTAAGGCGAGCGTTCGCTTTTATCCTTAGCTTAACAAGAATCCAATCTAGGGGATCAATCCAGACAAGAAACATGAACAATGAAGAACGAATCAAACATGCAAAGAGAAACTGATTGAACTTCGAATCTAATTACCGCTGATCCGTGACCGCTTTAAAGCCCTGGGTCACTTAGGGTTCATCTAATCTAAGCTCTACAAGTTCAGTTACTCATATCAGAAACAAGAGAATCAAAGGCAACAATGAAGATCATCATACAGAGGAAGAACGGATAAGAACTGAAAAACCTAATTCTGACGACTCCCGCGAAGCTTCAATCTCCTGGATCTTCAACTTTAAGCTCCGAGTTCTCCGATGTGGAAGGATGGCGTCACGATCTCTCCATGGATCTTCGAACTCTCTAAACTCTATCTATCGACCCTAGAGTTGGCTGACTCTCAAAAGTCTGATTTGTGAAAATATGAATAATGAGTTCTATCTCTGATCAATTGTTGCCGGCTGCTTCTTTAAATAGGTACGTTCTAGGGTTTCCAATACAGCACCGGATTTGGAAGGGATTTTCGCCAAAAATAATGAAGTATTTTCACCGAAAATATTCTTGCAATTGAAGACACCGCCGGCTGATTTCTCTGTACTCTATTTTCGGATCGAAGAGTTAATCAATTTCGCCGAAAATACCTTCTGTTGGCGCTAGTGATTTTCCCTTGCATCTTCGCCGAAAACCCTGGGCTCTTTTCGCCGAAACCATCCTTCTGTTGGCATCAGTTGATTTGAACTGCTGGTTTCGCCGAAGATGTGAGCTTGTTTTCGCCGAATGTGTAAGTGTGAATGGGCAGATTTTCGGTTTGACTTTGATTGGCTCCTCTGATCGATTCCGGTTCAGTTCCTCGATGTTCCTATGCCTTAGACACGTCCATGGCTACTTTATTTGACGACAAAAACCTGTGCTTACGCAAAAACACTAGAAAACCATCAAATAGACCCAAAAAGGGCCAAAGTAACCAAATCGGTAGGAAATAGGGTAGTTGAGTGAATATTCGCTATTTTACCCCTAAAACCACGTTCGAAGCAAGGAAATGTCGCTTAAATGAGGCTGATAATCACGTCAAATCGAGTGTCATCAACCACCTACTCTTGAGCTCAAGCCTCTTCTCACACATTTGGAGTATGCTTTTCTCATGCCAAATTCTAAGCTACCGGTCATCATCAATTCTAAGCTTCTACCCGAGCAAAAGGACCATCTAGTGGAGCTCCTCAAGAAGTATATGAGAGCTATTGCATGGAGCATCTCAGATATTCGAGGTATAAGTCCCACATTTTGCTCACATCGGATCCTTATGGAGGAAGATTTCAAGCCGATTGTGCAACCACAAAGAAGGCTAAATCCTAACATGAAAAAGGTTGTGAAGAAAGAGGTTATTAAGCTCATGGATGCGGGGATTATTTTCCCTATCTCGGATAGTCCTTGGGTTAGCCCCGTGCAAGTTGTGCCCAAGAAAGGAGGGATCACGGTGGTAGCTAATGACAAGAATGAGCTCATACCGACAAGGACGATCACCGGGTGGCGTGTTTGCATAGATTATCGTCGACTCAATGAGGCCACTAGGAAGGATCATTTTCCTCTACCTTTCATGGATCAAATGCTCGAGCGTCTCTCCGATCACGAGTACTATTGCTTCTTGGATGGCATGTCCGGATACTTCCAAATACCGATTGCTCCGGAGGACATTGAAAAGACCACATTCACATGCCCTTTTGGTACGTTTGCTTATCGCCGAATTCCATTTGGATTGTGCAATGCTCCCGCTATCTTCCAACGGTGTATGCTTGCTATCTTTGATGATTTTTTGGAAGACATCATGGAAGTATTCATGGATGATTTCTCGGTCTTTGGGGATTCATTTGATCTTTGTTTGAGGAACCTTGAGAAGGTGTTGCACCGTTGTGAAGAGACCAATCTCGCACTAAGTTGGGAGAAGTGCCATTTCATGGTCAATGAGGGGATTGTTCTTGGTCACAAGATCTCTAGGAGAGGCATTGAAGTTGATAAAGCGAAGCTAGAGACCATCTCTCAACTCCCTCCACCTTCTTCCGTGAAGGCCGTGAGAAGTTTCTTGGGGCATGCCGGTTTCTATAGGCGTTTCATTAAGGATTTTTCCAAGATTACTACCCCTATGACTCGGCTTCTCGAGAAGGATGTGGAATTTCGTTTTGATGAAGAATGTTTGAAAGCCTTTGAACTCCTAAAGGGTAAACTCACAAATGCTCCTATACTCATTGCTCCGGATTGGTCAAAGTCATTTGAGTTGATGTGCGATGCTAGTGATTACGCTATTGGAGCTGTTCTAGGCCAATGATATGACAAGAGATTCCATCCGATATACTATGCAAGTAAGACTCTCAATGAAGCTCAAAGGAACTATACAACCACGGAGAAGGAGCTCTTGGCCATAGTGTTTGCCTTTGATAAGTTTAGGTCCTACTTGGTGCTTTCTCATACTATTGTCTTCACAGACCACCAAGCTTTGAGGTACCTCCTATCCAAGACTGATGCTAAGCCAAGATTGATTCGTTGGGTTCTTTTGTTGCAAGAGTTTGACATTGAAATTCGAGATAAGAAGGGATCCGAGAATGTAGCCGCCGATCACTTGTCTCGTTTGAAAGAAGCTGAATTGGTACACAATGGTAATGAAGAAATCAACGACAACTTTCCCGAGGAGCTATTATTCGCTTTAGCGACAATGGAGTTCGAGGAACCTTGGTTTGTGGATTTAGCTAACTATCTTGCTAGTGGATATGTGAAGGAGGGCCTCTCCACTGAAGACAAAAGGAAGTTCTTTGCGGATTTGAAGCATTACTTTTGGGATGATCCTTTTGTGTTTCGAGTTGGCTCCGATGGGATGATTAGAAGATGTGTTAACCATGGTGAAGCGAAGGACATCATGCTTCATTGCCACTCCGGTCCTATGGGAGGACATCATGGAGCAAATCGCACGGCTCGTAAGGTACTTGAGTCCGGATTCTTTTGGCCTTCGATCTTTCGAGATTGTCAAGACTTTGTCAAGTCTTGCGATGCATGCCAACGCTCAGGAGAAGAGCATAAGTTTCAGGTCCATGAGCTCGAAGACTATCGCCATCATGCTTATGAGAGTGCCAAGCTATACAAGGAGAGCACGAAGCTTATTCATGACTCCCGCTTGAAGTCGGGCAAGGATTTCAGAGTTGGTGACCAAGTCCTCCTATACAACTCTCGGCTCAGACTCTTTCCCGGGAAGTTGAGATCTCGTTGGTCCGGACCTTTCACGGTAACTCAAGTATTTCCTTATGGCATCATCGAGGTAATTCTCCCTCTCAGACCGAGCCTTTTAAGGTGAATGGCCATCGACTGAAGCATTATGTGATTAATGATACTATTGGTGCGGTTGAGGTTTTGTCCTTTGTTATGCCTTGAGTGCTCTTGGTTTCGTCTAGCTAGAGACGTTAAAGAAGCGCTTCATGGGAGGCAACCCATGTTATCCTTACTTTTTCGCTTTTGTGCTTTTGTGTTATTTTAATTCTTTGAGTTAGCTGTTGGCAAGCACTTAGGCGGATCACTCTTCACAATGCGCGCTATGGGACTCTTTCGCTCCTTTGTTCCTCAGCTTTTCTCTACCAATGCGGTAACTTCGTTCCACCCTTCCCTCTCTATCTTGATCATTGAGGACAATGCTCGTGTTAGTCGTAGGGGAGATTGAGGTTTGAGGTGATTATTTGTTGGTAGAAGTCTAATATGTTGTTTGGTTGAGTTGCATGATCTTAATTGCATGTCAATTTCCTCTATTGTAGAATCATTCGGTTCTTGACTTTTGGTGTTTGATTGGCTTCAAGCTTTCACAATGACGTTTAGACTATTCCACTTAGAACCTATAACCAGCATGTTAGCACTAATATCAAGTGAGTCTAGGCCAGAACAGAGATTTTATCACTCGTGTATGTTGGTTGACTGGTTTGATACGTGTTTTTATACCACTCGATAACACCGGTCTAGGATGATGAAGGCAATTAGATTTTCTTCACCTTTTTCATCCCTCGCGATTGTGGCTTGAGATTAGATGGAATCCAATTCGAGATCTTGTGTTGATGTTGTAAGGGGCTAAGGATCAAGTGGCTAATGTCAAAAGAAAAGGTTCAAAAGAAAAGAAAAGAAAAGCTAAGCTAGGCAAGCTCGGCACCTAATTGAAGTGCCGGGTTGAGCACTAGCAAAGGCAAAAGTTGTGAGCTAGGCAGGTTCAACACCTAAGTGAAGTGTTGGATCGAGCACTAGTATGCAGTAAGAAAAAAGAAAAAAAAAGAGAAAAAAAATGAAGAAGAAAAGAGAAAGAAAAGGAAAAAAAAAAGAGTTCTCAAATGTAGCCCTTTATCCTAGCCCGAGTTTGTAAAGTGTGGATCTAGAAGCGGATGAAGTCGGGTCGATAGCCACGTCATGATCACTCACCACTTTCAATCCATTTCCCGAGTTCAAGCCCTTTTGATTAGAGTTGGTGTTGTCGTGGTCGGGTTTTACTGTGTCCCAGTCAACCACTACTTGAAGTGTGCAGAAAACAGTGAGGTCTAGACTTGTTTGGTTGACGTTCTTGCATGTGTAGGTTTAGTTTGTTCGTGGAACAGTTTAAATCGAATTGTTATTGCTTGAATCTCAATGGGGCCGATCTTGTCATTTGTGAACTTGGTTGTTTTCTAATTCATTTGCTTGAGGACAAGTAAAGCTTAGTCGTAGGGGAATTTGATGTGATCATATTTAGTGCATTTTAAGACCTCGATTGCCCTATGAAATGCCTGTGTTTTTATCCTTAAATGCCATGCTTAATATGCTTTTATTGATTTTTTGTGCTAAGTGTCCATTTGTTGTCTGGTTGCTACTTTGAGGCCATTTTCTTGTCTATTGGAGCTGTTTTCTTTGTATTTTCAGGTCTTGGCATTGAAGTACTGGTGACAAGGAGCACGTGGGATCAAACAGGAGGTCAATCGGAGCTAAGACGGAGGAGTTATGGACGTTGCAAAATCGAAGAAAATATAACTTTCTTGAAGAAGTTTTCGGCGAGATTTTCAAGTTCTCAGACCGAAAACTCTAGGCAGAGAGCGGACTTTTGATCTATGAAGGATTTTCGGCGAAAACCCTTAAATGTTTTTGCCGAAAATATATGAAGAAATTTCCAGCCGGTTCTTCAAAGACATTTTCGGCGAAATTATTGCATAATTTTCGCCGAAAATATTGGGCATTTTCCAGCGGCTATATAAGGGGAGAAGGCGGCGAAAATAGACACACATCAATTCATTCTAATTCTAATACCTCATCGCCGACTCCTCTCTCTCTCAACTCATCATCATCATCGCCAATCAACCTTCCTCTGTCAACCAATCATCATCCTCCCTCAATTGTTGATCAACTTGAAGATCTAAGTGAAGCCTTCCACACCTTGGATTGGAGCTTGAAGAGCCAAGTGGGAAGATCTTCCATGGAAGCAAGGGTGGTCTCCTCTCCTCAATTTCAGGTTTCTTCCATGGTTAAGCTAGGCTAAGCTTAGGTTTAGTTTAGTGGGGGATGGATCAAGCTAGGATAGGTGATTGATTGTATGGATTGAGTTTCTTATAGCCATTTGTGTAAGATGATGATCCTAGACCTTGTGCTTTGTAGCCATTAGAGCTTGACTTGTTCTTTTGGTATTGTTATGTCTTTCAATACATGAGAATGATTGATTGATGTTGATCTAAGGTTGTAGGATTGTAATTGGATGATTTGAGAGATTTGATTATCAAGTTACAACCATTTTGAGCTTGTTCTTCCTTGTTGACATTTTATCAAACACTTGGTGTGCATTGAGTTTTCTTTCATTTGAAGGTTGGAAGACCCTTGTGATTGCTAGACTAGTGTTATATGATTGACATGAGAGTGTCTTGCATCATTTACCTTGTGCTAGATGATTGTTGACATAGAATTCAAGTTCCAAGCATTTCATTGAGCTAGTTTAAAGCATTCCATTCCTTTTGTTCACATAGCGAGAGCATGGTGCATTTGGTCTAGGAATAGAGATTCAATTGTGCGAGAGTTCGTTGATTCTACTTGAGTGAGATGCATGGTCATTAATTACACATCGTTGCTTGAGATTCAATCCAGCTTTCATGAACCTTGAGCTTGAAGAAACCCCTTGCTAGACTAAACTCTTTTCTCTCTTGTTTGTTCCTCAATTTCTCTTGTCAAATTTTACTTTGCTTGTTTATGCTTTTTAAATTTTTCTCTTTCAAAACCAAATCTCAATTCAAATGTTTAGACCGTTCACGAATCTTGTGAGTATTAGCCTATGAGAGGACCTCGAGGAATACGACCTTGATAAATTCCTTATCACTACTTCCCTCTACTCCGAACGCTCCGTGTTCATCCACTAGATCAACAATCTCGTTCCAGGTTCATCGTATCTCTCTACTCTAAATTAGTCCTGTGAGGACACAGAACGGGTTAAGTGTGGGGTAGGGTGTTAGAATTTGCTTTATCTTGTTCAATTTTCTGTGATTCTGTTGTTCATATTTTTGAATTTCTCTAGCATAGAATTACTCAATTCTTGACTTTTGATGTTAAATTGACTTCAATTTTTCAAAATGACTTCTAGATTGTTCCACTTAGAACCTGTAACCAACGTGTCAGCACTGATATCAAATGAGTCTAGGTTAGAACAGATCATAAATCACTCTTGTAGTTAAAACTTGAATCAATTGAATAGTTTTGCTTGTTAATCACAAATGCTCGATAGCACCGTTCTAAGATGACAAATGTTAGCTTCCCCCCATGTTTTCACTCCATATTTGTTCACCTGTTATTGTGGCTTGAGATTGGACGGAAATCCAATTCGAAATCTTGTGTAAAAAGTTATAACTAGCTTGGATCAAGTGGCTAAATTGTTAAATCAAGTTATTCAGTTGTTCAAATTATTGTTAAGTTCTTTGAGTGCTGAAATCAAAGCTAGGCAAGCCCGACACCTAAGTGAAGTGTTCGGGTTGACCACTAGCATAGGCACAAATACTGTGAGCTAGGCAGGTCCAACACCGAAGTGAAGTGTTTGGTATCGAGCACTAGTATGCAATAAATAAATGGAACAAGTTGAATCTTGCACTACAAGGAAATGTTAGTTTAACGGCGACAGTTTAACAGTGGCCATTTATTGACCGCTGTTAAATCACTAAATTCGTGTAATTTAACAGCGGCCACTTAGTCGCTGTTGAATTAGAGAGTTTAACAGCGGCTAAGTGGCCGATGTTAAATTACACGTCCCTGATTGGTAGAAACAGATAGACGCAGATAGCTCCCAATTTAATTTGGAACGTTGATTTAATCTCAACGGTCCTGATTTCTTCTTTGCAAAAAACCCTAATCATTCTTCTTCTTCTTCCCTCATCCTCAACTCCGGCCATCGCTGGAGGTTTGCCGATAATCACCTAGCCGCCACCACTTCTTCTTCTTCTCTCCATAACTTTTTTTTTCCAGAACCCCGCCCTTTTCTTCTTCTCTCCACTGCCGCCACCACTTCTTCTTCTTCTTCTTCTAGAACCCCACCCTTGTCTTCTTCTCTCCACTGCCGCCATTACTCTCTCAATTAGATCTACGGCCACAATCTTCCCAAGTACTTCAATCCTTTCTTCTCTCTCAATTTCATTTTCGTTTTCTAATTAGATCTATGGAGATTGGCTTATTTCGTTTTCCATGGTTGTTTTGCAGTAGATGAAGCTTTGAGAAGAAGAACAAAGAACAGAAGGAAGAGGAAGAAGAAGTAGTGATGGAGGGAGGAGGAAGAAGAACAAGGAAAAGAAGGAAGAGGAAGAAGAAGTAGTGATGGAGGGAGGGGGAATAAGAAGCAGCGATGGAAGGAGGAGGAGCTCCAGCTCAATCGCCGCGTTCCAGAGTTCCTAGGATATGTACTATCGTCGGAGTTCCGGCTCAATCGCTGGAGCTCCGGTTATTACTTTAATCGGTGGACTAATTTAACAGCGGCCTATGGCCGCTATTAAATTATATGATTTAACCACGGCCACTTTTTGCCGCTGTTAAACGCCTTTGCCATTGGCAAATTTAACAGCGGCACGTGGCCGTCGTTAAATTCTTTTAATAGGGGCCCTGGCCGCTGTTAAACGCCTTTTTTGTGGCTGTTAAACATACAGTTTTTAGTAGTGTTGAAATAAATTGTTGTTTAAATCGGTCCTAGCTATAACATATAACGTACAGCTCTAGAAACGGATGAAGTCAAGTCGATAGCCAGGTCACGTCCACTACCTCCACCTAATCTGTTTCATGGTCAGAGCTTTAAGACTTTTGATTAGAATTGGTGTTATCATAACTAGGTAATTATGATTAACTGTTTTTTCAAGAAACGAGCTTTGTTTAAACTACTACTTGAAATGTGCAGAAAATAGTGAGATCAAAACTTGTTTGGTTGATGTTCTTGCATGTGTAGGTCACTTTTTCTACGTGGAACAGTCTAAACCAAATCGTTAGGAATTGAATCTCAATTTAATCTATCTTGTTATTGTGAACTTGAGTGTGTTCTAATTCAGTTTGCTTGAGGATAAGCAAAAGCTTAAGTGTGGGATATTTGATGACACTCGATTTAACGTGATTATCAGCCTCATTTCAGCGACATTTCCTTGATTGAAACAAGGTTTTAGGGGAAGATTAATGTATAATCACTCTATTGCTCTATTTCCCACCAATTTGGTTACTTTGGCCCTTTTTGGGTCCATTTGATGTGTTTTCTAGTGTCTCCATGAGTACACAAGTTTTTGCCGTCAAATATGTAGCCTCGGAAGTGTTCAAGACCTCAAGAAGTGAACCGGAATTGAACCACAAGTCAAACCGATCAAGACAGTAGGATCTCCTGCCCAACACTATAGTTCTTCCCGAGAAGTATGAAGTTCTCGGCGAGAAGATCTCAAGGAATAAACACAGGAAGTGCTGTCGAAGTTTGCTGCCAAGTACACTGAAGTTCTCGGTGAGAACTTCCTCTCGCCGAAAACTTATGAAGGAATGCAAGCAGATACAGAGGGGATTTAAGTGAACTTCAAGGTGAAAACTTCATAGTTCTCGCGAGAACTATCTCCTTTTCCAGCGAGGGTTTGGAAACTCACCTATATAAACAGCAGCAGCCGATACATTCGAGGATTATTCACAATCATACAATTAGACTTTTAGAGTCGATAGATAGAGTTTAGAGAGCGTCCTCTGAGTTCTCGGAGAGATCTTCACACTGTCTTTCCACCTTGGAGAGCTCGGAGCTAGGAGTTAAAGATCGCTGGAGATCGAAGCTTCACGGGAGTCGCCAGACGTCAGTCGCCATAATTAGGCTTTTCGGTTCCTATCTGTTATTCCTTTGCATGATGAACTCCTATGTTGTCTTTGATTCTCTTGTATCTAATATGAGTAGCTAAACTCGTAGAGCTTAGATTAGATGAACCCTAAGTGACCCGTGGCTTTAAAGCGGTCACGATCGGTGGTAATTAGATTCAAATTCAGACAGTTTCTCTTGCATGGTTGTTTTGTTCTTCATTGTTTCCTGCGTTCTTGTCTAGTTGACGCCTAGATTAAATTCGTTGTTTATGTTTCTTTTCTGGTTGATCACCTAGATTAGGTTTGTGTTAAGTAAGGTTAGTCACCAGACAGACTCCTTACTTTAGAACATTAAAACTTGTCTTTCTTTTTCACCTAGTTTAGTCTCTTGTTAAGATAAGGATAGAGCGAATGCTCGCTTTACTTTAGAACATCAATTCAATCAATTAACCTATTCATTAGAGTGTGCCTTTCATAGGAACCAGTTAGGGTTAATCCACTGCTAGAGTAACTCATTAATCACTAGTAATTACACTAGTTAGTTTTCCGTTGCAGAAGTGAACGCACAGATGGTTAATTAATCTTGGTAGTTAGATCGGATAGAGCTAACGTTCGCCAGTCTTAAACCTAAGGGTCAGGAGTTATGGTGGTGTCTGAGAACTGAATGAATTAGGATCGAAAACCGCTGGTCTTGTGATTGCCAATGCTATGGTGAACTTAGGGGGATTCGAGTCTAGCTCGTCTATCTTCTCGTTAGTCGACCCTTTAATCTTTTTGTCTTTTATTTTCTTTGTTTGTTAGATTAGAAGTCGTGGAACTCACACCATGCAAACTTGATTAAACCTGAGTAATTTGCCGACCCATTTGAGTAAACGATTAGTCGAGACCCGTGGAATACGATCTATCTTACTTTCTGTAAGGTAGTTATTTGAGTAAACACGCTAAAAACGTGTCATCATTTATAGTTACCCCAAGCTTGATAGTTTATTCAGTTAAGGTTCAAGGAATTGCTTTGGGTGCTTGGTTGCTTTTATATCAGTGTGATGCGTATTCGTTCTAGCCACCAGTTGGCTAGACTGGTTAAGGTTAAGGATAACTAGCCGTTAATTTAGATATCAATTATGACTATGGTCAGAGGTCGGGTTAGGAGATAGTTGGGGATTACTGCCCCACCATTACTAGGCTAGTACGGGATTACTATGCCGATGCCCCACCCATGGATTGCGCAATCCCCTATGTAACAGGTAAGGTAAAGGTTTGGGTGATTCATATTTAACGACCATCTAGGGAGATCCGTTGTGGCCAGGAGGTCATTTAATACCGGGATTTACTGGAACAATAAACTAAGGGTTGTTGGCACTTGTAATGGATAAGTTTAGGGAGGTGATCTATTACCTGGTCATGGTAAGGATTCACGGGTTTGTCTTTATCACAAGTATTTCTAATAGCATATCTTTAAGCTTGTGGGTTAGAAACTCAGTGATTAGCAAATACCCTATTTTTTCTACTTTCTTTTAGTGGTTTCTGTATGGGTTTACGAGACTGTGGAACTGGAGGTGGAGAGTGAGCTGGTGTAACACCTACCCTTGATAGGATGGGTTTAACCCATTGGTTAGACTGGGAACTGGTGATACTAGCAATAAATCAAACCAAAATAACCAGAACGCAATCAGTCGAAATGAGATCGATAAAATATGACATCCCCACTTAAATACATTTTAAGCCATAAACAGCCAAAACCTCTTAAACAACATTAACAACAAAACTCATTTGAAAATTCCCCACTCTGTCAACTTAAATGAAAATGCAGAGAATGATAGCCTCCTCCTCGGTCACTGTCCTTCAGTCTTCTAGCTCAACTCCAAGCTCCAACTGCTGATCCAGCTCTGCTCACCAACTACTTCTAACTGAAGTGAGAGACTGGGAGGGGATCAGTTTCCTAATGAAATTGAGTGAACCCACTAGGCTTAACTATGCGCTGAACTACCTAGGGAGCATCCCAGACTCCCACACTGGAATACAACAATGGGACCATACTTTAGTTCATTTTAAAATCCTAATAAGATAGTTCTATGTGATCAGTCAATTCCCTCTACCTCTATTCCCATCATGCATCACCCCATCAATATCAATCAGTAATCATAACAATCCGACATCAAATAAATCAGATCGACATGTAACTCACATTCAACATCAACCCTCATCAGAAATGAAACCCACATCGAATGCAGTACAGAACAACATCATACATGAATTAACCACCACATCCGGCACACACACACAATCAGCCATGAATATGGCCCGCACATTCCACGACGCTAAGTTAGGACCGTTGGAGGAGATTTAGCGGTCGAATACGACCTAGAGCTGGACCTCAGTCCTAGGTGGCAGCAGATCCTCCCCTCCAACATATGGACGAGTCGGAGGAAGAAGATGATGCTGAGCAGCAGCAGCCCCAGCCACAGCCGGAATTCCATGACCATATACCCTCGCCACATCATCAGGTAGGGTATGCACACCAGTCGCCGCCGCATATTCCAGATCCATACCCGGCACCTCACCCTCAGCACCGACCACACCCCGCGGACATCGGTGAGCTGTATGAGCGACTGCAGGAGTGGCGCATCACCGACAACACCACTCAAGAGGCGAGATGGATTATTATGCAGCAGCATATGCGCCGCTCCGACAGGCGGTATGAGACACAGCTGGCGTGGCAACGTCAGCTCGGCGATTACCTCCACTTTCCACCTCGCGACGCGCATGACGAGCAGTGATCGGGTTGTATCCTCTTTCTTGTCCCATCTTTTTATTTATTATTTTCGGATTTCGATCCAACTTTTTTTCTGTGTGGACCCGGGACACTTGTCCCGGTTTCCTTTTTATGTTTCATTTGTTTTTGTTTTGTAGGCAGTAGGGAGATTCCCTTTGCTTCGCTTGGATAGATTCCCTCCGCTCAGAGGACCCGTGCTCATCCCCTACACCAACCATCTCGGTCCAGGTTCTTCTACTTCACTCTGAACTCTAGAATTAGTCCTGTGAGGACACAATCCGATTTAAGTGTGGGGTAGGATGCTAGAGAACCTTGCATGAACTTGATTGCCCTTGATTGTGTTTTGTGTGTGCCTCGTGATTCCATTCCAGTCTCTCTAGCATTAGAATGGCTCAGTTCTTGATTTTTGATGTTAAGTTGTTATTCAAACCTTCATAATGATGCTTAGACTGCTTAACCTAGAACTTGAGAACCAACTTGTATACTTTGATGCTAAACTGCCTGGTCAGAACAGAATTTTTAAAATCACACTTGTAGTTTGTAGCCTTGATTGCATGAAAATGACAAAATCTGACTAGCAAACCAAATGTGAGCTTTTGATCCATTGCACGTAACTTGCAATTTTAATTCTTTCTGAGTGGTTTTCTGTTTGCATGAATGAGTTAGAATATGCATGAGACCTACTCGAGACCACACGATGACACGAGTTCTAGAAGGATAGGGGCACCTAGATTCAGCTACTAAGCCAGATAGCCTACCAAACGATAAATCCATTAGGTTTAAACCCTTGAGCTTGGCCTGTTCTTTCGGTTCGATAATACATTATAGCCATTTCCCATTCTTTCATTCCCCGTTTGATCCCCTGTGGTTGTAGTTCTAGATTGGCCTACCGGAAGTCGGTTTGTGGTAACCTGCCTATTGCCATTAAACAGGTGGTCTTAGCTATTATGTCCAGACGTGTAAACCCCTCTAGCAACTAAAAGAAAATCGGCACAAAAGAAAAAGGAAAAGAAGCAAGCTTCGAAAAAAAAACAAAAAAAAATTAAGGGAAAGAAGAAAAATCAGAAAAGCCAAAAAGGTTTCAAAGTTTTAGTTCAATAAAACGTTCTTCTCCCTACAAATGGAAGAACGAAGTCAAAAGAAAAGTCAGAAAAAAATGTGTAAAGGCAAAAATAAAAAGTGCTAGGTTACTTGAGGGTATCATAGGACGAGCGTTCACTATTCCACCCGTGTCTGGTTAGACGATAGGGAGCCATAGGCTAGATTCGGGGGAAGTTAGTCGAAAGCTACATCACACCAAGCCATCATCATACATTCACATCATCCATCGCATCAAAAACCCAAGTAGTGTAGAATTCATTACGGTCCTAGCAGGGAAGTCCTTCTTGACTAGATACTCGTGTTGTTACAGTGGTGGAGATGTGGTCGAAATGCAAACTTATGATAGAATTCAGTAACAGAAAATGATCGAGAGCAGAAACACGTCCTTAAACACAGAGAGTGAGAGTTCCCATTGTACTAAATAATTCTTGTGTGAGGAGTCTGGTCGGTCAGGTCAAATTCGTGCATAATTGGTGACGATTACTTATTGTGTGCAGTTTACTAGTGAGACCAGGTTGTTTGGCCGATCTGTATGCATGTCAGGTTTCTTGCTCTAGGAATTAGCTGTCCAATAATTCATTGTGTTCGATTGAGCTCCAATTTAATCGATCTTATCATTTATGAACATGAGCGTTTCTATTCAGTTTGCTTGAGGACAAGCAAAAGCTTAAGTGTGGGGTATTTTGATGACACTTGATTTGACGTGATTATCAGCCTCATTTAAGCGACATTTCTTTGCTTAAGACATGGTTTTTAGGGTAGAATAACGAATATTCAATCGATTTCCCTATCTCGTGCCATTTGTGTTACCTTGGCCCGTTTGGGTCTATTTGATGGTTTTCTAGTGTTTTTTATGTAGCACAGGTTTTTGCCGTCAAATAAAGTAGCCAAGGACGTGTCTAAGGCATTGGAACCTCGAGGAATTGCACCGAATCGATCAAAGGAGCCAATCAAGTCGAAACAATTTCTGCCCCGTTTACAAAGGAATTTTCGCCAAAAATACCCTAGTATTTTCAGCGAAAATATCAGCACAATTCAACTGATGCCGACTGAAGGAAGTTTTCGGCCAAAAACCCTAAGTTTTCGACCGAGACGAAAATTACAGGAGAAATCAGCCGGCGGACCTCCCATTTACAAAGGAATTTTCGCCGAAAATTCCTCAGGATTTTCGGCGAAAATATCAGGAGAAATCCGGCTGAATTAGGATTAAGTATAAATACTTAACCGGCGGCCCAATAAATGAGATACTTCATAATTTTTCAATACATCTCATCAAACATCAGAATTTAGAGAATCCTCTCAAGTTCTGGAGCGAAGAGTTAGAGTTCGAAGACCCGGAAAGAGATCGTGACGCCATCTCTTCCATCTCGAAGACTCGGAGCTAGGATTACAGTCTACTGGAAGATCGAAGTTCTGCCGGAGTCATCTAATTAGGTTTTTCAGATTCTTTTCTGTTCTTCCTTTGTATGATGAACTCTTTCATTGTCTTTGATTCTTTTGTAATGAATATGCGTAGCTAAACTCTTAGAGCTTAGACTAGATGAACTCTAAGTGACCCAGGGCTTTAAAGCGGTCACGAATCGGCGGTGATTAGATTCGAAGTTCAATCAGTTTCTCTTTCATGTTTGATTTGTTCTTCATTGTTCATGTTTCTTGTCTGGATTGATCACCTAGATTAGATTCTTGTTAAGTTAAGGATAGAAGCGAACGCTCGCCTTACTTTGGAACATCGAATTGAACAATTCACCTTATAATTAGAGCGTGCCTTTCGTAGGAATCAGTTAGGGTTAATCCACTGCAAGAGTAACTCATAAATCGTTAGTAATTTCACCAGTTAAGTTAAGTCGTTGTAAGAGGCGACCGTACCCGGGCGACTAATTAATCTTGGTAGCTAGAACGGATAGAGCGAACGTTCGCCGGTCTTAAACCTAAGGGTAAGGAGTTATGGTGGTGTCTTAGTGATTGATTGAATGAGAATCGAAATCCGCTGATCTGTTGATTGCCAATGCTCTGGTGAACGAAGGGGGATTCAAAGTCTAAGTTCGTCTGTCATCTTTGTTTTCAACCCTAATTTCCAATCTGCTTTAGTTTAAATTTTTAAATTTCTCTGCATTTCTTAGAATTAGAAGTCGTGGAACTCACACCACGCACGAAGTGTTTACATTCAAGTATTTTGCTAGTTTTTTGAGTAGTCAATCATAGAAGGCCCGTGGAATACGATCTACCATAGCTTGTTAGCTTTGTTAGTTTATTTGTTTGAACGCATCACAACGACTGACATTCACCGCTTGACCAAGGAAATGCCAGCCAGAAGGCCGGAACACCCCGGCATCACTAAAACCCTAGCACCAGGTCCGGAGGGAATGATGCCGAGCCGGTCACCACAGCCTAAGGATGCCACCCGACCGCCCGGTCACCCGGAGCCAGCAGTATTTACAGAAATGCCACCACGCGCGTTCCAGGCACTTGTCCTAGCCGCGAAGGATTCCTGCCTGCGCCTGGATTGCCCGCCGACGCTCCCGGAGCCCTTTCCTAGTCCCACCCGGACAAGGAAAGTCGGACAAGGAAACTCGACCGAATACTTGGGGTTTCTAAGTCGTTATACTTAGTAGATTTCAAGGTTGTCCGCAGTTTCAAAGGTTAGGTTCTCGTGGGGCTGATAATATAGTTTTGGGTGTTGAGTCGATCCCTTCCTAGAGGAGGCGGTTCGCATCAAAAGGCTTGCTGCTTTGGAGGCACACATGGCTACCCTAGCTCAAAACATGAACCGATTCACCGAGCAGTTTGGAGCCCCGAATGGAGATGGCCCCCGATGGCCAAGGAGGAATGAACAGGAGATAGATGATGATGTGAGCCGTCTGAAGCTCAATGTACCCAAATTTGCTGGCAAAGCAAACCCCGACGAGTACATTGATTGGGAAAGGAGCATGGAAGATTTCTTTGAGTGCCATAACTATTCCGAGAGGAAAAAGGTAACCCTAGCCACACTCGAGTTTACTGACTTTGCTGCTTTATGGTGGGCTCAGCTCAGAAATCAGATCAGGAGAGAAGAAGAGGACCCCATCCCTAGTTGGAGGAGTCTTAAGAGAAAGATGAGAAGAAAATTTGTACCAAGCAGCTACAATAGAGACTTGCACGCCAAGCTTTAACTTTTGAAGCAAGGATACATGTCAGTTGAAGAGTACAATCAGGAGATGGAGATCCTGGTCACGAGACTTGACCTAAGTGAAGATGTAGATGCCAAAATAGCAAGGTTCACTGGAGGATTACGAAGAGAAATCCTACACCAAGTCAACATCCTAAACTTTATTGATTATGATGACTTGGTAACCACAACTATTAGGGTTGAGAAGGAATTAAAGAATGGACTTGGAAGAAGGGCTACTACCCCGCCACCAATCAGTGCCCCTGTGAGAGGAGACAGGAGTGCGGGAAACACCCCTTGGAGGACAAACCCTAGCAGGAATTTTGGCTCGAAGCCAAACCCTACCCAAGGATCGGTATCACGGGTAACACCTAGTCTTAGCTCAAAAATTCCTACTACTAATGCTCGGCCTAGTGCCATTGTGTGTTTCAAGTGTCAAGGTAGAGGTCACATGGAAAGGGACTGCCCTAACACCCGAACCATGGTGCTTAGAGAAGGAGAGGTTGTCACAGATGATGAAGAGGAGCCAATTGTTGAAGAAATAGAAGAGGAGTCCAGTGAAGGAGAAGAAGTCAACGTGGAAGGCCTGGAAAAATTTTTAGCCTTCAACAGCCGAGTGATCACCCCGGTCACGCCGACTGATGCCGAGCAGGTCTGCCCCGACCAGCATCAGTCCTGCCCCGGCCCAACATCAAGCCTGCCCCGGACATCCTGTCTGAGCCGGATGATGTCAATCAGCCTACCCCGGGCCTTTTGAATAATCCCTCGGCCAATTTTGGCCTGAAGACAGAAGAAGGTCTCGTCAACAATTCGGAGCAGAATGCCGCCCCGACGGCCATCTAGCTACCCCGACGCCAAGTTCCGGCGCCATCAAGACGGGCCTGTCCAACCCTAACGGACGGCGTGCTACCCCACCAGGCCCCGGAGTCCCAATACTCGGTCCCAGCCCCTGTGCACCCAAGATCAAATGGGAGATCATCCCCGACGGATTTTAAAGGCCGCCCCGAGCGAAGAAGATCCATACACTGACCCGGATGTGGAGATGAGTGAGGAACCCTCACCAAACACCTCTCCGAGCCTTAACATTGTTGTTGACAGTATTTCAGGAGAGGAAGATATGGAGACGGAAGGAAAAGACACTGAAGAATCCGAGCCTTGGTCTGTTACCGATTCCAATGACACTCCTAGGTCCACGGATGATGCTGAGTCTTCCCCGACCGTAGCCCACAAAGTTGCTGAAGTTTGGAAAAGAGTGATGGGTTCTTGAAAAGACCCCGAGATGGATTTGGGGACAAATCCAATGCAAGAAGAGGGGGATGATATGAACCAGCCCAACTGCCCCAGCACACGCCAGTACACCTACACCCCACCAGGGTCACCCGTTGGAGGCCGAACCCTAGGACCCTACAAGAAGCGCCTAGAACTAAGGGCTGGCCACCTACAAGCCCTCAAGCCCAGGTATGAGATGAAGTATAGGGTGAGGCCCCCTTAAGCAAGAAGGAAGACCCCACAAGATGGAAGGATATTCCAGAGCATGCTGCTGGCCGAGGACATAAGCCCTAGCCCGGGAACAGAGTCTCAGCCCTTTCCTAACTTCACCTCCATGATCCCACAAGTCAAGCACACTCCAAAAGCCATCTGGAGACAGTTTTGGAGAACAGAAGTCAAGAGGATTCAAGAATACGTGGCCAAGACGGGATGGTCACCTAAGAACACTGCCCCGGCCCCGGCGGATGCGGACAACCAGCCCCTATATCGGACAACCCTGCTCAGCACTCAGAATCTAGCGGACAAGTTGATGCCAGAAGATTCAGGAGGCCAAAATACTTGGGGAGAACCTCGCTTGACCGAGGAAATGTCAGCCAGAAGGCCGGAACACCCCGACATCACTAAAACCCTAGCACCAGGTCCGGAGTGAATGATGCCGAGCCGATCACCACAGCCGAAGGATGCCACCCGACCGCCCGGTCACCCAGAGCCAGCGGTATTTAGGAAATGCCACCGCGCACGTTCCAGGCACTTGTCCTAGCCATGGAAGGATTCCTGCCCGCGCCCAGATTGCCCGCCGACGCGCCCGGAGCCCTTTCCTAGTCCCACCTGGACAAGGAAAGCTGGTTTTGCCCTAATCCGCCCTGATTAGGGTTTTGCTGAATTTTAGCCAGGTTAGGAGTTTTTATTCGGACTACTTAGTTTATTTTAATAGTTTCTTCGGCCTATCTTTTAGGATTATTTTAATCTTTCCTTTTTAGAGTTGGAACCGGCCTTGGCCACCCTTTGTGCTATAAATAAGAGGCCTCGACCACGATTGTAAGACAATTTACCCCTTAATGAAATATTCAGAACATTGTTCTTTTTCCTTCAAGTCTTTGCTCGTTGTTGCTTAGCTTAAGGTTTTTGGTTTATCATCAAAGGCTATCATCCTTTGTTTGTGGCACCAACTCGACCGAATACTTGGGGTTCCTAAGTCGTTACTTAGTGGATTTCAAGGTTCTCCGCAGTTTCAAAGGTTAGGATCTCGTGGGGCTGATAATATAGTTTTGGGTGTTGATGTGTGAATTTCAACTCACAACTATCAAGGTCGTATTCCACGAGGGCTCTCTCAATAGCTAATACTCACACGGTTCATGGACGGTCTATTCTTTTGAAATTGGTTTTAGTTTGAAAAGGAAATAAAAACATAAAGGAAACTAAACAAAACGGTGCAAATCAAAGGTAAAGGAGGTTCACTTGGAAAGATAGGTTCATCATGCTCAAGAGGAACAAAAGCACAAACAAGCCAAACATGATCGAGGATGCAATCGAATGACCATGAAAATCCCTTCTATAGACTCAATGCACTCTCATCGCACTAAATCCCTATCCTAGACCCACTCAACCTAGGCTCTCGCTCTCAAGCTAAGTGACTAAGGATGCATTAAAGGTGTTTGATGAAATGCCAAGCTACAAAACCCTCTCCTATGACTCTATGACCACTAGGCTAGACACCACACTCTCATGTCAATGTCCTAACACTAAGAGAATCATCAAAAGACTAAACAAAGTTCAATTGAATGAAAAACCTAATGCACACCAAGTGTTCGATAAAATGCACAAGTGAGAAATCATGCAACTATGGTTGAATTGAGATGATCTAATCTCTTAGAACACACTCCCTTCAATCCCTAGACCTACAATCCATGTAATCTAAGCACTCTCATGCATTACATCACAAATAATAGACCAATCAAGCCATAGCCATCAATGGAATTAATAACAAGTCTAGAGACCATCTTCTTACAATCCAAGATCAATCATGGCAAATTTGTACAATCAACCTCTATCCTAGCACAACTAATCTATCAATCCAAGGAAACCTAAGAATTCAGTCACACATGGCCAAGGAAATGAAGGAAAGAGAAAGAAAGATGATCACCAAGAACACCATGGTAATCCTCCTCTTGCAAGCTCCTCTTCCAAGGTTGTGGACTTCAATCCAAGCTGCTCTACTTTGATTTGCACCTTGCTCTAGGGTTGTGGTTGGAGATGAGGAGAAAAGTAATTGAGAAGTTGAGAGAAAAGGGTTTTGATGAAGGTGTGAAAAAAGAAAGAATGAATTGTTGTCCAAAATTTCCACCCCTCTCTCTTTAAATAGCACCGCTGTAATTGCTTGAAATTTTCGGCGAAAATTCTTCAAGATTTTCGCCAAAATGTCTTTGAAAAAAACCGAGCGGCTGCACATTCCTTCATATATTTTCGGCGAAAACTTCCCTGAGTTTTCGCCGAAAATTTCTTCACAAATTGGAAGTCCGTCTTCTGCTTAAGGTTTTCGGTCAAAAACTTAGAGTTCTCGTCAAAAACTCCTTAAGAAATGCTGTGCACTTTTCCCGATTTTGCAATGGCCATATCTCCTCCGTCCTAGCTCTGATTGACCTCCCGTTTGATCCTACGTGCTCGTTGTCACAAGTACTTCAATGCCAAGACCTGAAAATGCAAAGAAAACAACCCCAATAGACATAGAATTGGCCTCAAAGTGGCAACCGGGCAACAAAAGGGCACATTGCATAAAACATCCATAAAGGCCTATAAATCATAGCAAAATGAGATCAAACATGGGAAATCCTTAGGCTAATCAAACGCTTAAAATGCACCAAATATAGTCACATCAAATTCCCCTACGACTAAGCTATGCTTGTCGTCAAGCAAATGAATTAGAAAACATCCTAGTTCACAAATGACAAGATCAGTCCCATTGAGATTCAAGCAATAACAATTCGGCTTAAACTGTTCCACGAACGAACTTAACCTGCACATGCAAGAACATCAACCAAATAAGTCTTAACCTCACTATCTTCTGCACACTTCAAGTAGTGGTTAATTGGGATACAGAAAAACCGACCACGATAACACCGACTCTAATCAAAAGGACTTGAACTCAGGAAATGGAACGGATAAGGCGGGGGTAAGAGAATTTTTTGAGAGTGATGAGTGATCATAATGTGGTTATCGACTCGACTTCATCCGCTTCTAGATCCGCACTTTAAAAACTCGGGCGTAGGATTAGGGGCTACATTTGAGAACTCTTTTTTTTCTCTCTTTTCTTTGTCATTTTTTTTCTTCTCTTTTTTTATCTACTGCATACTAGTGCTCGATCCAACACTTCACTTAGGTGTTGAACCTGCCTAGCTCACAGCTTTTTCCTTTGCTAGTGCTCAACCCGACACTTCACTTAGGTGCCGAGCTTGCCTAGCTTAGCTTTTCTTTTCTTTCCTTTTGAACATTTTCTTTTGACATTGGCCACTTGATCCTTAGCCCCTTACAACTTCCACACAAGATTTCGAATTGGATTCCATCTAATCTCAAGCCACAATCACGAGGGATCAAAAAGGTGAAGAAAACATGGAAAAAGGCAAAAATTCTGATTGCCTTCATCATCTTAGACCGGTGTTATCGAGTGGTACAAAAACACGTATGAAACCAATCAACCAACATACAAGAGTGATAAAATCTCTGTTCTGGCCTAGACTCATTTGATATTAGCGCTAACATGCTGGTTATAGGTTCTAAGTGGAACAGTCTAAACGTCATTATGAAAGCTTGAAGTCAAACAAACACCAAAAGTCAAGAACCGAATGATTCTACAGTAGAGGGAATCGACATTCAATTAAGATCATGCAACTCAACCAAGCAAAACATTAGACTTCTAATCACACCAAACCTCAAACTCCCCTACGACTAACATGAGCATTGTCCTCAATGATCAAGAGAGAGAGGGGTAAGGTGGAACGAAGTTACCGCATTGGTAGAGAGGAGCATAGGACGTAATAGAGGGAAAAGAGTTCTATGATGATCCTTGGTGAAAAGTGATCCAAAATGCTTGTCAAACCTTATTCAAAAAGCTAAAACAACACAAAAACCTCAAACAACAATTAAAAGCGAAAAATTAAAGATAACATGGGGTGCCTCCCAAGAAGTGCTTGGTTACCGTCTTAAGCTCGACGATACCTGTGTTATGGTGCCCAACTTAGTACCTCCTTCAAATCAAGTAGCTTCTTCCATGATGAAGTTTGAGCTCCAAGTAGCGATAAAAGCAAAGGGTAGAATGACCAATGAGCTAAGCTTGAGTTCCAATTGTTACCTTGCCATGGCCTTCTACCATTGAGTTTCGGAGTTTGAGGAAGAATGTATGGTAGGGGGCCA
>CM068301.1:27472285-27779358 GCA_034768395.1 Linum lewisii | reverse complement strand
CAAGCGCTTAGATTAACGCCCTTGGCTGGAGATCCCTGGAGGGTTATTAGGGACTCCCAACTCAGGTTTCCCCCTTAATGCTAGCATGGGGATTTTAAGTAGACTTCGGGGTATCTCCGGAAGCAAAAATTTTCTTCCCGTTAGCGGAAGAGCTTGGTATGTCGTCGGGAAGGTGCTCAGTGACTTGAAGGCCCAAAGAGCTCTATCAAGGGGATCACTTTACAGGAAGCGGGGGAAAGGGGATGAATGTTTGGTTTCTCTTTTTCTCCCCCCCCGGCTTTGTATCACCGGAGGGGTGATCGGGGTATTTCCTGGGAGATGCTTTGCTTCCCCTTCAAACTTTTTCCGGCGCCGGTAGCTCCGGAACGAATTGGGGGGGCCCCTGCCCAATAATTTGGCGGCACAACTAGCTCCGCCCATTTGAGTTTTTCGTCTTCTTTCTTCCCCCGGGGCCTGCTAGGTTTTTGTTTGGGCCGGAAAAAAGAAGTTTTCATTTCCCCTTCTTCTTTGGCGCTTCTGAACAGCGTTTTTGGGTTTTTTTGCTTATAATCTTTTCAGCACCTGCATAAAAATTGAGTGGGAACCTAGAAAACTAAGTGATGGAGTTGACGGAGTCACTCCACTTTTAACCTAAGCAATGGATTCTTCATTCAAGGGGTATATTTCACCATTTTTTAAGGGGGAATTTTCGTTCCCTACCAACCCCAAAAGTTAAAGAACCTTTTGGGAACTTTAATTTAAATTCCATAGTAGCCAAAGGGGTCATCCTAGAAATTAGAACCCCTTTTACTTTTTTATGATCACGAAGTCAGCTAGGAAATGAAAGGCCACATTTAGTAACAACCTTTGATTTTCCCCAAAGGTTTTCATGACTTCAGCGAAGACAATTCATGCTAGTTGGTTCAAGTTCCCAAATTTAAAATTTTTAAAAAAAGTCATAGTTAACATTAACAGACGTGCCAAGAAACCCCAAAACAATTCTATCTCAACATCATTAATGACAAGATAGAGTGAAAAGCCAGGATTAAAATTATGGATAGGAGGGGAAGGTTTTTACTAGGGCATTGGGTATCCTTCTTTATCCCCTTCATCCCAGTCCGATTTGCGTTCGACAGCAATGCTTTGGAAAAGGGTTTCACATGTAGGTGCGAGGGGTTTTTCTCCTTAGGCCCATTTCCCGGTGCTTCCTTCTTCTCGGGAATTCAGTGATCCTGGTAAAACTTAAGAAGCATCGGGATAAGCTTGTAAACTTTTGAACTTTACCATTTTGGTTTCCCCTTTTCTCGGATTGGGCTCTGTCTTGGTTGGAATTTGGGCCCAAAATGGTCGACCAATGCTAGCAATGCTCGATGTGGTTGACAGCTGCCAATTTTGACCATGCGATTGTTTTTGTTGAGAAGAGTTTGAGTTTTGAACTACTGCATGATTCAAGTTGGTAATGATTGACTGCTTCTTGTCCAGGTCACGACATTGTTCTCTCTCTGTTTTTGCTCCCCGGGGATGGGTGTTTTCAAATATTGATTCTGGCGATTGCCCAGAGCGTTCCCCATAGTTACCCAGTTGCGGTGTGGCGGCTGGAACCTCCCGGGGGGATGGTTTAGCTTTGCCCCTGATGGCCCAGCTGGGCGGTTTATTTTGGTTTGGTTAGGGTTTGGGCCCCCAGCATTGTGGGGAGGTTGTTTTGTTTCCCTTCCCCTAAAGTTGCGGTAGCCCATAACCATTTTGATTGTTAATGAAGTTGTTGAATAAAATTTACCTCTTGGGCGGACCGACTTTTGTTTAAAAAAAAATTCGGCATCGGCCTCCATTTGCGCACAACTCCACACCATTCCCAATCACAACATAGACAGGGGATGCGGTGGTTTTGTTTGGGTGTAAAAGACTTTTTCAAGCTTTCTATTCTCCATGAAGTATTCAGTAGCTTTCTCCTTGACCTTCTGATTGTCCCCCCGTTCCTTGACTGGAAGCACAGTTTGCAAAATGAAGAAGAGCAGCTTTAGTGTGGGGGGTAGGGAATCCCTTCAGCTAGAGAAATTTCCCCCCTTTCCCATTCTTCTCGAAAACCCGAAAAATTTTTTGGGAAAAAACCTTGCTCAAAATTTCCCGGGTGGGGGACTTTTTAGAAATTTTTTTGGAATCGTTCCAAAAAATATCTTTTAAAACTTTCTCCTTTTTTGGGGGAATTTTGGCGATGCTGTCCTTGATGGATTTTTGTTTTGGAAAGGGGGAAATTTTCTCTTCAACGAAGCCCGCCCCCGAGTATCCCAATCAGTGTAATTTCCAGGGGTTTGGAAGGGGACCTTTAAAAAAACCCCCCTTTCAGAGAAAAACGGGTAGCTCTCAACCCCAAAAGGGGTTTTTGCCCTTTTTCCAAAACTTGAAAGTGCTGCGGGGGATCAAGGAAATCGCCAGTGTTTTGCAGGTTGGGGTAGGGCCCTTCAAACTGTAGATCCCTAGAGAATAGTCAAGAATGGAATCTTGTCTATATTGGGGTCTCCTTCAACGCGCGGGAAAAGGCAATGGAGAACCCCCCTGCCGGGGCCCCGGCTTGTTGTGGGCAGCTGGACTTTTTGTGTAGGGGTGGGGGTGGGGGTAATTTTATCACCCCTGGAGGAGATGGAGGGGGTCAAAGTGACTGGGGTTTTAAAAAAAGAGAAAATAGGGGGAAAAATGGGTGGGGAACTCTCCTTATTTTCCCCGTTTTGATCAAAATGACGGATGGGGTGGTTTTTTTTGCTTCCCTTGGAAAAACTGTGATTGTGAGGTGGAGCAGAATCCCCCGGGCTTCTATGTCAAACCCCCTTTTGGGGGTTTTAGGCGAGCCCCAAAGGGGGGGTGATGCTTTCACCCCGTGGGGAAAAACCCCCCAACAAAAGAAAAAACCCCAAAAACCCGTGTAAAATAAAAAAGGGGGGAAAGAAAAAGATGGAAATTTGAAAAAAAAAAACCCAGTTTCCTTCTTTCAACCCCAACCCCAAAAATTTTTTCCCGGGGAAAGGGGGCCCCCTTTTTGGGGAAAAATTAGTGAAAAATTTTTCCAAAAAGCTAGGAAACAAGGGGTAGATCGTTTTCCCGGGGGCCCCTTCTAATGAGGGGAACTCCAATTTTTTGGGGGGAAAAAAAAAAAAAACTATTTTTAAGCTTTTTGTGCGTGGGGGGGATTTCCCCCCGTTTTTCAATTTTCAAAGAAATGGGGGGAAATTTTTAAAAATTAAAATTTTGAAAACATTTTGGAAATTAGAGTTGAAAACAGAGTGACAGAAAAATTTAAAAACTTGAACCCCCTTTTCGTTACCAGAAAAGCAATCAAACAGTTGCAGATTTAATTTTTCTCTTTAAACCCCAATTCTAAGACCCCCAAATTTTCCTGATGTAACATCCCAATTTTTTGGGGAATTAATTTTTTTTAAAAAAAAAATTAATAAGGTCAATCCTTATCAAAAATTTTTGTTTGTAGTTCCGATTAAATTTTCCCCGGGGCAAGGGGGTTGGAATCGATTTGATCTTTGGGAAAAAATCGATTTTGAAAAGGGGAGGTCAACCCAAAAAAACCCCGGTTAAATAAAAGGGGGTGGAACTGTTCACAAACCCCAACCCTTCCCCGAGGGGTTAAGGAAAAACCAAACCAATCCCCCCGGAGGTAGGTTTTTTAAATCCCCCCCCCCCTTTTCCCCTTTCCCAGTTTTTTTTTTTAAAAAATTTCCGCGCGTTTTCCCCCAAACGACGCCTTTTGGGGTTCAAAAACCGGCCCCCCCCTTTAGCAGCCGCCGCCTCTTTTTTTCCCCCTCGGCGTCTCCCCAAAAAGCCCAAAATTTTTCATTTAACTCAGCAACCGGCCCCCCCCCCAACCCCCCCACCAGGCGGGGGAAAAACGGGTTTTTACAGTAACGGGGGGGAACCCCCCAAAAATCCCCCCGAAATGGGTTTTGGAAAACCCCAACAAACCCCGGGCCAAATTTTAAAAAAGGTTTGGGGGGGTGGAAATTTGACGTTTTTGGGGGAAAGGGTCGGCCTTAAAATTTTGGCTTGGTTCGTTTTGTGGAGGCTTTTTTAAAGCCTTCCCCCGGTGGAATAACCCAAAACAATCCCAAAACCCCAAAACCCCCCTCTTTTCTCTGAAAAAGCTCTGGCGAGCAAATTTTGTGTGACGTTCTAGATCGATGGATCGTTGGGGTTGGTACCAATGGGGAACATCCCCCCCCAAACCCCGAAGGGGTTAGAACTCAAGTTTGGGAAAACTAAGCCCCAAACCCCGGTATTTAAAAAAGGGCCCTCCTGGGTTTTGGGGATTTTTGGGTGTGTGGGGGGTCGAATTTCCCCAAAAGGGGGGAATGTGAACAGTGCCAAAAGTGTCATTTCGGGGCCCAAATTTTTCGAAAGGGCACTTTTGGGAAAGGGGCCCCGGGCGTTTTTTAATTTTAATTCAGCAAATTTCCCCGGCAGAATTTTTAAAAAATGTGCGCCTTTTAGGGGTTAAATGTGCGGGCGCATTTTTTGGATTTTCCCGGGGCGCACTTTTTTTCTAAAAGGGACGGAAAATGCCAGAAAACCCTTTTTTTTTTCCCCCTTTCCCCCTCTCCCCAAAAACCTTTTTACGAACCAACTTCAACCCCCAACCTTTTGGGGAAAAGTGATTCCGGGGGGTTTTTAGAGGGGAATTGGTTTTGTTTTTTGGGGATGGTTCGTAGCGACGGGGAGAAGATCGCTAATTTGTTTTTTTGGTTTTGGGGGGGTGGTTTGTGGCTAAGGAAGAGTGAACTCGGTTTGGGGGTTGGGGGTTATTTTTTTGGGGAAAATGGGGGGGCAAAAAGGCCCCCCGTTTTTTTTTCCCGGTAAAAGGGTTTTTGCTTTTTGTAGGTATTTGGGGCGCGTGGGAGTTTAATTGGGGCCCCAGAAAATTTAAATTTTAAAAAATAAAAATTGGAAAAAGGAGGGTTAAAGGGGGAAAAACTGTTTGTAAAAATTTTTTTTGATTCCCTTTTTTTGATTGTTTTTGTTTTATTTTTTGTTGTTGTTTTAAAAGGGGTTGGGTGTGAAAAAAAATTTTTGATAATGGATCACATAGAATGAGATTTTTCGGGTTGGGGGGAAAAGAGGGGAAGGTTTTTGATGTTTAAATTGCTTTTTGAATGAAAAGGGGGAAATTTTTGGCCTTTGGGGGGGCCCTTTTTTAAGGGGACCGGGGGTAAAACCCCCAGACCATGACTTTGGGCCCCCCCTTCCCTTTCAGGTGGGGGGGCCTTTTTAGCAAACCCCGGCCCCCTTTTTTTTTGATTTTAAATGTGTTTTAGGGTTTTTGGGGGTGGAGAGGGAAAAACCGGGGGTGTACGGGAAAAGTGTTCTGTGATATGAATGTGGATGAGGGGGAATTTTGCCCGTTGAAAATGAGCTGTGATAAATTTTGGTTTTGGGTTTGGTATTTAAAAATCAAGTAGAAAAAAGGACCCCCAAAAACCCCACCCAAAAAACTCCCCTTCCGGCCCTTCCCGGGGGTTAAAAACCAGAGGGAAAATCTTTGGGTTTGAATCCCAAAAGGAAAGGGGCCCAAAGGGGGTGCGTCGTGATAGCCCCGGGGAAGGACCCCCAAAGGGGGTGCGTTTTGTTACCCCCCTAGGGGGAAAAAGCCGGGGGGATGTGTGGGGAGGGGGGCCGGGGGTGGGGGTGGGGAAAAACCCCTTTGGGGCGCCTAATAATCACCTTTAATTTTAAATTGTATGTTGTGTGCTGGGGGTTTGTGATTTTTGTTTTAAATTGGGGGATGTGAGGGGGTGATGGGGGTGTATGCGGGGATTGATTTTTACTTCTGGGGGGTTTCTATTTTTAAAAATTGTGCTTAGAAGAAACTGCCCAACGTATCCCTTTTAGACTTTTTTAAATTTAAAAAATTGGGGGAAAGGGGGGTTGGGGTTGGTCCTTTTGTTGAATTTTGTGCGATTTGGGCCCGGCCCAAAATGGGGGGCCCAACTGTGGTTTTAGGCCCGGGGGTTCCCCCTCAATTTCAATAAAAATTTTGATTTTTCCCCTTTTTCAGGATCTTTTAATAGAGAGAGTGGTGTGGACCGGGGAGTTGAGGGTGGATTCCGGGGGGTGTGGAAAACAAAAGTATGAGGTAAGGGGAACTGGTGCCTTCATGGGTTGACCTTTTTTATATTTTTTTTGATTGGGGGAAATTTTTGGGAAAAGTTTTAGGGTTTTATAAAATTTTTTTTTTTAATTGGATTTTATGATTTAAAAAAGGGTTTTTTGGATTTTTTAAAAGGTTTTTATTTTTTTTTGGGGTTCTATGGGGCCCCTTCACTTGAACTCTTATTTAAAGCTTTTTTTGGGTTTTTGGTTCTTTGTCTTTTTTCAGGGGGTAATACCACCCCTTTTAACCCGGGGGGTTTGACCGAGCTGATTGGGTTGGGTGTTAAAAAAGGTATCGGGCCCGGGGTTTGTCGTGCGTACCGGTTTTTTTATTTTCCCCTCTTTTTGGGGGGAAAAAATTAAACCCCTCTTGGGGGGGAGGAGGAGCCCCCCGGGGGGGACCGACTTCCCCCGGGTTTTTTGTCAAATTTTAAAAAATGGGTGGGTTTTTTTGATAAAAAAAGGTTTTGAATTGAGTTTTTTAAAACTTTGGGGGGTTCAACAAAAAATTTTTAATGTCCCCTTTGGGGGAAACCCCCAAGTCGGGGGGAAAGAAAACTCCGTGGGTCCCCCCGGCATGGAGCTGGGGGTGGGTTTTGGGGGCCGTGGAAAATTTAAAGGGGTTTGGGAAATTTTCGTTGTTTTGCGGGGAAAATTGGCTGCCCCGGTTTTGGGGGCTGAGCGGGGTTTTGGGGAGTGCAATTTAAAAGTTTTGGGGGGGGGTTTAAGGATGAGAGGGTTTAAAAACCCAATGCCCTTCGGCTAAAGGGGCCCTTTTCCCTTGGGGAGTGGTGGGGCCCTTCCCCGGAGTTTTGGTTTTACCCCCCGAGGGGGTTTGAGGATTTTTGGGGATGTTCCGTGCCAAAATTTTGGGGCCCGGATATTTGGAGGGAGGCAAAGACAAGGTTTTTCCACTGGTGCAGGGTGAGAAGTCGGTTCTGCGGCGATATTGGAGTTCACCAACCCCCTCCCCTTTGGCGATGAGTTTTAAACCCCGGGGAAAAAAATTGATGTCTTTTTAAAAGGGGGTTTAGGGGGAGATTAGGGGGGGGCACATCGGGTTTTAAAAAGGGGGGTTTTTTGGGGGGTGAAAGGGGCTGCTTTGGGGGGGGAAGTTTTAAAAACTGGGGAAGAAGGGGAGAAAAGAAAAAGGGCGGCTCACCCCTTTTTTCCTTGGTTCCCCTATACCCGGAAAAGAGATTTTAGTCTGTCTTTTTTGGCCCCCCCGGGTGTGAAAATCTCCCCCCTTCGTCGAGCTTTGGTGTTTTCACGTGGCCCCCGGGGCCTAAGAGGCAAGTGCGAGGGGGAGGGGCGGTGCAGGGGAGGAGGGAACCAGGGGTTTGTGGTGGCATTTGCGGGGGAAACCCCCCATGGTGCATGCCCTCTGAGGGGGGGGGAAAACCCTTTTTTTTTTACCCTTTGGGCCCGGGGGTTAAAAAAAACTTCTGCCCGGGGGAGTGCGGGGCCCCCCCAGTCGGGGGATCGGTTTCAAAAGGGCCCCGGGGGCCATCAGGACAAAAGGGGGGGAGGTGGAAGGGGGCAAGGGGCGAGGGGGGGTTTGGGGGGGCTGGCGAGGAAGGGGGCAAAAACCCACCCCGGGGTTTGGGGGGTGGAGGGGGGGAAGGGGGGTTTAAGCTCTCACCCCAAAGGGCGGCGGGGGGAAGGAACATGGTGACCGGGGTTTTCCCCCCTCTTAGATTTTCCCCTTTCCCCCTTTTTTGATTCCCCGGGGCCAAAACCCTTTTTGGGGTCTGAGGGGAAATTTTTTGTGTTTGGGTGTTGTAGCTGTAGTTTTTTGGGGTTAAAAAGGGGGTCGAACTCCCTTTTGGGCTTTGTTTGGGTTTGGGGGGTTTGGGGGGTTGGTTTTCGAGGGAATTTTAAAAAGTGTTTGTGGGAAAAAGGGTTTTTTTTTTTTGAAAAAAAAAAAAAAAAAAGTTTTTTTTTTTTTTTTTTGGTTTTTTGCTTTTCTTTCAAAAAAATTTTACGTTTTCCCCCGGGATGGATTGGTTGGTAGGGTTTTGGGGGCCTTGCTTGAATTTTCCCAAAAAAGGGGTGTTGCTTTTGGTGGGGGGTTTTTGGCCCCCCGGGGGTGTTCCCCGGGGTTTTTAAAAGGAAAGGGGGGCCCCCTATGGGAGTAATTTTTTGCAATGAAGCTTTTTCCCCTTATTCAAGAAAAGGGGGGGCTTTTTGGTGCCCCAATGTCAATTGAAGAAAAAGGGGTTTTGGGAAGGGCCTGGGTGGCCCCTTGGGGGGGTTCCCCGGGGTGTTCGGGAATTTTCCCGGGGCACCCCTCGGAAAAGGGCCCCCCCTTTTGGGGTTAATAAGAGCTGGTCCCCCGGAATGCCCAATTTTAAACCACCCCTTTTGCATGGCACCGGGGAAAAAAAGGGTTGAAGGGCAATTGCAAAAGGGCTTTATAAAAGGGGGTTATCCCCCAAAGCGTTTTTACCGGGGGGGGGGCCGGTGTTGTTTGTGAAGAAGAAGGGGGGGTCGATGCGGATGTGTATTGTTTTGGGGTTTTTAAAAAAGGGGAAATCAAAAATCGTTACCACTTCCTGAATAGACGATTCTTCGATCAATTGCAAAAGGGGTGAAGTGTTCCCCCAAAATAGACTTTGAGGTCGGGTTATCACCAGTTAAGGTGGAGGGGAAAAGGAAAAGGGGCCCCGCAGCTTTTAGGGCCCCCCATGGAAAAATATGATTTCCCGGGGGTTTTCCGGTTTTTGGTTTTCCAATGCTCCCCCCCCCGTTCAAAAGGCCCCCTGAACAAGGTTTTCCACGAATATTTTTTGGTAAGTTTTGGGTTTTTGTTCATTTTTGAATCCTTTTTTTATTTTTTAAAACTAGGGGGGGAGCAAAAGGAGACTTTTGGATTGTTTTCTGTTGGGGAGCGCCCCCTTTTTCCAAGTTTTCGAATGTTCCTTTTGGTTTTGGGGAAGGGTTTTTTTCCCCGGGGGGTTTTGGGGGTTAAGGAGGCGTGGAGGTTGACCCCCCAAAGGGGAAATTTTAAGGGGTGGTTAAAATTTGGCTCCACCTAAGGATGTGCGCAATGAGGGCTTCTTGGGGCTGGCTGGTTCTATGAAGGTTTTTTAGGGGGGTTTTTCTACCAAGCGTCTCCCCTACATAATTTATTGGGGGAAGGAAAATGGGTATGGTGGAGGCGGAATGTAAAGAGTTTTGAGGAGTTGAAGAAAAAGTTGATTTTAGCTCCGGGGTTTTTTATTTTTCCTTTGAAGGTGGAGAGTATGGGGTTTTTTCCCCGGGGGTTTTCCTTGCAAGGATTGGGCTGTGTGTTGATGCAGTTTTGGGAAATTGTGCTTTTGCCCCCCCACAGCTTAGGGTCATGGGTTTAACTCCCCAACCCCCGTTTGGGGTTAGCCTGTGGTGTTCGCCCTGAAGTTGTGGGGGATTTTTTGTATGGTGAGCTTTAGTTTTTTTACCGATCACAAGTTTTTTTAAAAAACCCTTTTGGATCAAAAGGAGCTGAAGGGTTTTGGCCCCCGGGTTGGGTGGAGCTCTTAAGGGGTTTGGGCTGTACCATTGCCCCACCCCCCGGTAAAGCTAATTTTGGTTGGGGATGCTTTAAGTCAAAAAGGGTTTTGGGGGTTTTGAGTTTTTAAGGGGGAGACCCCTTAGATGATGCAGGAATTTTTCCCTTCCTCTCAACTTTGGGGCCACCCCAAAAAGATGGGTTGGGGGGGGCACTCAAGGAGTACTCGGGGGGCCCCCTTCGGGGAAAATTTAAAAAAGGATGGTTTAAGGATTTGAGGTATTTGGGGGGTTTTTTTAAAAAGAAAGGGGCCCCGGGTGGGGAGGGAATAGAGGGGGGGGGGAAAGGGGAAAATTTTGGGGGGGCCCAAAATCCTCGTTATTTTTTTTCATCCGGGATAAAAGATGAAAAAAAGATTTTAATTTAATTTTTTTTGGGGCCCCGGAAAGAAAAAGGATGGGCTCGTTTATGTGGCGACTTTTTTTTATTTGTCGGGGAAGGTAAGGGGGAGATAAAGCTCCGGGGGGGGTACTTCAGTCCCCCCCCCTTTCCGGGGGAAGGAAGTTTGCGGACACACCATGGATTTTTCGGGGGGTTTTCCCCCCATAGAGAGGGAAAGGATGCCGTGTGGGTAATCGGGGGAGGTTTTACGAAGGTTGCGCAATTTTTTTTCCCCTTCGATTTAAGCCTAGTGTGGAGGTTTTAAAGCTTATATAGAAGAAAAGGTTGGTGAGGTTTACATGGGGGTTCCCCCCAAACCATTGGGGTCCGATCGGGGAAAACCCAGGTTTCCCCGTCACATTTTTGGGAGGGGTGATAAGCGTTGGGATAAGTCAAGTTTTTTTAGGCGTAAACCCCCCAGTGGAAAAGGGGAATCGAGAGAACGATCCCCCTTCTTTGGAGGAGTTGTTTTGAAACCCCTGTAAAAGGTTTTTTAAACCCCCCTTTGAATGAAAATTCTACCCCCTTTATTGAGTTCGCCTAAATTTTTAATCGAATTTTTAGTAGTTTGAAGTCCCCCCCTTTGAGGCCCCTTGGGGTGGGAGGAATGTAGGACGCCCCTTTTTTGGGGGGAGGAAGGGCGAGGGTGGGGTGGGTTTTCCCAAGTTGTGCAAGGAGGCCGTTTGGGGGTTAAAAAGGGTTTAAGGAAATTGAAGGGCTCAAGATAGGCAAAAAGGGTAGCCGACGGGGTGTAGAGAGCTGAGGGGTTTAAAATTGGGGGGGAAGGTATTTTTTAAAAGGGGTCCCGTGGGGGAAAGGGTTATGGGTTTCGGTTTTAAAAAGGGGGTTGGGCCCCCGGGACAAAAGGGCCCCCTTAAAAAGGTCCCCGCTAAGACGGGTCGGGGTTATGGTTGGCGTTTTCCGGGGAGTTGGAAAAAGGGTTCACAAAAAAGGGTTTTATGTGAGGTGGGTTTTTAAGGGGTTCATGGGGGGCCCCCTTCCCATGTATTTTTCCGGAGAGGGGGGAGATGAGCAAAAAATTTTCTTAGAGGGGGAAACCATCCCGGGGCCCCGGTAGGCCCCAATCCGGGTTTGAAAAGGGAAAAGAGATTCCACCCCTCAAGGTTTTGGTTTTGGGGGGAAAACCTGAGGGCGAGTCGGCTACCTGGGGGATGAGGAAAGTATGAGGGGGGGGTACCCGGGGTTTGAAGTGTATGATTCAGGTATTTTTAAATTTTCCCCTTTGTATGGTTTTTTTTTGCTTTTGGGGTTGGTTCCAAAAGTCAGGGGGTGTTTTTGGGGTCATTTTCTAGGATGAGTTTGGGGGTTATTTTTTGGGGGCGAAATCCTTGAAGTTTTGGAGACTTGTTTTAAATCCCCGCCCAACCCCAAGGGTTTTAACCAAGTTTGGGTGACTAAGTGCCGGGGGAAAGGTACTTAAGAGGGCTCCGGGGGGCGGGACTTTGGGTGTTTTGGGGCCCGGGCGAAGTTTTTAAAAAGGGGGGGAAGGGCAGTGCCCCCAAAAAAGTCTTTCGGGCCCCCGGGGGGCAGGCCCCCCATTTGGGGGAATGTCAGGGGCCCCCCCTTTTAATTAATTCAGCAAACTTTCGGGGGAATATTTTTAAAAGTGGCCTTTTTGGGGGGAATGTTTGCGCCCCGGGCACATTTTGACAAGGGGCCGGCCACCTTTTTTTCTTTTAAAAAGGGAAAAAACACAGTAAAACCTTTTTTGTCTCCCTTTTTCCCCCCCAACCCCTGAAAAAACCAATTCAAGCAACCCTTTTGGGGAAGGGGATTTTTCCCCCCCCCCTGAGAGGGCGAATTGGGTTCCCCTTTTTTGCTAGGATTTTTAAAAAGGGGGAAAAGTCGCAACCTCGATTTTGGGGTTTTGGGTTAGGTCGTGGGGCATAAGGAAAGTAAAAACAAAAGGTTTGGAGGTTGGGTTCGAGTTTTCTGGGGAACTAAAAAGACGATTGGCCTCGTCTTCTATTCCAGGTGGGGGCTTACGTTGTTAGGTAGTTTGGCAGGTGAGGATTTAAATTGGACCTTAGAACAATATCTAGGTTAGGGCTGAAATTGTGGGGTTTAAAGGGGTTAAACTGTTCGTAAATTGGCTTGATTGCTATTGAGATTGCGGGTTGATTGTTTTGTTTTGATTGTTTATTGGGGTTGGGTGTGTACTGAAATGAATTGACTAATGGATCGACATAGAATGAGAGTTAGCGTGGTGGAGATGAGTGGCAAGTGTTATGATGTTATAAATTGTAGTTGTGAATGCGGGAGGGCCCTGCCAATGTGGGGTCGCTCTGTTAGAGGAACAGTGGGTGACCCCTAGACTCATGACATGGCCTCCCCTGTACTTGCAGGTGGGGGTGGCCGGTGAGCTAGCCGGTTCCCCTTTTGGTTGATTGTAAGTGTGTATTGTGGTTGTGGCTGGGAGAGTGGAACCAAGGGATGTACTGTGAACTGTGTTCTGTGATATGAATGTGGATGATGTGAATTGTGCCTTGTGAGAATGAGCTGTGATGAGTTGGATTTGTGGTGTTGGTATTTGAATGTCAAGTGAACCTGAAGGAGCCACATACCACCCGAAATACTACTGTGTACGAGTCCGATTCACTGGGGTGAATCCCATGACGGGAGGTCATGGTTGTTGATATCTCCGAATTGAAGGATCCCAAGGGATGCGTCGTGATAGCTCCGTGGAGGAAGGATCCCTAAGGGATGGTCGTGTTATCTCCCTATGAGGGAAAGATCCTGCGGGTGTGGTGTCGAGGATGTGGCCGGCGGTGGTGGTGTGGAAATTCCTTGGGCCTATAACTCACCTAGTTAACATGAATTGTGTATGTTGTGTGCTCGTGGTTGTGATGATGACTTGATGATGGTTGTGTGAGATGATGCTGTGTATGTGTGGATTGATGAATTATTCTGTGTGTTTCTATCTTATGAATTGTGCTTGAGAACGAGAATGACCAACGTGATCACTAGACTGCTTTAGGGAATTAAAATATGGAAAGGGGGTTGGGTTGGTTCCATTGTTGAATGTCTTGTGCGGAGTTTGGGGAACGCTCCATAGAGTGGACAACGTGTAGGTAGGCCCAGTGGGTTCATCAATTTCAATAGGAAATTGATCCCTTTCTCCCTTTCAGGATCTCGTAGTAGAGAGAGTGGTGTGGAGCCGGAGTTGAGGGTGGATTCCGGGAAGTGGGAAGAAAGCTATGAGGTGGAAGACTGGTGCCTTCATGGAGTTGACCTATTTTTATATTTCAGTTGACTTGGGGACATTTTGGGAGTTTTCCTGGATTTATGTAATTTTCGTTTATGTTGGATTTTATGAGTTTATGAAGGATTTGGAGTTGTGAACGGTTTATGTTTTCTTGGTCTATGGAGGCCTCTACTTGAATCTTATTTAAGCTTGGATTTTGGTTGGTTTTCTGTGTTTTCCTGGGTAATTACTCGATACCGGTTCACCTCGGGTTTGACGAGTGATTCGGGTTGGGTGTTACAAATCGATTCTCTCAAACTCACGAATCTTTTCCCCCAATCAATTTGATGATTGGATCCCTGGTTGAGGAGAATCGAAGGAAAAAACCAATCGGTGGAAATTAGGGTTCATACGATTGGAAAAATATGCCAATTTGGTCCCTAACCCGACGGTAAGTTGCAAATCGGTCATCCCTCCTTTCCTTTGGTATTTTGCCCCTGTGCTTGCCCGTGTGACAATTAAGTAACTTAACTGTCTGTTTTTGACAGAAAGGGCCCAAATAACTTTTCAGTTAGTACAGATTGGTCGGAGGTTACGAACGTCCGTTAAACTCTTTTTCGTACGATTCAAGTCCCAGAACCGATCGACAGATCATCCGACTCGGTTTATAGGTGGGTTGGTTTAAAGGGGTTAAATCTTGTCATTGTGTTATTTTTATGTCATGCCTTGTTGGTTGTATTTACGAATTTATTTAAAATCAGTCTTAGTTATTTGTGCTTGGTTGTTGTATGATGCCATGGTGAATTGTCGTTGTTGATTGTGTGATGTGGGATTACCGAGTGATTCGGATTGTGTTGGAATATGTAATGATGAGATAATGTGGATGGATTGGATTAGTTAAGTGAATTGTATGTGTTTGTGATACGAATATGAATAAGAACTGGAGGAGCCCACACTACCCCACCCGAGATACTGGGTTGTGTTGAGTCTGATTCATGGGGTGAATCCCTTGGCTGGGTTGCCAGGTTGGTTGATTTCTCCTTCGTGGAAGGTTCTTATGGATGCGTCGGAATGTATTCTCCTTCGTGGAAGGATCCCTAGTGGATGCGTCTGGTTGATGTGATGGCCGGCGGTGGTGGTGTGGATAACTCCTTGGCGCCTAATAACTCACCTAGAGAATTTGAACATGGATGTTGCGTGTTGTTTGTGATTGTGACTTGGATGATGTCTATGAAGTGAATATGTGATATGTACGACTAACGGTTGTTTGTTGATTGTCCAGAACTATTATGTGACACGGATTCTCTTTTTACACGGTTTATAAAGTTATGATACCTAAGGTTTGAGGGATTTAAGTAGTCCCAGTGACTCCCCTACTTACCTGGAAATTAAGACGTAAAGTCTTGGTTTTGACAACAAGGTGTCGTTTCTACGGAAAGATCCATCTTTCCGGAACTGTCGATTTATGCCGATTTGGAATCATGGGTTTGCTTAGTTAAATTCTTGAATATCGTTATTTCTTGTTTTAACGGAATTCTCATGATAAAAGACTGACCCCGAGCCACCCACCAGTTTTGCAGAGAATACTTAGACGGTAGCTTGAGCCTTGAGGAGCTGATTCGGTATGTGGAGTGGTGCCTACAGTAATGTAAGACCTTGACTTGAGACAAATGTTTTTAAGTATTCCTCGAGACTTGTTTTCAGTTATTTTGGCTCAAGTATTTAGGGCTCAGTATTGAGTTATGCTATTATGAATTACAAGTTCTATATAAAAGTTTTACGAGTTTTATTTAAGTTTGTTTTCAAGGTCCTTGGCCAAGGCATTTCATTGAATTATGGTAATTAAGCGTAGCGCCTTCGTTTGATTTTTATGATTGCCGCTGTCTTAGAGGGTAATTTGGTAATTTCCCTTATTTTAAAAGAGAGGGTGTTACACCTGACCCTTAGGTTTAAGATCGGCGAACGTTCGCTCTATCCGTTCTAGCTACCAAGATTAATTAGCCGCCCGGTACGGTCGCCTCTCACAACGACTTAACTTAACTGGTGGATTTACTAACGATTTATGAGTTACTCTTGCAGTGGATTAACCCTAACCGGTTCCTACGAAAGGCACACTCCAATTATAAGGTTAATTGTTCAATTTGATGTTTTAAAGTAAGGCGAGCGTTCGCTTCTATCCTTAGCTTAACAAGAATCTAATCTAGGTGATCAATCCAAACAAGAAACATGAACAATGAAGAACAAATCAAACATGAAAGAGAAACTGATTGAACTTCTAATCTAATCACCACCGATCCGTGACCGCTTTAAAGCCCTGGGTCACTTAGGGTTCATCTAGTCTAAGCTCTAGGAGTTTAGCTACTCATGTTTTCACAAAAGAATCAAAGACAAAGATAGAGTTCATCATCCAGAGGAAGAACAGAAAAGGATCTGAAAAACCTAATTGAGACGACTCCGGCAGAACTTCGATCTTCCGGTAAACTGCAATCCTAGCTCCGAGTCTTCGAGATGGAAGGGATGGCGTCATGATCTCTTTCCGGCTCGTCAGACTCTAACTCTACTCCAGAACTTGAGAGAATTATGAAGTAATCGGTATTAGTTGGAAATTATGATTCTGAAAAAGTATCTCCTTTGATTTGGGCCGCCGGTTAAGTATTTATACTTAACCCTAATACCGCCGGTTTTAAGTGATATCACTACAAGAAAATGTCAATTTAACAGCAGAAGCTTAACAGCGGCCAGAATTTGGCCGCTGTTAAAATAAAAAACACGGGAAATTTAACAGCGGCCACTTAGCCGCTGTTAAATTAGAGAGTTTAACAACGGCTAAGTGGCCGATGTTAAATTACATGTCCCTGATTGGTTGAAACAGATGGATGCGGATAGCTCCCAATTTAATTTGGACCGTTGATTTAATCTCAACGGTCCTGATTTCTTCTTTGCAAAAAACCCTAATGGTCTTCTTCTTCTTCCCTCATCCTCAACTCCACCGTCGCCGAAGCTTTGCCACCGCCACCATCTTCTTCTTCTTCTTCTTCTTCTTCTTCTTCTCTTCTTAACTCTTCTTCTTCTTCTTCTTCTTCCGGAACCCCGCCCTTTTCTTCTTCTCTCCACTGCCGCCATTACTCTCTCAATTAGATCTATGGCCACATCTTCCCAGGTAATTCAATCCTTTCTTCTCTCTCGATTTTATTTTCGTTTTCCGATTAGATCTATGGATATTGGCTTATTTCGTTTTCCATGGTTGTTTTGCAGAAGGAAGAGGAAGAAGAAGCAAGGAACAGAAGGAAGAGGAAGAAGAAGCAAGGAAAAGAAGTAAGAGGAAGAAGAGAAGCAATGAACAGAAGGAAGAAGAGGAAGAAGAAGTAAGGAAAAGAAGGAAAGGAAGAAAAGCATGAGAGGGAGAGAAGAAGAAGCAGCGACGGAAGGAGGAGGAGTTCCTCTGGTCTCTGGACTATCGCGGAGTTCCGGCTCAATCGCCGAAGCTCCGGCTATTACTTTAATCAGCGACTAATTTAACAGCGGCCTATGGCCGCTGTTAAATTTTATGATTTAACCGTGGCCACTTTTTGCCGCTGTTAAATGACTTTGCCATTGGCGAATTTAACAGCGGCTCGTGGCCGCCGTTAAATTCTTTTAACAGCGGCTCTGGCCGCTGTTAAACGCCTTTTTTGCCGCTGTTAAACGTACAGTTTTTTGTAGTGTATTTTTGCCAAAAATGTGAAGAGATTTTTGGCAAAATTCTCTTTGTAAAATGACTGAACGTCGGCTGCTTTTCTTCTGTGGTTTTCGGTCCAACAGTTCTTGATGAAAACTTAGTGTTTTTGCCGAAAACATCCTTCGGTTGACATCAGTGGATTTGTGCTAGGGTTTTCGCCAAAAACACTAAGGGATTTTCGGCGAAAACTTTAGTGTAAACCGGGGCAGGAATTGGTTTGACTTGATTGGCTCCTTGGATCGATTCCGGTGCGATTCCTCGAGGTTCCATTGCCTTAGACACGTCCTTGGCTACTTATTTGACGGCAAAAACCTGTGCTAACATAGAAACACTAGAAAACCATCAATAGACCCGAAATGGGCCAAAGTAACACAAATGGCACGAGATAGAGCAATTGATTGAATATTCGTTATTCTACCCTAAAAACCATGTCTTAAGCAAGGAAATGTCGCTTAAATGAGGCTGATAATCACGTCAAATCGAGTATCATCAATGATCCTCCTCTTGCTCCGTACTATGTGAAGCCTCCTTTTCCAAGAGCAATGCTGCCAAATGCGAGGATCGAGACTGGCATGAAGGGGAGCAAAGAAGGATATCCTGACATTCGTAGCAAGAAAACTTCCTCTCCATATCCAGCTAAGTGTTCTGATCTTGGTTCTTTCACTCTACCTCTAGTCATTGATGATGTTGAGATAGAGCGTTGTTTGGTTGATTTAGGCGCATCTATTAACGTTATGCCTATGAGTCTGTATGAGAAATTGAATCTAGGGAAACTTGAACCGACTAGCATACAACTTGTCTTTGCTGATAGATCATTGAAAACCCCTAGGGGAGAAATCAAAGACGTTGTTACTAAATGTGGTCCTTTCACTTTCCTAGCTGACTTCGTGATCATAGATACTAGTGAAGAGGATTCTACCATTCTTATAGGTCGACCTTTCATGGCAACATCCAGAATGCAAATTAATGTTCCGAATGGTTCTTTAACTTTGAGGGTTGGTAGGGAAACGATAACATTCCATCTTAAGGACGGTATGAAATATGCTCCTAAGAATGAAGAATCTCACTGTCTAGCTGTTGAAACTGTGGAGTTGACTCCGGTCAACTCCGTTACTGATGTCTCTTCCAGTGTTTCTAGATTAGTTGTTGCTGCAGATATTCAACAGGTTGTGAAGAAGAAGCCTGACATTTCGGTTCAGAAGCCGCCAAAGAAGAAGGAACTGCAAGCCTCTTCTAAATCGCCAAACAAGGAGTCCAGTAGGCCGCGAGGAAAGAATCAAAAGAAGAAGACTCAAATGGTCTGGAGACCAGTTGTTCCACCGTCTTCTTTCGAGCTAGCCACGCCACCAGTTCCTGACAAGCCACCGGCGCATGAGCAGAAGAAGAAGGAGAAGCCGAAAGTATCTCCTAAAGAAACTCCAAAGACTATGGATCCCGGTGAAGCAAAGTCGGATGTTAAGGAGAAGATGAAGCCGACAATCCTCATTCCTTCCATCGTAACACTCAAGAAGGATGAACTCTCAAGAGAACTGTTCGGACCATTCAAGGTTACCGATCACCTTCCCGATGGGCGTACCAAGCTCACTCATGCTAACGGGAAGAAATTTGTGCTTAACGGAGATACCCCGAAGCTCTACTTCATGAACTCCGACGCTAGCGTTCAGGAGAACCTAAGTTGGGATGTCTCCTAATGCCGTCCAGGTATCATCCAGCTCCAGGACGTTAATAAAAGAGCGCTTCGTAGGAGGCAACCCACGGCTGGAGTCAGTTTTTCATTTGTGTCAACCTTAGTGTTTTAGAGTCGGTTCGGGGGAGCCAAAAGTGTCAGTTTGTTTGATTTCTTATTTTTCGTGTGTAGTCTGTATGTCATAGTGTCAATCACAAGCTGTTTGAGGTTGTTCCGATTTTTTTGGATTTAACTGTGATTTTCTGAAGTTTGCCGGGATTGCGAAAATATTTTCAATCGTACAGGTCAAAATTTTTGGCGAAAACACAGCCTATTTTCGGCAAAAATTCCTTTGAAATCCCACTGTGTTTTCCAGATGTTTTTAACTCAACTTAGCAAAAATGTATTTGAAAACCGACAGACTATTTTGCCTTGGGTTTTCGGTGAAAACTTGCACTTATTTTCGCCAAAAACTCAAGTGAAAATCGGACAACCCTTCCCTTTTAAAATTCTCGGTCACCCTCTCTCTCCCTTCACTTTCTAATTTCGAATAAAATAGCCAAAAACTCCCCCTGTTTAAAATAACTCGTCGCCGCCGATACCATTTTCGGCCGTCGCCGACTACCGCCGCTCCCCTCCCCTCTCTCTTCCGATCATTTTAAGACGTAGATCGTCCGAATCGGAGCTCTAGAGCTCCCGTTCAGCCAAACCCTAGATTTTCAAGTTTTTCGCCGATTTCTCTTTCTCCGTTCATTTTCAGCACCCATGGCTTTAAGGTAAGTCGTAGAACTTTTCATTCCAAATCTTTTGACATGTTGAATGCTGAATTTCATCAGGGTTGACTTTTCAGTTTGCCTCGATTTGCGTGTCGACTGATTTCGTGTGAACTAGGTTAGCTGAATGGTTTGGATTGATCTAGCATGCTCAGGGAGTATTGTGCTGAATTATAATACCAATTGTTCGTGTGTTGCTATGCTTAAGACCTATTCTTTGCAGTGTTGACTTTATGAGTAATGTCGGTTGGACCTTGACTTGTCTATGTTCATTTGGCTGCCATATGTGTTCATTAACGTTCGTATTGTTGTGCTTGCCATATGAGTTATTCACTATGCCGTCATTTCCCGCTTTGTGCTAATATTGCCATGATTAGGGTTCATTGTTCCATTACTTTGACTTATTGAATGTCGGTTTGACTTCCAAACTTTGATTATGATGATTCCATCCTGGCTGTTACTAAGCATGTGTTTTAATTGTTTGTGATTACCGGTTAATCTGCTTTGCTTACCCCCACTCGGTTTTCCTCGTTTCTTTGTGAAATTGAGTTTTTCTACTAAGTGTGGGGTAGGGTTTTAGTTTGACTAATCTGGTTTGTTTTCTGGCTTAGGAATGTAACTCATGAGCGCAGGACCAAGCAGAGACTTGACACCGCCTCCAGCTCCCGAGTTCCCGCTCCCGTCACACCCGCCGTCCAGGGCCCTCCACCAGCTTTCGCTGGCCGTGTTGGGTACCATCGCATTGTTGCTTGCCTACCCCAGTACTACTTCGAGCGCTACCAGTGGCTCGAGCATATTCCTGGAGCTGGTGTTCGCCCACTATCTATGGAGTCACTCTTCGATCACGATGAGGACTGGCACCGGAACGTGCTCGATGCACTGACACATGTTTGACTGTTGGAGCTGACCACATTAGCCGCTGACTTCCCAGACATCGCTCTCCAGGAGTTTTGGGCGACGTTCGATCTGGACGAGCACAAGAGTAGGAAGCACAAGAAGGTCGTCACCTTCTATATGGGCGGGGTGTACAGGACACTCACATATGATGAGTTTGCAGTTCGTCTCGGGATTCCCCACGAGCACTATGAGGGTCATCACCTCGGTTGGGGGAACAACGATGGCGACAGAGAGGAGTATGACGCACTCTGGAGCCACATAACTGGAGTGCCCAACAATCAAACCACGAAGCATAACTCAGTTAAGTCTCTCTCTCACCCTCTCTATAAATTCATTCACATGGTTTGGCGTCGTTCTCTTTTGTATGCTCCAGAGAAGGACCGCCACCATATCAGCCGAGAGGAGCTTCTTCTTCACCGCGCCATCTGGGAGAGTTATCCTCTTCATCCCAGATGGGTGCTTGCACGCTTATTCCGCCAGAAGACTCAGAGGTCGATGCCACCTCGCTCACTCGTGGGAGGCAACTTTGTCGCCCGACTCATCATCTCCTTCGGTCCCAGCCAAGAATATGGCCCGAACATCCCACGACGCAGAGTACGGACCGTTGAAGGTGATTTGGCAGTCGAGTACGACCTCGAACTGGACCTCAGTCCCCAGGTAGCAGCAGATCCTCCCCTCCAGCATATGGAAGAGTCAGAGGAGGAAGATGATGCTTAGGAGCAGCATCTCCATCCAGAGGTGAGATACCATGATCATATACCCTCGCCACATCATCAGGCAGGGTATGCACGCCAGTCGCCGCCGCCCATTCCAGAGCTGTACCAGGCACCTCACCAGCAGCACCGACTGCGCCCCGCGGATGTTGGAGAGCTGTATGAGCGTCTCCAGGAGTGGCGCATCACTAGCAACACCGCTCAAGAGGCGAGATGGACTATTATGCAGCAACACATGCACCGCGCTGACGAGCGGTATGAGGCACAGCTGGCGTGGCAACGTCAGCTCGGCGATTTCCTTCACTTTCCACCCCACGACGCCCCTGACCAGCCATGATCGGGTGTTGACCTTTTCCTTGTCCTTTTTTTTTATTTCTTCTTTTCGGATTTCGATCCAACTTTTTTCTGTGTGGATCCGGGACAGTTGTCCCGGTTTCCTTTTTATCTTTCATTTGTTTTTGTTTTGTAGGCAGTTGGGAGGTTCCCTTTGCTTCGCTTGGGTAGATTCCCTCTGCTCAGAGGATCCATGCTCATCCCCTACGCCAACCATCTCGGTCGAGGTTCTTCTACTTCACTCTGAACTCTAGAATTAGTCTTGTGAGGACACAGTCCGATTTAAGTGTGGGGTAGGATGCTAGAGAACCTTGCATGAACTTGATTGTCCTTGATTGTATTTTTGTGTGCCTCGTGATTCCTGTCCAGTCTCTCTAGCATTAGAATGGCTCAGTTCTTGATCTTTGATGTTAAGTTGTTGTTCAATCCTTCATAATGATGCTTAGACTGCTTAACCTAGAACTTGAGAACCGACGTGTTTACTTTGATGCTAAATTGCCTGGTCAGAACAGAATTTTTAAAATCACACTTGTAGTTTGTAGCCTTGATTGCATGAAAATGACCGAATCCGACTAGCAAACCAACTGTGAGCTTTTGATCCATTGCACGTAACTTGCAATTTCAATTCTTTTTTAGTGATTTTCTATTTTCTTGAATGAGTTAGAATTTGCATGAGACCTACTCGAGACCACATGATGACACGAGTTCTAGAATGATAGTGGCACCTAGATTCAGCTACTAAGCCAGATAGCCTACCAAACGTTAAATCCATTAGGTTTAAACCCTTGAGCTTGGCCTGTTCTTTCGGTTCGATAATACATTACAACCATTTCCCATTCTTTCATTCCCCGTTGATCCTCTGTGGTTGTAGTTCTAGATTGACCTACCGGAAGTCGGTTTGTGGTAACCTGCCTATAGCCATTAAACAGATGGTCTTAGCTATTATGTCCAGACATGTAAACCCCTCTAGCAACTAAAGGAAAGAATCGGCACAAAGAAAAAAAAAAGAAAAAGAAGAGAGAAATAGAAAATTTCGAAAAAGAAGAAAAAGCAGAAAAATCAGAAAAGTTTCAAGTTTAGTTCAATAACACGTTCTTCTCCCTACAAATGGAAGAACAAATTCAGAAAAGAAAAATGTGTAAGAAAAGAAATAAAGTGCTAGGTTGCTTGAGGGTATCATAGGACGAGCGTTCACTATTCCACTCGTGTCTGGTTAGACGGTAGGAAGCCATAGGCAAGATTCGAGGGAAGTTAGTCGAAAGTTACACCGCACCAAAGCCATCATCATACATTCCCATCATCCATCTCATTATACACCCTTGTAGTGTAGAATTCGTTACAGTCCTAGCAGGGAAGTCCTTCTTGACTAGTTCCTCGTGTTGTCAAAGTGGTGGAGATGTGGTCGAAATGCAAACTTATGACAGAATTCAGTAACAGAAAATGATTGGGAGCATAAACACGTCCTTAAACACAGAGAGTGAGAGTTACCATTGTACTATACTTTCCCTGTGTGAGGAGTCTGGTCGGTCAGGTCAAATTCGTGCATAATTGGGTACGATTACTTGTCGTGTGCAGTTTATTAGTGAGACCAGGTTGTTTGGCTGATCTGTATGCATGTTAGGTTTCTTGTTCTAGGAATTATCTGTCTAATAATTCATTGTGTTTGATTGAGCTTCAATTTGATCGATCTTATCATTTGTGAACATGAGTGTTTCTATTCAGTTTGCTTGAGGACAAGTAAAAGCTTAAGTGTGGGGTATTTTGATGACACTCGATTTGACGTGATTATCATCCTCATTTAAGCGACATTTCCTTGCTTAAGACATGGTTTTTAGGGTAGAATAGCGAATATTCAATCAATTGCCCTATCTCGTGCCATTTGTGTTACCTTGGCCCGTTTCGGGTCTATTTGATGGGTTTCTAGTGTTTCTATGTTAGCACAGGTTTTTGCCGTCAAATAAAGTAGCCAAGGACGTGTCTAAGGCGTTGGAACCTCGAGGAATTGCACTGGAATCGATCCAAGGTGCCAATCGAGTCGAACCAATTCCTGCCCCGTTTTACACTGAAGATTTCGCCGAAAATACCTAAGGTTTTCGGTGAAAATCCAAGCACAATCCGACTGAGCTCAACCAAGTAAAGTTTTCGGCGAAAAACATGAAGTTTTTGCCAAGAACCCGGCGTCCTAAAAACACAGGAGAAAACAGCCGGCGGACAACCCACTTTACAAAGGAATTTTTGGCAAAAATTCTAGAAGAAAACCGGCGGTATTAGGGTTAAGTATAAATACTTAACGGCGGCCCAAATAAAAAGAGACAATTTTTCGGAATCAGAATTACCAACTAATACCGAAATTCTCAGAATTCTCAAGAGTTCTGAAGGAGAGTTTAGAGTTCGAAGAGCCAAGAAGAGATCGTGACGCCATCCCTTCCATCTCGAAGACTCGGAGCTAGGATTGCAGTTTACCGGAAGATCGAAGTTCTGTCGGAGTCGTCTTAATTAGGTTTTTCAGATCCTTTTCTGTTCTTCCTCTGTATGATGAACTCTATTTCTGTCTTTGATTCTTTTGTGAAAAACATGAGTAGCTAAACTCTTAGAGCTTAGACTAGATGAACCCTAAGTGACCTAGGGCTTTAAAGCGGTCACGGATCGGTGGTGATTAGATTCAAAGTTCAATCAGTTTCTCTTTCATGTTTGATTTGTTCTTCATTGTTCATGTTTCTTATCTGGATTGATCACCTAGATTAGATTCTTGTTAAGCTAAGGATAGAAGCGAACGCTCGCCTTACTTTAAAACATCAAATTGAACAATTAACCTAATCATTGGAGTGTGCCTTTCGTATGAACCAATTAGGGTTAATCCACTGCAAGAGTAACTCATAAATCATTAGTAATTGCACCAGTTAAGTTAAGTCGTTGCGATAAGCGACCGTACCCGGGCGGCTAATTAATCTTGGTAACTAGATCGGATAGAGCGAACGTTCGCCAGTCTTAAACCTAAGGGTAAGGAGTTATGGTAGTGTCTTAGAAATTGATTGAATGAGAATTGAAATCCGCTGATCTGTTGATTGCCTATGCTCTGGTGAACGAAGGGGGATTCAAAGTCTAAGTTCGTCTGTCATCTCTGTTTTCAACCCTAATTTCCAATCTATTTCTTAGTTTAAATTTTTAATTTCCTTGTTTTTTTTTCATAGATTAGAAGTCGTGGAACTCCCACCACGCACGAAGTGTTTAAACCTGATTAATTTGCCAGCTTCTTTGAGTAGTCAATATTAGAAGACCCGTGGAATACGATCTACCCTAGCTTCACAGCTTGGTAGTATTTGATCGAACGCTTTTCTGCAGCGTTCATCACATAGAGATAGAGGATCGAACGCTAGTCGCGCTCGGTTTGTTATAATCGACAAGACTTCTCTGAGCCGGCGGAGGCGGTGGATGAGGTGGTAGCTGGTCGTCCATTCTAGGAGAAGGTGGTGGCGAGATCGATGCGGTGGATGAAGCGGATGAAGATGAAGATGAAGAGCTCTCCTTCGGCTCCTCAATCTTAATTGGAGTGAGAGATGAAGGCGGGACGGTAGTAGTTTGCTTCGGAACTCGCAGTTGCCTAGGTGGAGCAGAACTACCCGGCTTGTCTGAAGTAGAAGACTTGATAGACTTAGACTGAGAACGAGTGAGCGGGCGGTTCATAAACCTGAAAAACAACATACAAAGAGCAAAAACAAAAACAACCGGTGTAAAATTGAAGTGTAATGGAAAAAATGAAAGATGGACAGGTAGAAGAATAAAATGCCAACTCTTCTTTCAAACAATATAGAAGAGTCCCCGACAATGGCGCCAATTTGATGAACGTTGTGAAGCGTATCAAATAACTATCAAGCACAAAGCAAGATAGATAGTATTCCACAGGTCTCTTCTAATCGTCTACTCAAATATGATGCCAAATTTCTCAGGTTTAAACACAAGTTGCGCGTGGTGTGAGTTCCACGACTTCTAAACTATAAAGCAGGAAATAAGAAATGAAAACAGAAAATAGTTAAAAGATTGGTTGACTTACGAGGACGACATACAAGCTTAGATTTCGAATCCCCCTAAGATCACCAGAACATTGGCGATCACAAAACCAACGGCTTTCAATCCCGAATCTTTCAATTCTCAGACACCACCATAACTCCTGACCCTTAGGTTTAAGACTGGCGAATGCTCGCTCTATCTGATCTAACTCCCAAGATTAATTGAGCGCTCGTGCATTCGCTTCTGCAACGGAAAACTAACTGGTGCGATTACTAGTGATTAATGAGTTACTCTAGAAGCGGATTAACCCTAACTGGTTCCTACAAAGAGAAATTGTTCCAATGAATAGGTTAACTGTTGATTTGGTGTTTTGAAGTGAGGAAAATGTTCGCTACTATCCTCAGCTTAACTAGAATCTTAACTAGGTGATCAAGCTAGAAAAGAAACAGAAAAGCAATTAAGAACAAACCAAACATGCAAGAGAAACTGGTTGAAATTGGATTTAATCACCGCCGATCCGTGACCGCTTTAAAGCCCCGGATCACTTAGGGTTCATCTAATCTAAGCTCTATGAGTTTAGCTACTCATATTCAAAACAAAAGAATCGAAGACAAACAAAGAATACATCTTCAAACAGGAAGAACAGAGAAGAACTGTAAAACCTAATTTCAGATGAATCTGTAAAGCTTCAATCTCCTGGATCTTCAACTCCTAGCACCGAGTTCTCTGAAATAGAAGGATGGCGTCACGATCTCTTCCCGGCTCCTCGAACTCTCTAAACTCTCCCTCGAACTTTAAAGTCTGGAAAGTAATCCACGGAATATGTCTCCTTTTGTGGCCGCATGTTTAGTATTCATAGGGTTTAGGATTCCAGCCGAAAAAAGGAATTAGTTTTCGGCGAAAACTCCAAGTTTCGGCGAAAACTCTCAAGTTTTCGTCGAAAACTTGAGAGTTTTCGCCGAAGACTTCAAAGGGAACTTTGGCTGGATTCTCCTGTCTTTGACTGTGAGTTTCTTGCATAAGTTTTCGGTGAAGACTTCAGACTTCTCACCGAAAACTTTAGTTACAAGCCGGGGCAGTGATTTCTTCTGGCCTAGTTGATTTCTAGATTGATCTCATGCCGTTCCTTGAAGTTCCTTTGCTTCCCTAGCTCATCCGTGGTTATGTGTTTGACGGCAAAAACCTGTGCATTCTCAAAAGTACTAGAAAACCATCAAATAGACCCATAACGGGCCAAAGTAACCAAAACAGAAGGAATTAGAGCATTTAGGTGAAAATATGCCAAATCACCCTAAAACCCGAGATTCAAGCAATGAAATGTAGCTCAAATGAGGTTGATAAACACGTAAAATTGAGTGTCATCATTACACTATCATCACCGACCATCAATGTTAACGAGCCTTGTTTGCAATTGATAAGTGCACCAGCCGTTGTCAGAAAGGTCGGCCTAAGATGAGTGTAACATCTACCTCTCGGGTATCTAAAACAACAAAATCGGCCACAATGGTAAAAGGCCCGCAATTAGGGCTGGCAGTCGGTTGCCGGTTTTTCGGTTTAAACCAAAAACCGAACCGAAATTGAGAGGACCGAGCCGAATATAAACCGACTCGGTTCGGTCGCCGGTTGCAGTTTTTGGGAATTTTCGGTTTTAACTCGGTTTTCGGTTTAAACCGAAACTGAGGAGGAAAACCGAATTAGAACCGAGTGCCCTCTTCATAGTAATATATGTATGTTAAAGAGTGTAAACAAATGAATAACAATTGGATGTCCAATTACGGTTTATGAAGTCCAACTCGGTTTTCAATTGTTCAGCTCGGTTTCGTCAAGGTTGCCTAATTCGTCCGTCGCGTTGCTAACCGAAACGCGTTCGGCTCGGCTAAAAACGAGCAACTCGTTCGTCGTCGGTCCACTTTTGCAAAAATCGTTCGTCAACAAAATTCGTTCGGTTTGACCGAACCGGCCGATGCAAGCCCACCCGCAATGAACAACCACATCTTCTATTACTCCCCTCGGTATTTTAAACCGATCTATCAGCTAACACAAGATGTAGACTAACTGGTTTTAGCTCTCCTAGGTTTAATTCTTTATAAAGATGAGTAGGCATAACGTTAATGGAAGCACCATGATCAGCCAGACTACGTTCAATTTTTCTACCATTGATTATGCAAGGTAAAGTGAAAGGGCCAGGATCATGACACTTAGCTGGGGTGGTCGAGATGGCGTGCTACAAAGGACCACAGAGCACTCATCGGTGAGAGTGATGGTAGACACATATCCTTTCTTAACGTTCTTCGCAAGATCCTTGAAGAATTTCCCCAGTGGTGGCATGATCTGAACAGCTTCCGTCACTGGAATTTTAATCTCAGTGTTCTTCATAATTGAGCACCACTTCTTGTATTGGGTGTCATGATCTTTAGCATTGCTCGTCAAGGCCTTGGGAAAAGGGATCCTTGGCTGGTAGGGAGCTAGAGGAGGCGCAGGAGCTGATGGTGGAGGAGGTGTCAGAGCTATTTCCTCTTCTTCCTTTTCTTTGTCATCTTCTTCTATTGTGATGTCCTCAATCTCTAGGCATGTCTATAGCTATAGCATTAGGTATCATATCTGGTTCTGGGATCTTAGGACCAGCTATCTTTTTACCGCTCCTAGTTGTGATGGCCTTAGAATGCTCATCCTTCAGGGTAGAATTAGTTTGGAATGGCTGATCGAAGAGGCGGCTATTAGCCAACATGCTAGCAATGCTATTTACTATGCTCTCCACTCGTAGCCCTTGTGCGATCTGTAATTGATTAAGAGCAGCTTGAGCCTTGAATTTATTATCATGATCGTCAATCCTAGAGATGATCTGATTGAGCTTCCTGTCCAAATCGTTCTCTCTATGATCCTGTGGCATCGATCGTTGAGGCTGTTGTCCTTCGGTGAATCCAGGAGGACCTTGATAATTACTGTTTAGGTACGGATTCTAACGATTGTCGGAGTTGGAAGGAGGTTGCCCTTGGAAACTACCCTGTTGTTGGGGCCAACGAAATTGTCGAAAGTCAGTATAGCGTTGTTGAGTGTTGGTGAAGCCTTAACCGACGAAGTCAACTTCTTCGGCGTACCAGACATCCGCCCTACCACAGTTCTGACAACAGCCCCCATTATGTGCACAAGTTTCACACCATTGACAATCAGTAACAAAGACGGAGGCTGAAGAGGGAGTGATAGGCGTGCTAGCCTTCAACAAGTGCTTCTGGACTTATATTTTAATCTGCTCTTAAATGTTAAGCTTACTCTTGACTCCTTCTGATTGTCTCTCCCAATTCCTTTACATGGAAGCACAGTTGGCGAAGTGAAGCATAACAGCTACTGGAATAAGAGCGGTACAATTTCCCTCAGCCAAGGAGTTGACCCATTTAGTAGACTCCTCGGCTAGTTGTCTTTGTTCAAAGCCATGATAAGGGCAATTGTAGAGGATTTCTTGGAATTCATTCCAAGCATCGTATAAGCTCATCCCTTCCTTCTTAACGAATCGTTCGGCACCGCTGGTTTGTAACACTATAAAAAATTGCTTGTTTAGCATCGGTCGACACCGCGACTTATCGTCGGTCACCGACCGACGCTAAATAATTTCACGTCGGTAAAAAAATGACGCTAATTCATGCGATGCTAAATTTTAGCGTCATTTCATTGTAGACCTACGCTAAGAACAACCACGACCGACGCTAAAAAATGGGTTGACCGAATGAGTGGCTGACCAACCCAATTTTTCATTTTTTATTTTCTTTTTCTATTATTATTTTTTATTTCCGTTTTTCAATTTAAGGTAGATCTAGTTTTTTACATCCTCTACTCCGATCTGCGGTTTTTTCAGGCTCAACTACTCCGACTAGATCTAGGCATAGATCTATAGATCTGAGGAGGAGGAGGAGGAGGAGCCTTGAGGAGGATCTGAGGAGGAGGAGCCGCGGTCGAGGAGCTGAGGAGGAGGAGGAGGGTTTGAAGAGGAGGAGGGGGTGGTTTTTGGGAGAGTTTTAGGAGAGAGGGGAGCGGATTGAGAGAGGTGAGAGTTTGAGATTAGGGTTAGGGTGGCGGCTGAGAGAGGAATCGAGAGTTTAATTAGGTACGTGTTTTAGCGTTGGTCGATGACCAACGCTAAATCATGTCGGTAACTGACACTAAATCATGTTGGTAACTGACGCTAAATCTAGTTTTGGGCAAGGGCTTCGTTTCTGACCCAAAATCGGATTTAGAGTCAGTTTTTTTTGTAGAATTTAGCATCGATCGACTGTCGACCGATGCTAAACGCCGGTCAAACGTGAGTCAACGTTTTAGCATCAGTCATTTCAGCGAGCGATGCTAAAGTCTTTCGCTATAAGCGACGCTAAGTGCCCTTTTTTGTAGTGTAAGCTGTAGTTCTAGAAGGAGGAAAGTATTCCTCTACGTAGTCTTGACCAAGAACGTCCCAGTTGGTGTAGTGACCGGGCGGCTTGCTACTGAGCCATCTCTTTGCGGGACCTTTGAGAGAGAATGAAAAGGCTCGTAAGCACAAGGTGTTCTTATTGAGATTCTGGTGAACCTTAGATCGTTGTTCGGGTTCAAACAAATAACTAACAAAGCTAAAAAAGCTAGGGTAGATCGTATTCTAGGGGTTTCCTCTACTTCCTTACTCAAAGATGTTTGCAATTTAATTCAAGCTTAAACGCAAGTTGTGCATGGTGTGAGTTCCACGACTTCTATACTAAAACGCAAAGATAAGAAGAAATGAAAATTAAAACGAGGAAAGATTGAAGATTGCTTAATTGACTAGAAAGATGACAGACAAGCTTAGACTTCGAATCCCCCTTAGATCACCAAGGGAACAACAGTCACAGACCATCGATTTTCGATTCTAGTTCATTCATTTCATAGACACCATCATAACTCCTGACCCTTAGGTTTAAGACTGGCGAACGTTCGCTCTATCCGATCTAGCTACCACGATTAATTAGCCGCCCGGGTACGGTCGCCTCTCGCAATGACTTAAATTAACTGGTGCAAATTCTAATGATTAATGAGTTACTCTAGCAATGGATCAACCCTAATCGGTTCCTACGAAAGGCACGCTCCAACTATAAGGTTGATTGTTCAATTTGGTGTTTTAAAGTAAGGCGAGCGTTCGGTTCTATCCTTAGCTTAATGATGACACTCGATTTGACGTGATTATCAGCCTCATTTAAGCAACATTTCTTTGCTTAAGACATGGTTTTTAGGGTAGAAAAATGACTATTCAATCGATTGCCCTATCTCGTGCCATTTGTGTTACCTTGGCCCATTCCGGGTCTATTTGATGGTTTTCTAGTGTTTTTACGTTAGCACAGGTTTTTTGCCGTCAAATAAAGTAGCCATGGACGTGTCTAAGGCGTAGGAACCTCGAGGAATCAAACCAAAATCGATCAAAGGAGCCAGTCAAGTCAAACCAAAAATCTGCCATTCACACTACCAGTATTGGCAAAACCAGGCCTCCATATTCGGCGAAACCAGCAGTTCAAATCAACTGATGCCAAGAGAAGGATGGTTTCGGCGAAACCAATCAACTGCTCGGACCGAAAACATTGAACAGCCGGCGGAGCCCTGAACTCAAAGCCAGTTTCGCCGAAACTATCCCTATGGTTTCGGCGAAAACATCAGCTCAGCCCGGCCCAACTAGGGTTAAGTATTTATACTTAATCCGGCAGCCCGAGGGAGGGGAATTAATAATTAATCATAATACAACTTTTCGAAATCAGAATTCTCTGAAGTTCTAGAGCGAGGAGCTGGAGTTCGAAGAGCCGGATAGAGATCGTAACGCCATCCCTTCCATCTCGGAGAACCGGAGCTAGGAGTGCAACTTACCGAAGATCGGAGTCTGTCAGAGTCGTCTGAATTAGGTTTTTCAGATCCTTTTCTGTTCTTCCTCTGAATGATGAACTCTTTCCTTGTCTTTGTTTCTTTTGTAATGATCATGAGTAGCTAAACCCTTTAGAGCTTAGGCTAGATGAACCCTAAGTGACCCAGGGCTTTAAAGGGGTCACGGATCGGCGGTGATTAGATTCGAAATTCAATCAGTTCTTTTTCATGTTTGATTTGTTCTTCATTGTGCATGTTTCTTGTCTGGATTGATCACCTAGATTAGATTCTTGTTAAGCTAAGGATAGAAGCGAACGCTCGCCTTACTTTAGAACATTGACTTAAACAATTAACCTTATAATTGGAGTGTGCCTTTCGTAGGTACCGGTTAGTGTTAATTCACTGCAAGAGTAACTCATTAATCACTAGTAATTACACCAATTAATTAAGTCGTTGCGAGAGGCGATCGTACCCGGGCGGCTAGTTAATCTTGGTAGTTAGAACGAATAGAGCGAACGTTCGCCGGTCTTAAACCTAAGGGTAAGGAGTTATGGTGGTGTCTTAGTAATTGATTGAATGAGAATCGAAATCCGCTGATTTGTTGATTGCCAATGCTCTGGGGAACGAAGGGGGATTCAAAGTCTAAGTTTGTATGTCATTCTTGTTTCCAAACCCTAATTCTCAATCTGCTTTAGTTTAATCTTTTTAATTTTTCTGCGTTTCTTAGAAGTAGAAGTCGTGGAACTCACACCACGCACAACGTGTTTTTCCTTGAATGATTTGTTAGTTCTGAAGTAGCCAATCATTCGAAGGCCCGTGGAATACGATATGCTATACGCTTTTTCTTAGCATTAGTAGTTTTTATTTGGCTGAACGTCCGAACAACGACCGGGGGGCGTTTCACCAAATTGGTGCCGTTGCCGAGGACTTCTTTTGATTGTTGAAAGAAGATCTGGCAATTTATTCTTCTATTTTCCATCTTTCATTTTTCCATCCACTTCGATTTTACACTGGTTTTGTTTGTCTTTGTTATCTGTAGGTTTACAGGTGTATGCCTCACCGTCCTTGGACTCGCTCTCAGACCGAATAGGCTAAGATTGCAGGGAATCCAGGCAGTTCTGCTACACCTCTACGATCACAGATTCTGAAGGAAGGCAGATCCAATCCATTCATCACTCCGATCAAGATCGAGGAACCGAAGGAGAGTTCCTCATCTCCGTCTTCACCGCACTCTTCATCCGCTTCATACACCGAGTCACTTTCACCCCCTCCATCTCCCACCATGATCGATAGATTACCACCAAACGACGATCAACTGCCGCCACCCCCCACCTGCATAGAAGAGTCTAGCAGACTATAACAAGCCGAGCACGACTAGCGTTCGATCTGCCATTGCCGTTCCGCGCATTGAAGGAGATCTTGACTATGAGATCAAGATTCCATTCTTGACCATGATCTCTAGGGATTTACAGTTTGAAGGCAGGCCCCTAGACAATCCGTGCACTCATCTTGCAGACTTCCTTGATCTCTGCAGTACTTTTAAAAACGGGAACCTCGACAAAAACACTCTTTGTCTGAGAGCTTTCCCGTTCTCTTTGAAAGGCGCTGCTAAGAGGTGGCTTACTGGCAAACCACCTGGCTACTACACTAACTGGGATACTCTGGCTCAGGACTTTATTGAAGAATACTTCCCTCCGGCCAGAACAACCGCCATCAAGGACAACATCGCCAGATTCTCCCAGAAAGAAGGAGAAAGTTTATATGATACTTGGAATCGATTCCAAGAACTTCTCTACACCTGCCCTCATCATGGATTCGAGCAGAGGCAGTTAGCTGAAATCTTCTCTCGAGGACTTCGAGAAGAATCTGCCAAGTGGGTCAATTCTCTAGCTGAAGGGGATTGCACTAAACTCACTCCTGAAGCTGCTCTTCTGCACTTCGCAAACTGTGCCTCCAAGTCAAGGAACTGGGAGCGACAATATGAAGGATCGAGGAGCAAGCTAGATTGCAAAGTAGCTATCAAGGCAGAGGTAGAGAAGCATTTGAAGAAGTCTACCACACCAATCAAGCCACCGGCAGCTTCTGTCTATGTTGCCGATTGCGAGTGGTGTGGAGCTTGCTCACATAACGGAGGCCGTTGTCAGAATTTTGGTAAGGCAGAAGTCTGGTCTGCCGAAGAGGTAAATTTCATCCAACAAGGCTTCGTTAATAATCAGAATGGTTATGCTGGTTATCGTAACTTCAGACAGCAAGGGAACTACCAAGACAGACCTCCCTACAATGCTGGCACCAATCATAACCAGAACCAGAATAACCGCCCGGCTGGTCAAGTTCAGGATCAGAAGCCTAACCATCCCCCGGCAGGTGTCTACCAGCTGCCGCATCGCAATCCGGGTAATTATGGAACTGCTCCTGGCAATCGCCAGAATCAATATCTTAACAATACCTATCCAGGACAGCAACATCAAAGAGATAATAATGTCAGTGACCTGGATAAGAAGCTCAGCCAGATCATCACAAGACTCGATGATCATGACAGTTAGTTCAAGGCTCAAGCTCTTCTCAATCAAGAACAAATAGCATCTGGACAACGGATTGAGCAAGTCGTGAACAACATCTCGAGCATGCTAGCATCTGGTCGACCATTTGGCCAGCTTCCAAGCCAGACAGAGCCAAACCCGAGAAAGGAATAGGCTAAAATGGTAACTGCTCGAAAACTTCCGAACTTAATTGCTGATGCCTTTTCTGTTTTACGCAGGATCGCTGAAACTCTGGAAGAAGAGGAAGAAGAGGAACAGAAACCAGTGCCTAAGGATGATCCTCCTCTTGCACCATACGTCGTGAAGCCTCCTTTTCCTAGAGCACTGCTGCCAAACGCAAGGATTGAGACTGGCATGAAGGGGAACAAGGAAGGATACCCTGGCATTCGTATTAAGAAACCTGTCTCTCCATATCCAGCTAAGTTATCTGATCCTGGTTCTTTTACTTTGCCTTTGGTCATTAATGATGTTGAAATTGAACGTTGCTTAGTTGATCTAGGAGCATCTGTTAATGTCATGCCAGTGAGTCTATATGAAAAGTTAAACCTAGGGGAACTTGAACCGCCCAGTATGCAACTCGTCTTTGCTGATAGATCGCTTAAAACCCCTAAGGGAGAGATTAAAGACGTTGTCACCAAATGTGGTCCGTTCACGTTCTTAGCTGATTATGTGATTATGGATACTAGTACAGATGACGCTACTATTCTCATAGGTCGACCTTTCATGGCTACTACTGGAATGAATATTAACGTTCCTAATGGTTCTTTGACTTTAAGAGTTGGTAAAGAAACGAAAACGTTCCGTCTTAAAGATGGCATGAAATATGACTCTAGGAATGAAGAATCTCACTACTTAGCTGTTGAAACTGTGGAGTTGACTCCGGTCAACTCTGTTACTAATGCTTCTTCCAGTGTCTCTAAATCAGCTGTTGCTGCAGATATTAAACAGGTCATTACGAAGAAGCCAGAAATTTTGGTTCAGAAGCCGCTTAAGAAGAAGAAGAAGGAACTGCAAGCCTCTTCTAAATCACCGAGCAGACCTCGAGGAAAGAACAAGAAGACAAAGACCCAAATGGTCTGGAGACCAAAAATTCCACCGTCTTGCACCGAGCCAGCTGCGCCACCATTTCATTCCGAGAAACCGGCGCCGGAACAAGTATGGAGGGAGAAGCCGAAAGCATCTCCTAAGGAAGTACTAACGATCACCGATCCTGGTGATAACAAGCCGAAGAAGAAAGAAAAAGAGAAACCGACAGTCCTCATTCCTTCCATCGTCACACTAAAGAAGGATGACCTCTCGAGGGAGCTGTTCGGACCATTCAAGTTCATTGATCATCTTCCCGACGGACGTACCAAACTACTACATGCAAACGGGAAGAGATTCAGGCTTACCGGAGAAGTCCCGAAGCTGTACTTCATGAACTCCAATGCGAGCGTGAAGGAGAATCTAAGTTGGGATGTCTCCTAATACCGTCCAGGTATCGTCCAGCTCAAGGACGTTAATAAAAGAGCGCTTCGTGGGAGGTAACCCACGGCTGGAGTCAGTTTTGTTTTGTTTCAACCTTGGTATTTTAGAGTCGGTTTGGGAGAGCCAAAAGTGTCAGTTTGTTTGATTTATTATTTTTCGTGTAGAGTCTGCATGTCATAGAGTCAGTCGCAAGTTGATTGAGGTCGTTCCAATTTTTGTGGATTTAACTGTGATTTTCTGAAGTTGGCCTGATTTACGAAAATATTTTCACCCGAACAGTTCAAAATTTTCGGCGAAACCACCCTTGTTTTGGCGAAACCGATTTTCAAATTTCGAACCTGTTTCTCCTATTCCTCATTTTCTATTCGAAAAATTTCTGTTTTCGGCGAAACCATTTCAACTAAGATTTCGGCGAAATCGAGCTTCCATTTTCGGCGAAACCGCCTTTTTCAATCGGTCAATCCATGTTAACTTGTAGTTTCGGCGAAACCACCCCCCTACTTTCGCCAAAACTGATTTGAAAAATCACCCAAAATTCCCCTTTAAAATTTCGGACCATCCCCTCTCTCATCCCCTCTCATTTTCGCCCAGCCACCCGAAACCCCCTATCCTTTTCATATCGCCGACCGCCCCATTTCAAAACCCGCCGCCGCCGTTTGCTGCCGCCGCCACCGTCGCCGACCGCCGCCGCACCTCCCCTCTCTTTTTTCCAATCCCACCAAGCCCTAGAACGTTAGAATCGGAGCTTTGCAGCTCCAGTTCTCCGAAACCCCAGTTTTCAAATTTTTCACTGATTCCTCTCACCTCGTTCATTTTTAGCAATCATGACTTCAAGGTAAGTTGTATAACTTTTTGATACGAATCTTTTGACATATAGATTGCTGAATTTCGTCGAGGTTGACTTTCAGTTGACTTTTCGGTTGCCTCGTTTTGCGTGCCGACTATTTCGTGTGAACTAGGATTGACTGAACTTATAGAACTGTTCTAGCATGCTTAGGGAGTTCCGTGCTTAATTTCCATATCATTTGGTCATGTGTTGCTATGCATAAGATTAATTCTTTGTTATGTTGACTTTTGTGAGAACTGTCGGTTTGACTTTGAATTGTTGTGATCATTTGGCTGTCATAAGCGTTCATTCTTGTAAATATTATCGTGCTGCCATTTGAAATCATATTTTACCGTCATTCTCCAAGTTTTGATAGTCTTGCCATGATTAGGGTCCAATATGCTTAAATGTTGACTTTCTAAATGTCGGTTTGACTTTGTGAACTCTGATTGTAATTATCCGATTCTGGCTGTTACGAAGTATGTATTTTACTGTCTATGATTACCGGTTACTCCGCTTTCCTTACCCCACTTAGTTTCCCTCGTTTCTTTGTGAAATTGAGTTTTTCTACTAAGTGTGGGGTAAGGTTTTGGTCGACTAATTTGGTTTCATTCTAGTTTAGGAACACCTTTGAGCGCAGGACTAAGGCGCGACTCGATGGCGCCTCGAGCTCAGGAGCTGCCGCTCCCGTCACACCCGCCATTCTGGGTCCTCCACCTGCACTCCCTCGCCATGCTGGATACCATCCCACCATCGCCCGTCTACCGGACTTCTACTTTGAGAACTTCCAGAAGATCGAACACATCTGTGGAGCTGACGTGCGTCCTTTATCCATGGAGTCACTCCAGGAGCATGACGAGGATTCCTACCGGAACGTGCATGACGCCCTAGCACCGGCCGGTCTCCTAGAGCTGACCACCATAGCCGCTGAGTTCCCAGACATTGCTCTCCAGGAGTTTTGGGCGACATTTGACTTGGACGAGCATAAGAGGAGACGGGGCCAGAAGGTGATCACCTTCTTTCTTGGTGGGGTGTACAGGCAGCTCACCTACGATGAGTTTGCCACTCATCTAGGCATCCCCTACGAGCACTATCCCGATCACCACCTCGGCTGGGGCGATGATGACGACGACGAGGAATTACACGCCCTCTGGAGCCACATGACAGGCGTGCCTGGCGATCGCCTCGGGAAGAGCAACTCAGTTAAGTCTCTCTCTCACCCGCTCTATAAGTTTATTCATATGGTTTGGCGGAGGTCACTTTTATATGTCAGAGACAAGGATCACCACCATATCCTTAAGGAGGAGCTCGTGCTTCATCGAGCCATCCGAGAGAGCTACCCTCTCCACCCCGGCTGGGTGCTAGCTCACATCTTCAGCCAGCGGACCAAGCGGAAGAAGCTACCACGCAAACTCTTGGGAGGCAACTTCATAGGTCAGCTCATCCTCTCCTTCGGCATCAGCCATGAATATGGCCCTAACATTCCACGACACCCAATTATGACCGTTGGAGGAGACTTAGCGGCCGAGTACGACTTAGAACTCGACCTCAGTCCCCATGTCACAGCAGATCCTCCACTCCAACCTGCGGTCAAGTCGGAGGACGAAGATGATGCTGAGGAGCAGCAGCCGCAGCCGCCGCCTGAGTTTCAAGATTATATACCCTCGCCACACCATCAGGCAGGGTACATCCACCAGTCGCCGCCGCGCATTCCAGATCCATTTCTGGCGCATACTCACCAGCCGCGACATCACCCCGCGGATGTGGGAGAGTTATACGAGCGACTGCAGGAGTGGCGCATCACCGACAACGCCGCTCAAGAGGCGTGATGGACTATTATGCAGCAACATATGCGCCGCGCCGACCGGCGATATGAGCGACAGCTGGAGTGGCAGCGACAGCTCAGCGATTACTTCCACTTCCCCCACCCCGACACCTCTGACCAGTGATGATCAGGTGGTGTCCTTTTCCTTGTCCTTTCTTTTTATTTATTCTTTTCAGACTTCGGTCCAACTTTTTTCTGTGTGGATCCGGGGCACTTGTCCCGGTTTCCTTTTTATGTTTCATTTGTTTTTGTTTTGTAGGCAATCGGTAGACTCCCTTTGCTTCCGGCTAGGCGACACTTTCCTCCACTCTCTGGATCCGTGCTTACCCTCTGCAATCAACCGTCCTCTTCCAGGTTCTTCCATTCCACTCTGAACTCTAGAATTAGTCCTGTGAGGGCACAGTCCGATTTAAGTGTGGGGTAGGATGCTAGAGAACCTTGCGTGAACTTGATTGCCCTTGATTGTGTTTTGTGTGCCTCGTGATTCCATTCCAGTCTCTCTAGCATTAGAATGGCTCAGTTCTTGATTTTTGATGTTAAGTTGTTGTTCAACCTTTCATAATGATGCTTAGACTGCTTAACCTAGAACTTGAGAACCAACTTGTATGCTTTGATGCTAAATTGCCTGGTCAGAACAGAATTTTAAAATCACACTTGTAGTTTGTAGCCTTGATTGCATGAAAATGACCGAATCCGATTAGCAAACCAACTGTGAGCTTTTGATCCATGGCACGTAACTTGCAATTTTAATTCTTTCTGAGCGGTTTTCTGTTTACTTGAATGAGTTAGAATTTGCATGAGACCTACTCGAGACCACACGATGACACGAGTTCTAGAAGGATAGGGGCACCTAGATTCAGCTACTAAGCCAGATAGCCTACCAAACATAAAATCCACTAGGTTTAGACCCTTGAGCTTGGCCTGTTCTTTCGGTTCGATAATACATTACAACCATTTCCCATTTCTTTCATCCCCCGTTGATCCCCTGTGGTTGTAGTTCTAGATTGACCTACCGGAAGTCAGTTTGTGGTAACTTGCCTATAGCCATTAAACAGGTGGTCTTAGCTAATATGTCCAGACGTGTAAACCCCTCTAGTAACTAAAAGAAAAAGCGGCACAAAGACAAATTTACAAAATGAAAGTAAAAAGAGAAAAAGAGAAAAATTACGAAAAAAATGAAGAAAGAAGAAAATCAGAAAAAGTTCAAAGTGTAGTTCAAATAAAACGTTCTTCTCCCTATAAATGGAAGAACCAAGTAGAAAGAAAAGTTGAAAAGAAAAGAAAAAAAATGTGTATGCAAAAGGAAAAGAATAAGTGCTAGGTTGCTTGAGGGTATCATAGGACGAGCGTTCATCATTCCACCAGTGTTTGGTCAGACGGTAGGAAGCCATAGATTAGATTCGAGGGAAGTTAGTCGAAAGCTACACCGCACCAAGCCATCATCATTCATTCCCATCATCCATCTCATTATAAACCCGAGTAGTGTAGATTTCATTACGGTCCTAGCAGGGAAGTCCTTCTTGACTAGATACTCGTGTTGTCACAGTGGTGGAGATGTGGTCGAAATGCAAACCTATGACAGAATTCGGTAACAGAGAATGATCGAGAGCAGAAACACGTCCTTAAACACAGAGAGTGAGAGTCCCCATTGTACTAGATATTTCCTGTGTGAGGAGTCTGGTCAGTCAGGTAAAATTCATGCATGATTGTTTGCTAATTACTTGTCGTGTGCAGTTTATTAGTGAGACCAGGTAGCTTGGCTGATCAGTATGCATGTTAGGTTTCTTGTTCTAGGATCGATCTGTCTAATAATTCATTGTGCTTGATTGAGCTCCAATTTAATCCATCTTATCATTTATGAACATGAGCGTTTCTATTCAGTTTGCTTGAGGACAAGCAAAAGCTTAAGTGTGGGGTATTTGATGACACTCGATTTGACGTGATTATCAGCCTCATTTAAGCAACATTTCTTTGCTTAAGACATGGTTTTTAGGGTAGAATAACGAATATTCAATCGATTGCCCTATCTCGTGCTATTTGTGTTACCTTGGCCCGTTCCGGGTCTATTTGATGGTTTTCTAGTGTTTTTACGTTAGCACAGGTTTTTGCCGTCAAATAAAGTAGCCATGGACGTGTCTAAGGCGTAGGAACCTCGAGGAATCAAACCAGAATCGATCAAAGGAGCCAATCAAGTCAAACCGAAAATCTGCCATTCACACTACCAGTTTCGGCGAAACCAGGCCTCCATATTCGGTGAAACCAGCAGTTCAAATCAACTGATGCCAAGAGAAGGATGGTTTCGGCGAAACCAATCAACTGCTCGGACCGAAAACATTGAACAGCCGGCGGAGCCCTGAACTCAAAGCCAGTTTCGCCGAAACTATCCCTATGGTTTCGACGAAAACATCAGCTCAGCCCGGCCCAACTAGGGTTAAGTATTTATACTTAATCCGGCGGCCCGAGGGAGGGGAATTAATAATTAATCATAATACAACTTTTCGAAATCAGAATTCTCTGAAGTTCTGGAGTGAGGAGCTGGAGTTCGAAGAGCCGGATAGAGATCGTGACGCCATCCCTTCCATCTCGGAGAACCGGAGCTAGGAGTGCAACTTACCGAAGATCGGAGTATGTCAGAGTCATCTGAATTAGGTTTTTCAGATCCTTTTCTGTACTTCCTCTGAATGATGAACTCTTTCCTTGTCTTTGTTTCTTTTGTAATGATCATGAGTAGCTAAACCCTTTAGAGCTTAGGCTAGATGAACCCTAAGTGACCCAGGGCTTTAAAGCGGTCACGGATCGGCGGTGATTAGATTCGAAATTTAATCAGTTCTTTTTCATGTTTGATTTGTTCTTCATTGTGCATGTTTCTTATCTGGATTGATCACCTAGATTAGATTCTTGTTAAGCTAAGGATAGAAGCGAACGCTCGCCTTACTTTAGAACATCGAATTAAACAATTAACCCTATAATTGGAGTGTGCCTTTCGTAGGAACCGGTTAGGGTTAATTCACTGCAAGAGTAACTCATTAATCACTAGTAATTACACCAATTAATTAAGTCGTTGCGAGAGGCGACCGTACCCGGGCGGCTAGTTAATCTTGGTAGTTAGAACGGATAGAGCGAACGTTCGCCGGTCTTAAACCTAAGGGTAAGGAGTTATGGTGGTGTCTTAGTAATTGATTGAATGAGAATCGAAATCCGCTGATCTGTTGATTGCCAATGCTCTGGGGAACGAAGGGGGATTCAAAGTCTAAGTTTGTCTGTCATTCTTGTTTCCAAACCCTAATTCTCAATCTGCTTTAGTTTAATCTTTTTAATTTTTCTGCGTTTCTTAGAAGTAGAAGTCGTGGAACTCACACCACGCACAACGTGTTTTTCCTTGAATAATTTGTTAGTTCTGAAGTAGCCAATCATTCGAAGGCCCGTGGAATACGATCTGCTATACGCTTTTTCTTAGCATTAGTAGTTTTTATTTGGATGAACGTCCGAACAACGACCGGGGGGCGTTTCACCACTTAACAAGAATCTAATCTAGGTGGCCAAACCAGACAAGAAACACAGAAAATGAAGAACAAACCAAACATGAACGATGAAACTGAATGAACTTTGAATCTAATCACCCCGATCCGTGACCGCTTAAGCCCTGGGTTACTTAGGGTTCATCTAATCTAAGCTACACGAGTTTATCTACTCATATTCAATACAGAAGAATCGAAGACAGACAAGAAATACATCTCAGATAGGAAGACAGAGAAGAACTGCAAAACCTAATTTCGATGCTTCCTGGCAGCTCCAATCTGCTGGATTTTCAACTCCTAGCACTGGCTCTCCGAGGTGGAATGGATGGCGTCACGATCCGTTCCTGCTCCTGGAACTCTATCTACTCGCCTTGTCTCTCTCTCTGTCGTGGTTGGTGTGTGTGTGTGTTTTGTTGTAAAAAGTGATCCCCCTTTTCATTAGCCGCCGAGTTCTCTATTTATATCAACCCGATATTTTTCTGATTTCAACTAGGATTTTCGTCGAAAATAGTAGAGTGATTTCGGTTGAAAACTTCTTCATACTCGGGGCAGTGGATTCCTTCTTACGTTTTCGGCGAAAACCCAAGGGTATTTTCGCCGAAAATACATGAGTTAATGGGGGCAGGCATTTTCTTTGACTTGAGCGATTTCTTCGGTTGATTTATGTGTGATTCTTCGGGGTTCCAACATCTAAGACACGTCCTTGGCTACCGTATTCGATGGCAAAAACCTGTGCTAACATAAAAACACTAGAAAACCATCAAATAGACCCGAAACAGGCCAAGGTAACACAAATGGCACGAGATAGGGCAATCGATTGAATATCCGTTATTCTACCCTAAAAACCATGTCTTAAGAAAAGAATGTAACTTAAATGAGGTGATAATCATGTCAAATCGAGTGTCATCAAATACCCCACACTTAAGCTTTTGCTTGTCCTCAAGCAAACTGAATAGAAACACACTCAAATTCATAAATGATACGAGATTAAACTGAGATTCAATTCTAACAATTTGGTTTAGACTGTTCCACGTAGAAAGAGTGACCTACACATGCAAGAACATCAACCAAACAAGTTTTCGATCTCACTAGTTTCTGCACACTTCAAGTAGTGGTTTTAACAAAGCTCGTTTCTTGGCAAAACAATAAATCATAATTAACCGACTACGATAACACCAATTCTAATGAGAAAAGACTTTAAGCTCTAGCCATGATGTGGATGCGGAGGTAGGAAAAGTGAGTGGCTATCGACTCGACTTCATCCGTTTCTAGATCTGTACGTTACATGTTCTAGCTAGGACCGATTTAAACAATGATTTATTTCAAGTTCAATTTCTTCCTTCAATTGATTTACTGCATACTAGTGCTCGATACCAAACACTTCACTTAGGTGTTGGACCTACCTAGCTCACAGTATTTGTGCTTATACTAGTGCTCAACCCGAACACTTCACTTAGGTGTCGGGCTTGCCTAGCTTTGATTTTTTTTTCCAGCACTTTAAAGAACTTTAGCCTTGATTTGATTCGCTCAATTACTTGATTTCACCATTTAGCCACTTAATCCTAGCTAGTTATAACTTTTTACACAAGATTTCGAATTGGATTTCCGTCTAACCTCAAGCCACAATCACAGGTGATCAAATATGGAGTGAAAACATGGAAGAAGCTAGCATTTATCATCTTAGAACGGTGTTATCGAGCTTTGTTGTTAACAAGTTAATTGATTCAATTAATTCCAGTTCCAACTACAGAAGTGATTTACGATCTGTTCTGACCTAGACTCATTTAATATCAGTTCTGACACGTTGGTTACAGGTTCTAAGTGGAACAGTCTAGACGTCATTGTTTAAAATTGAAGCCAATTTCACATCAAAAGTCAAGAATTGAGCAATTCTATGCTAAAGAGACTGGACAGGAATCACGACGCACACGAGGATAGGCAATCAAGATCATGCATGGTTATCTAACACCCTACCCCACACTTAAACTATTATGTGTCCTCACAGGACTAAACTAGAGTAGAGAGATACGAAGAACCTGGAAGGTGATGGTCGGTGTAGTGGATGAACACGGAGAGTTCGGAGCGGAGCAGAGCTACTCAAAATCCTACAAAACACAAACAACAAAAAGATCAAAAGGACACCGGGACAAGTGTCCCGGACCCACACAGAACAAAATTGGGTATAAACCCGAAAAGAAGAAAGAAAAGAAAAGGAAAAGGATAGAAACAACCTGATCACTGTTCCGCGGGAGGGGGTGGAGTGGTAGTGGCGAACCGCTGCTCCATCTGCTGTCGCCATGCGAGCTCGTCCTTATGTCTGGCTGACTGGTCGGCCATGAATTGCTGTAGAGTGGACCAACGCTCGTTCTGAGTCTCTTCATGTGCTACTCGGTCCTTCTGCCATTGCAACGAACCAGTCGAGTAGTCTAGCTGCCACTCCTCAATACGCGCCAGCCTGTCATTCATCTCCGCGGTAATTTGCGCTCGCGACGGTGGGCGCTCAACTGACTGGTGCGTGCGGTGAGGGAGCGATGTGCAATGCTCAATAGTCTCCGAAAGGTCGATGCGTCGTGCTATTGCAAGTTCAGCGCCTATATGCTCAATCGGGATACGAGGAATATCGGGGCCCCATTTGTCACCGAGCTGGAGGTTGTCGATCTGAATTGAAATGAAGGGCCCTCCTGGAAGTTCAGTAGGAAGCTTCTTGGCGGTAGTGCGCTTGTGAAAGAATCGTGCAAGCCACCATCCGGGGTGCAGGTTGGCATCCTCCTCTAAAGCACGGAATAATACGAGCTCCTCCAAAGAAACGTGGTGGCGGCTCGTCTTGCTGCAAAAACACAGAGATTGCACCCAAACATAATGCAAGAATTTAAGAACAGGGTGAAAGATGTCACCGACCGTGGGGTGGACAATAGGTGAGCTCTCATCCTCGCAGCAGGCCCATTTCCACACATCCGGGTAAGGGGCACTTGTGATGGAGTATGTGTCCTCGAAGCCAGCTAATGCGGTATCGAAATTGACGTGCGGATCCAGCAAGTGGCCGAACTCGCGAAGGGACTTCTCATGAAGAACACCACCGAGGCGAAAGAAAATGAATTTCTGCTCACGAAAGGGCTTCGGGGTGAGGCGCCGAAATGAACTCCAGAACTCCTGGAGGGCGACAAGCGGGTAGGGGGAGCCATGAGTGGTCAGCACTCGCAATCCGGCTTTATGAAGAGCGGTGTCAATTGTCGAGTGCCAAGCCGGATTGTGCGCTTTGAGACTGTCAAGAGAAAGAACTGCCACCTTAGCTGGAGGGATGTTTTTGATCTTCTGAAAGACCTCGAGCTGGTGCGGCTCCAAGGCGGCGATGAAAGGATGCACGGCCCCATTGGCAGGTGTAGGAATAGAGGAAATGGGAATCGCAGGGGTAGGCGCATCCTCGGGAAGGTGGTGTCTTGCTCTGGCGAGCTGAGGATCACTGTGCTCTATCTGCACTGGTAGTCTTAAAATGCTTGGGAGCCCTGTAAAACACAACTCAGAGATGACCAGCATTAGATGACACGACTCTTACCCCACACTTAAGTTGACAAGTTGGGGTAAACTAAGTAACCGAGAGATCATAGAATCAAGATATATCATTGAATAACTGTCAATTCATTAGGCAAGCATGAATAATGGAATGAGTCAGGAACATGATCTCACAGACAACAAGTCACGCTTCCGAAAGGCCACAAACACAATACCAGAACCTAGCCAATTGATACCGACAAAGCAATCAAGAAGAATAAAGGAGAACCAAAAGTCAACCATAGTCAACCATGCCGAAAACCGAAAGTCACAAAGCCAAAAGAATCACAATCAAGGGCTGAACAACTAACCGTGAAGACATGATTCGAGAAAACGATTGGAAATCCACGAAAACGATGAAAAGCTTGAAAACTAGGTCGGCCGGAACCGGAGCTGAAAAACACTGGTTCTACGGTTTTGAAACAAGGGGCTGGGCAAAGTGATGAGCGGCGGTTACTGTTCAGTGGGGCGGCGGCGGCGGCCGGTCGGTTTCAAGGAGGCGGCGGCAATCGGTGGGGGTTGAGCGTTCGGGCAGCAGTGGATTTCAAAGCAGGGAAGGGAGCCGAACGGGTTTCAAAGTTTCGGATGCTGGACCGAAAACAAAAGGGGTGGGGCCGCTTAAATAGGTGCTGAGTGTGGCATTATTTTCGGCGAAGAAACGTAGGGATTTTTGGCGAAACTCTCAAGCAGGAGAAACCGGTGAATGCGAACCAGAATTTTCGGCGAAACAACAGAATGATTTACGGCGAAAGCCTTAGTGAAAATGGCGGAAATTGTTTTGGCGAAAGGCTTGGTGGTTTTCGGTCCGAAAATGCTGAACAGGAGATACAGGTTGAGTTTGAAAACACGTTTTCGGCGAAAACAATGACACAGTTTCACCGAAAACTTATTTGAAAACGGTGGTGGGTTTTTTTTCTCTTTTTTTTTCAAAAGGGGTTTTAAAACAAAACGACTCAAAATGAAAATAACTGACTCCAGCAGTGGGTTGCCTCCCACGAAGCGCTCTTGTTTAACGTCCGTGAGCCAGACGATACCTGGAATCGTGTCATGGTTCCGACGTGAAGTAGTGTACGTCGATTGAAGAGACGGCTAACCCTTGCAGATATTTCTTAAGCCTATGCCCGTTGACCACAAACGGCTCTTGATCGTGCAATTTAATGTAGACGCTGCCTAAGGGTGTCTGTCGGACCACGGTATAAGGGCCAGACCATCGAGATTTCAACTTACCCGGAAAGAGCTTTAATCAAGAGTTATATAAGAGCACTTCTTCTCCAGGGTAGAACTGCTTGATCGTCTTCAATTGAGAGTCATGAATTTTCTTGGTGCGTTCTTTGTATAGCTTTGTGCTCTCATAAGCGTGGAGACGGTGCTCCTCAAGCTCAGCGATCTGGTCATGGCGATTATTACCTGCTACTGCATAGCTCATATTCAACTCTTTGTTAGCCCAGAATGCCTTGTGCTCAAGCTCAACTGGTAAATGACATGACTTTCCATAGACAAGCTAATACGGTGAGGTACTGATGGGAGTCTTGTAGGCAGTTCGATATGCCCATAAGGCATCATTGAGCTTAGATGACCAGTCCTTGCAAGACCGGACAACTGTCCTGTCAAGAATCCGCTTGAGCTCACGATTCGTCACTTCCGCTTGACCATTCGCTTGAGGATGATAAGCCGTGGACATTCGGTGGGTGACGCTGAAGCGTTTGCACACCCGGTCGAATTGTCCGTGGAAGTGGGTACCCCTATCACTTATGATGAAGCGCGGTGAACTAAAACGCGTGAAAAGACGAGTAAGGAACCGACCCACCACTCTAGAATCATTAGTGGGTAAAGCTTCAGCCTCAGCCCAATTAGAAACGTAATCAACGGCTACAAGAATGTACTAGTTTCCGTTGGAGGGTGTGAACGGACCCATAAAATCGATTCCCCAAACATCAAAAATTTCAACAGTTAAAGAAACAATTTGGGGCATCTCATTACGGTTTGAGATGTTACCTGATCGCTGGCATGCATCACAACGTCGCGCAAAGACGTCACAGTCACTACAAATTGAAGGCCAATAAAAACCTGTTTCGAGTACCTTTCTTGCAGTGCGGTTGCCTCCGAAGTGTCCGCCAAACTGTCCTTCATGGCATTTACGAATGATGTCAGATGCTTCGGTGTAAGAGACACATCTCCGGATCATTCCGTCAAGACTTATGCGGTATAAGAAAGGCTCATCCCAGAAGTATGACTTGGCTTCTTTAAAGAGCTTTTTGCGTGCATTGAAATCCAGTTCAGGAGGTACAATGCCGTGTGAGAGATAGTTAGCCAGAGTTGCATACCAAGGCTCATCTGAATCGGCGGCATTACTTAGATCTTGAGCGTGAGGAATTGCCCAGGGCTCGATAGCTATGCTGTTAACCTGTTCATATGTTTCAACACGCAACAGCTCGTCAGGGAAAGAATCATTGATAGGGGTAGTAGACTTACCTGTTTGTGATTCCTCGAGGCGAGAAAGATGATCTGCTGCTAAGTTCTCTGCTCCCTTCTTATCCTTAATTTCAATATCGAACTCTTGGAGTAGAAGGATCCATCGGATGAGACGTGGTTTCGAGTCCTGCTTGGCTAATAAATGGCGCAGAGCAGCATGATCTGTGTAGACAATGGTATGTGAAAGAACCAGATACTGTCTAAACTTATCAAAGGAGAAAACGATAGTCAGAAGCTCTTTCTCTATAGTAGTGTAGTTCCTCTGAGCATCATTGAGCATCTTGCTCGCAAAGTAGATAGGATGAAACCTCTTTTCCTTTCTCTGACTAAGAACTGCGCCAACGGCGAAGTCGCTAGCATCGCACATGATCTTGAATGGAAGATTCCAATCTGGTGCTAGATATTCTATGGCCAAGAACAATACCTTCTGTAACCATGAAGTGACACTTCTCCCAACTAAGTGCCAGGTTGGTCTCCTCACAACGAGCTAGCACCTTATCCAGATTAGCCAGGCACTTAGAAAATGAATCTCCATAGACGGAGAAGTCATCCATGAACACCTCTACCACATTCTCTACCAGATCCCCGAATATAGCCAACATGCATCTCTGAAAGGTAGCGGGAGCATTACATAAACCAAAAGGAATACGACGATAAGCAAACGTACCAAACGGGCATGTGAAGGTCGTCTTCTCTTGATCATCAAGCTCGATGGGGATCTGAAAGTAGCTGGACATCTCGTCTAAGAAGCAGTAGTATTCATGACCAGCTAATCATTCAAGCATTTGATCAATGAATGGCAGTGGGAAGTGATCTTTCTTGGTGGCATCATTGAGTCGTCGATAATCGATGCAGACTCTCCATCCGGTAACTGTTCGGGTAGGAATGAGTTCACCCTTTGGATTAGGGATGACTGTGATTCCTCCTTTCTTCAGAATGACTTGAGTCGGGCTGACCCAAGGACTGTCAGCGATAGGATAGATGATACCGGCATCTAGAAGTTTGAGCACTTCTTTCTTTACAACTTCATGCATCAGAGGGTTAAGTCGGCGTTGGGGTTGTCTAACTGGTTTGAATTCTTCATCAACAACTATCCGATGTTTGCAGAAGGTTTCAGAGATGCCTCTGATGTCTGCCAACTGCCAGGCAATAGCTCGGACATGCTTCTTGAGTAGTCTGATCAGTTGCTCTTTCTGCTCGGGAGATAGATTCGAACTGATAATGTCAGGTAACTGGCAGTCCTTTCCCAGAAATGCGTCTTCTAATTGGTCAGGCAGCTCCTTCAAAGTAAGTTCTGGCAGATTCTCATATGAAGTGGTAATCCGACTCGAAGCTGGCTCAATATGTGTAGGCGCGGTAATAGGTGTGAATATCGCCTTTTGTTCGTCTAGTTCATCTTGCCATAGGCATTGCTCTGGATGGTCTAACGCATTGTCAATCCCTGAAATCAAACACAACTCTAGTGGATCACTAGATAAAGCATTAGTAAGGGAGTTGGCCGAGGCCAACTCTAGGGGATCAACAGCATAACCTTTATCATCTTGAGCAACTGAATATCTCATGCTATCTTTAATGCAGAATGCAACACTCTCTTGACCTACGCTTAGAGTTAATAAGCCTTGTTTGCAATTTATATTCACACCAGCAGTTGCTAAGAAAGGTCGACCTAGGATGAGTGTTCCGTCTAACTCACGAGTATCTAAAACAACAAAATCTGCCAGTATAGTAAACGGACCACAGCAAACAGTTACATCTTCTATTATACCTCTAGGTCGTTTGACAGACCTATCGGCTAAGATGAGATGCAGAGTAATCAGTTTTAATTGCCCTAGATTTAGCTTTTCATATAAATAAACAGGCATAACATTAATAGAAGCACCAGAATCAACCAGACTGCGATCAATTTTAATGCCATTTATAATGCACGGTAATGTAAAAGAACCGGGATCAGGACACTTAGCTGGGGGTGGTGGCGGCTGTCGAATAGGAGATGGCGCACCGAGAATAGACGCGCATTCATTAGTAAGTGTGATAGAGTACGCCTCCCCGTTCTTCACTTTCTTCACGAGATCCTTAAAGAATTTCGCAAGTGGTGGTATGATTTCCACAGCTTCAGTCACTGGTATCTTGATCTCTGCAGTCTTAAGAACATTGTACCACTTCTTGTACTGAGTGTCGTGATCCTTAGCCTTGCTCCTTGCAGCTTTAGGGAAGGGAATCCGAGGAACATATGGCGCTAAAACAGGCTCAGGAGCTGTCCTGGGCGGATTAGGAGGAGGAGCAGATGCTTCTTCTTCCTCTTTTGTGATATCCTCAATTTCTGGCATGTCCATTGTGGCACTAGTATCTGGTATTGCTTCAGGTTCTGGGGCCTTGGGATCAGTTGTTTGTTTGCCGCTCCTGGTGGTAATAACTCGAGCGTGTTCGCTCTTTGTACAGGAGTCTGCTTGAAATGCTTCTGGGTTAAGGAGAGGATTGCTAGTAAAGAGTTTAGTCATATTACTTATAGCATCCTCTATCCTCTGGCTCTGAGCTCTCTGTCCTTGATTGAGTGCAGCTTGAGCTTTTAGTTGAATGTCGTGGTCGTCAAGTCTGCTCATAATCTGATCGAACTTCTTCTCATAATCCATGTCTCTACTGTAGTACGGCTTAGCCTGAGACTGGTGTTGTCCTCCAATGAATCCCGGAGGTCTATAATAAGGATCTACTAATCGGTTGCTCTAGTTCCGTGGCACATAGTTTCTGTAACCGGCATAGCCTTTCTGATTATTAGCGAAACCCTGATCGATGAAGTTGATCTCTTCTGTAGACCAGACTTCGGTTGTGCCGAAGTTGAGGCAACTTCCGCCGTTATGAGCACATGATCCACACCATCCACAGTCAACCGAAAAGACACTAGCTGACGGAGAGTCGAGAGGAATACCAGCTGCTTGCAGATGCTTCTGAACTTCTGCCTTGATCTTCTCTGCAACATTTATCTGACTCTGGCTCTGACTCTTGGTTCCTTCTATTTGCCTCTCCCAGTTTCTAGATTTTGAAGCACAGTCAGCAAAATGCAGAAGAGCATCCTGAGGAGTGAGAGCGGTGCAATCTCCGCCAGCTAGGGTGTTGACCCAGTTTGCAGATTCTTTGCGCATACCACGAGCAAAGAATTCAGCCAGCTGTCTTTGTTCATACCCATGGTGAGGACAGTCAAAGAGAAGGGATTGGAATTCATGCCAAGTGTCATACAGGCTTGCATCCTCTCTCTGAGTGAATCTAGAAATGCGGTCTTTATAAGCAGTTGTTCTTGCAGGAGGAAAGTATTCCTCAACAAAATCTTGAGCTAATGCCTCCCAGTCAGTGTAATGACCTGGCGGTTTGCTGCTAAGCCATTGTTTAGCTGCACCCCTGAGAGAGAATGGGAAAGCTCGGAGATATAACACATTATTGTTGAGATTCCCAGACTTGGAGGTGTCGCAGACAGCCAAAAAGTTGGTTATGTGTGTGCAGGGATTATCATCTGGTCTTCCCTCGAATTGTATGTCCCTAGAGATTAGCTCCAAGAGAGGAATCTGAATCTCATAGTTAGGATCATCGTCATTAGTAAGCACGGTGATGGGTGATCAGAGATTTGATGCGCGCGGCTTGCTATAGTCCGCAACACTCTTAAGAGTAACCATTGTGGTGAAGGAAGATGGAACGGAAGTGATCTGCTTCTGTACCTGCTATGATCTGCACGAGACAAAAACAAACACAACCGGTGTAAAATCAAATTGTGATGGAAAATGAAAGATGGAAAGGTAGAAGAATAAAAATGCCAACTCTTCTTTCAACGAAATAGAAGAGGTCCCCGGCAACGGCGCCAATTTGGTGAACCTTAGATCGTTGTTTGGGTTCAAACAAATAATTAACAAAGCTACAAAAGCTAGGGTAGATCGTATTCCAGGGGTTTCCTCTACTTCCTTACTCAAAGATGTTGGCAATTTAATTCAAGCTTAAACACAAGTTGTGCGTGGTGTGAGTTCCACGACTTCTATACTAAAACGCAAAGATAAGAAGAAATGAAAATTAAAATGAGGAAAGATTGAAGATTGCTTAATTGACTAGAAAGATGACCGACAAGCTTAGACTTCGAATCCCCCTTAGATCACCAAGGCAACAACAGTCACAGACCAGCGATTTTCGATTCTAGTTCATTCATTTCATAGACACCATCATAACTCCTGACCCTTAGGTTTAAGACTAGCGAACGTTCGCTCTATTCGATCTAGCTACCACGATTAATTAGCCACCCGGGTACGGTCGCCTCTCGCAACGACTTAACTTAACTGGTGCAAATTCTAATGATTAATGAGTTACTCTAGCAATGGATCAACCCTAATCGGTTCCTATGAAAGGCACGCTCCAACTATAAGGTTGATTGTTCGATTTGGTGTTTTAAAGTAAGGCGAGCGTTCGCTTCTATCCTTAGCTTAACATGAATCTAATCTAGGTGGCCAAACCAGACAAGAAACACAGAAAACGAAGAACAAACCAAACATGAACGATGAAACTGAATGAACTTTGAATCTAATCACCACCGATCCGTGACCGCTTTAAGCCCGGGGTCACTTAGGGTTCATCTAATCTAAGCTACACAAGTTTATCTACTCATATTCAATACAGAAGAATCGAAGACAGACAAGAAATACATCTCAGATAGGAAGACAGAGAAGAACTGCAAAACCTAATTTCGATGCTTCCTGGCAGCTCCAATCTGCTGGATTTTCAACTCCTAGCACTGGCTCTCCGAGGTGGATGGATGGCGTCACGATCCGTTCCTGCTCCTGGAACTATATCTACTCGCCTTGTCTCTCTCTCTGTCATGGTTGGTGTGTGTGTGTTTTGTTGTAAAAAGTGATCCCCCTTTTCATTAGCCGCCGAGTTCTCTATTTATATCAACCCGATATTTTTCTGATTTCAACTGGGATTTTCACCGAAAATAGTAGAGTGATTTTGGCGAAAACTTCTTCATACTCGGGGCAGTGGATTCCTTCTTACGTTTTCGGCGAAAACCCAAGGGTATTTTCGCCGAAAATACATGAGTAAATGGGGCAGGCGTTTTCCTTGACTTGAGCGATTTCTTCGGTTGATTTATGTGTGATTCTTCGAGGTTCCAACGTCTAAGACACGTCCTTGGCTACCGTATTCGATGGCAAAAACCTGTGCTAACATAAAAACACTAGAAAACCATCAAATAGACCCGAAATGGGCCAAGGTAACACAAATGGCACGAGATAGGGCAATCGATTGAATATCCGTTATTCTACCCTAAAAACCATGTCTTAAGCAAAGAAATGTCGCTTAAATGAGGCTGATAATCACGTCAAATCGAGTGTCATCAGATTCCCACTCTTAAAGGTCTCACATATAGCTAGGAAATCTGCCAAGTGTGTGCATGGATTATCATGCGGCTTTCCTTCAAACTGCACATTATCATTCCCAGGAAGGGGATCTTGATCTCATAGTCAGGATCATCTTCATTGCGCGGCACACTAATGGAGGACCGAACGCTAATTGTGCTCGGCTTTATGTAATTCGTAAGACTTTTCTAAGCAGCCATTGCGGTGGGAGAGGGTGGCAGTGAGTTTGATGAAGCGGATGAAGCGGAAGAAGATGAGGAGCTCTCCTTCGGCTCCTCGATCTTAATTGGTGTAGAGGATGAGGGTGGAACGGTAGTAGATTGCTTTGGAATTCGTGGTTTCTTAGGCGGAGCAGAACTACCCGGCTTGTTTGAAGTAGAAGACGTGATAGACTTAGAATGAGAATGAGTGAACAGGTGGTTCATAAACTTGTAACCAACCTGCAAAAGAACAAACACAAACACAACCGGTGTAAAATCGAAGTGTGATGGAAAAATGAAAGATGGAAAGGTAGAAGAATAAAGTGCCAACTCTTCTTTCAAACAATTAGAAGACCAGTGGTTTTCAATCCAGATTCATTCAGTTCTCATACACCACCATAACTCTTGACCATTAGGTTTAAGTCCGACGAACGTTCGTTCTATCCGATCTAACTACGAAGATTAATTGACCGCTCGTGCATTCACTTCTGCAACGGAAAACTAACTGGTGTAATTACAAGTTATTTGTGAGGTACTTTAGCAATGGATTAACCCTAACTTGTTCCTACGAAAGGCTTAATCCAATGAATAGGTTAATTGTTAATTTGGTGTTTTAAAGTGAGGCGAACGTTCGCTCTATCCTAAGCTTAACAAGAATCTAGTCTAGGTGATCAAGCTAGAAAAGAAACACAGACAACGAAGAACAAACCAAACATGCAAGAGAAACTGTCTGAATCCAAATTTAAATACCGCCGATCTATGACCGCTTTAAAGCCCTGAGTCACTTAGGGTTAATCTATAAGCTCTACGAGTTTAGCTACTCATATTTGATACAAGGGAAACGAAAACAATCAAGGAATACATCTCAGGTAGGAAGAACAGAGAGGAACTGTAAAACCTAATTTGATGAATCCGAAAAGAATCTCTTGAATCTTCAACTCCTAGCTCCGAGCACTCCGAGGGGAAAGATGGCGTCACGATCTCTTCGGGAACTCTGAGGATGCTCTCAACCCTCTCTTGAACTCTTGAAGTCTTGAAATTAATCCGTGGAGAAAGTATATCTGAATAAGTGTGTCTACCTCCTGATGACACTCGGTTTTACGTGATTATCAGCCTCATTTAAGCTACATTTCCTTGCTTGAATCTCGGGTTTTAGGTTAATTTTGTATGTTTTCACCTAATTGCTCTAAATCTTGCCATTTTGGTTACTTTGGCCCGTTATGGGTCTATTTGATGGTTTTCTAGTGTTTTTGAGATTACACAGGTTTTTGCCGTCAAATACGTAGCCACAGACGAGCTCGGAGAAGCGAAGGAACCTCAAGGAATGGCCCGAGATCAATCCATAAGTCAACCAAGCCAGAAGAAAGCACTGCCCCGATTTTAATTAGAGTTTTCGGCGAGAAGTGCAAAGTCTTCGCTGAATACTTATGCAAAAATTGCACAATCGAAGACAGGAGATCCAGCCGAGGTTTCCATTGAAGTCTTCGGCGAAAACTCTAAAGTTTTCGCCGAAAACTAATTCCTTTTTCGGTTGGGATTTTGAAACCCTATAAATACTAAACCGGCGGTCACAACCAAAGAACAACTCTTTTTTGAGAAAACCCTACCAACACTACTTTTTCCGAGGATTAATATCCATATTTAAAAGTTTGAGAGAGAGTTTAGAGAGTTCGGGGAGCCGGGAAGAGATCGTGACGCCATCCTTCCGTCTAGGAGAGCTTGGTGCTAGGAGTTGAAGATCCAGGAAATTGAAGCTTCACAGATTCATCTGAAATTAGGGTTTACAATTCTTCTCTGTTCTTCCTGTTTGAAGATGTATTCATTGTTTGTCTTCAATTCTTTTGTTTTGGATATGAGTAGCTAAACTCGTAGAGCTTAGACTAGATGAGCCCTAAGTGACCCGGGGCTTAAAAGCGGTCACGGATCGACGGTAATTAAATCAAGTTTCAATAAGTTTCTCTTGCATGGTTGGTTTGTTCTTAATTGTTTTGTGTTTCTTTTCTAGCTTGATCACCTAGTTAAAATTCTAGTTAAGCTGAGGATAGTAGCGATCGTTCGCCTCACTTCAAAACACCAAATCACAGTTAACCTATTCATTGGAACAATTTCTCTTCGTAGGAACCAGTTAGGGTTAATCCGTTGCTAGAGTAACCATTAATCACTAGTAATCGCACCAGTTAGTTTTCCGTTGCAGAAGTGAACGCACGGGCGGTCAATAATCTTGGCAGTTAGATCGGATAGAGCGAACGTTCGCCAGTCTTAAACCTAAGGGTCAGGAGTTATGGTGGTGTCTGAGAACTGAATGATTCGGGATTGAAAACCGCTGGTCTTCTGATCGCCAATGTTCTGATGATCTTTGGGGGATTCGAAATCTAAGTTTGGTTGTCGTCTTGTTAAGTCTAACAACCTTTTAATTTGTCTTTTTTCTTATTTCCTTTTTCATTTCCCTGTTTTCATAGAATAGAAGTTGTGGAACTCACACCACGCACGATTTGTGTTAAACCTGAATAGATTGCCAACTTCTTTAATAGACGATTAGAAGAAACCCTGTGGAATACGATCTATCTTGCTTTGTGCTTGATAGTTATTTGACTACATGATAAAGGATTTTACCAAGGTCGTATTCCACGGGGTCCTCTCATAAACCAATACTCACACTTCTCATAGACGGTCTAGACATTTGAAATTGGTTTGGTTTGATAAGAAATTCAGAAATAAAAGCAAATATTATCAATACTAACAAAGATTAAACAAGAGAGAAAGGTGGTTCAAATCAAAGACAAAGGAGGTTCTCTTGGTGGGTAGTTTCATCATGGTCAAGAGATCTAATTGAACAAATAAGCCCATCATGGTTGAGGAAGCATTCGGATGACCATGCAAATCACTTCTATAGACTCAATGCACTCTCGTAGCACTAAATCCCTATCCTAAAACCACTCGACTTAAGCTCTCGCTCTCAAGCTAAGTGACTAAGGATGCATTAAAGGTGTTTGATGAAATGCCAAGTTGCAAAATCCTCTCCTAGAACTCTATGACCATAAGGCTAGACATAATACTCTCATATCAATATCTTAACACTAAGAGAAACATCAAAAGACCAATCAAAGTTCAACTGAATGAAAACCAAGTGCACACCAAGTGTTTGATAAAATGCCTAAGAGAGAAATCTTGCAACAATGGTTGAATTGAGATGATCTAATCTCTTAGAACACACTCCCTTCTATCCCTATACCTACAATCCATGTAATCTAAGCACTCTCGTGCATTACATCACATTGAATGGACCAAATCAAGCAAACATGGCAAAAATTGGCCATAAGAACAAGTCTAAAGATCATCTTCATACAACCACAATCATTCATAGCATGTTTTTATAATCATCTCTCTATCATAGCACAACTAATCTACCCCATCCAAGATGAACCTAGGAACTTAGCCACACATGGCCAAGGGAGTAAAGAAAAGAGAAGGGAAGTTGATCACCAAGAACACCATGGAGTGGATCCTTGAATCAATCTTCAAATCTCCACTTGTAAGCTCCTCTCCCAAGGTTTGTTGACTTCAATCCAAGCTCCAATTGCTCCAATGAGCTCCACTTAGCTCCAGAAATGAGTCCTAGGGTTTATGGGGTCATGGGTATGTGTTTGGGGTTCAAGAGAGATCAAAGAATCCCCCAAAATGGCAAAAAACAAGAGTATTTATAGTGCAGGGGGAGGTGCACGGCATGCACCCCTGCACTCTGCAGAAAACTCGATATTGTAATGCTCATATGTCCCTCTTCCGGACTCCAAAGGACCTCCCTTTTGCTCCTATATGTGCTCCTTGTCATCCGTACTTCTATGTCATAACCTGAAAATGCACAGAGGCAACTCCAATAGACCACGAATTTGGCTCCAAAGAGGCAACCGGAGAACAAATGGACACTTTGCGCAAAATATCAATAAAAGCATATAGAGCATGGAATCTCACGATCAAACACGGACATTTCATAGGTCAATCACTACAAAAAAGGAGTATTTAGCGTCGGTCAGCACGAAAGTATTTAGCGTCGGTTAGACAAACGACCGACGCTAAAACGTTGACTCGCGTTTGACCGACATTTAGCGTCGGTCGCCGGTCGACCGACGCTAAATCACCAACGCTAAATCTGGTTTACGGTTAGAAAAAAAAATCTGTATTTAGCATCGGGCGTTATTCAATTTAGCGTCGGTCGATCGACCGATGCTAAATACACACACCTATTTCCACCCTAACCCTAAAAAATCTGTATTTAGCGTCAGGCGTTTTTTCAATTTAGCGTCGGTCATCGACCGACGCTAAATACACACACCTATTTAAACCTCTCAGTCACCACCCTAACCCTAAATCCTTCTCCTCTCTCTCCTGAAACTCTCCCACCTCTCTCAAAAACCTCTCAAACCCTCATCCTCTCAACTCCCTCCCCTCTCCCTCACTAAACCACCACCGCCGCCCCTCCCTCACAAAACCACCCCCGCCGCCGCCTCTCCCTCACAAAACCACCACCGCCGCCACCCCTCCCTCACAGATCCACCACCGCCACCGCCCCTCCCTCACAAAACCACCCCCGCCGCCGCCTCTCCCTAAAAAAACCACCGCCGCCGCCCCTCCCTCACAAAACCACCGCCGTCGCCGCCCCTCCCTCACAGATCTACCACCGCCGCCGCCCCTCCCTCACAAAACCACCACCGCCGCCGCCCCTCCCTCACAGATCCACCACCGCCGCCGCCCCTCCCTCACAAAACCACCAACGCCACCGCCCCTCCCTCACAAAACCACCGCCGCCACCGCCCCTCCCTCACAGATCCACCACCGCCGCCGCCCCTCCCTCACAAAACTACCACCGCCGCCGCCCCTCCCTCACAAAATCACCCCGCCGCCGTCCCCCTCACAGATCTAGAAACACAGATCTAGAAAAATCCAGATCTTGGAAAACACAGATCTGGAAAAAATGAATATAAAAAATGAAGATAAAAAATGAAAATAACAATAAAAAATTAAAAACGAATATAAAAAACGAAAACAAAAAACTAAACCCACCCAACCGACTAACCAACCAGTGGGTGGCTGGGCGAATTTTGCATCGGTTACTGTTTCGATCGACGCTAAAATTTAGCGTCACCGTTATTCGCGTCGGTCGGTTGACCGACGCGACATGTTTTTAGCGTCGGCTCTGACCGACGCTAAAAACCCGGTCTGACCGATGCCATATGTATATTTTTTTGTAGTGAATCATAGGCTCAAAATGCACTAAATAAAGTCACATCAAATTCCCCAATGACTAAGTTTTGCTTGTCCTCAAGCAAATGAATTAGAAAACATCCAAGTTCACAAATGACAAGATCGGTCACTGATGACACGCTTTTGGCGTGCTTCAAATAACTAATCTACCAAGGTAGACTAGATCGTATTCTACTCGAGGTCTCTTCTTCTTGTCTACTCAATTATGTTGGCAAATTACTCAGGTTTAAACCAGTTGTGCGTGGTGTGAGTTCCACGACTTCTAATCTAATAAAGCAGGAAAATAAAAGACAGAAAGATTGAAAGGTTGACTAACGAGAAGATAGACGAGCTTAGATTTCGTATCCCCCTTAGATCACCAAGGCAACAACAATCACAAGACCAGCGGTTTTCAATTCTAATTCAATCGGTTTCTATACACCACCATAACTCCTGCCCCTTAGGTTTAAGACTGGCGAACGTTCGCTCTATCCGATCTAGCTACCAAGATTAATTAGTCGCCCGGGTACGGTCTTGCGATGACTAAACTAACTGGTGGAATTACTAACGATTTATGAGTTACTCTTGCAATGGATTAACCCTAACTGGTTCCTACGAAAGGCACACTCCAATGAATAGGTTAATTGGTTGAATTAATATTCTAAAGAGAGGCGAGCGTTCGCTTCTATCCTCAGCTTAACAAGAATCTAAACTAGGTGATCAAGGAAGACAAGTTTATGCGCCAAAGCAGGGAAGCTGTCTGGCGACTAACCCTAGCTTGCATAAACCTAATCTAGGCGACCAACTAGAAGAGAAACATAAACAATAAAGAACAAAAGAACCATGCAAAGAGAAACTGATTGAGCTTCGAATCTAATTACCACCAATCCGTGATCGCTTTAAAGCCCGGGTCACTTAGGGTTCATCTAGTCTAAGCTCTACGAGTTTAGCTACTCAAGTTCATAACAAAAGAATCAAAGACAAAGACAGAGTTCATCTTGAACAGAAGAAGAACAGAAAAGGATCTGAAAAACATAATTAAGATGACTCCGGCGAAGCTTCGATCTCCTGGATCTTCAACTTTAAGCTCCGAGCTCTACGAGGTGGAAGGATGGCATCACGATCTCTCCACGGATCTTCGAACTCTCTAAACTCTATCTATCGACCCTAGAGTCGGCTGACTCTCAAAAGTCTGATTTTGTGAATAGTTGTTGAATGAATGATTGATTGATCCCCTCCTTTTGGGCCACCGGTTAAGTATTTATACTTAACCCTAAAACTGCCGGATTTTGCCTAGAGTTTTCGCCGAAAACTTAAGAAGTTTTCGCTGAAAACTTCCTTGTAAAATGACTGATCTCTCGGCTGCTTCTCTTGTGATTTTCAGACTCAGAGTTTTCGGCGAGAACTTGGACTTTTCGCCAAAAACTTCTCTTTGTGAATTCAGCCGATTTGTTCTTGACTTTCGCCGAAAACCTGAGGAGTTTTCGCTGAAAAGTGTAGTGTAAATCGGGGCAGGATTTGAGTTGAGTTGATTGACTTCTTGGATTGGTTCTGGTGCGGTTCTTCGAGGTTCCAATGCCTTAGACACGTCCTTGGCTACTATATTTGACGGCAAAAACCTGTGCTAACATGAAAACAATAGAAAACCATCAAATAGACCCAAAAAGGGCCAAAGTAACACAAATGGCACGAGATAGAGCAGTTGAGTGAATATTCGCTATTCTACCCTAAAAACCATGTCTTAAGCAAGGAAATGTCGCTTAAATGAGGCTGATAATCACGTCAAATCGAGTGTCATCAAAATACCCCACACTTAAGCTTTTGCTTGTCCTCAAGCAAACTAAACTAGAACACACTCAAATTCACAAATGACACGAGATTAAACTGAGATTCAATTCTAACGATTTGGTTCAGACTGTTCCACGTAGAAAAAGTGACCTACACATGCAAGAACATCAACCAAACAAATTTTCAATCTCACTAATCTCTCCACACTTCAAGTAGTGGTTTAAACAAAGCTCGTTTCTTGGCAAAACAATTAATCATAATTAACCGACTACGATAACACCAATTCTAATCAAAAAGACTTTAAGCTCTAGCCATGATGTGGGGGCGGAGGTAGGAAAAGTGACGTGGCTATCGACTCGACTTCATCCGCCTCTAGATCTGTTCGTTACATGTTCTAGCTAGGACCGATTTAAACAACAATTTATTTCAAGTTTCAACTTCTTCCTTCAATTTATTTACTGCATACTAGTGCTAGATACCAAACACTTCACTTAGGTGTTGGACCTGCCTAGCTCACAGTATTTGTGCCTATGCTAGTGCTCAACCCGAACACTTCACTTAGGTGTCGGGCTTGCCTAACTTTATTTTCAGCACTTTAAAGAACTTAAAATTAATTTGAACAACTCAATTTACTTGATTTAACCATTTAGCCACTTAATCCTAGCTAGTTATAACTTTTTACACAAGATTTCAAATTTGATTTCCGTCTAATCTCAAGCCACAATCACAGGTGAACAAATATGGAGTGAGAAACATGGGAGAAGCTAGCATTTATCATCTTAGAACGGTGTTATCGAGCTTTGTGATTATCAAACCAATTAATTCAATTAATTCAAGTTCAACTACAAGAGTGATTTATGATCTGTTCTGACCTAGACTCATTTAATATCAGTGCCGACACGTTGGTTACAGGTTCTAAGTGGAACAGTCTAGACGTCATTGTTCAAAATTGAAGTCAATTTAACATCAAAAGACAAGAATTGAGCAATTCTATGCTAGAGAATTTCAAAATTGAACCACAGAATCACAGAAAATCAAGCAAGATCATGCATAATCCTAGAATCCTACCCCACACTTATACGGTTTTGTGTCCTCACAGAACTAATCTAGAGTAGAGAGATACGAAGAGCCTAGAACGAGATGGTCGGTGTAGGGGATGAACATGGAGAGTCCGGAGTAGAGCGGAGTAGATACTCAAGTTCCTACAAAAACAAAAACAACAAAAAGATCAAAAGGATACCGGGACAAGTGTCCCGGATCCACACAGAATAAAAGTCGAACAAAGAAGGTTAGGGGAATTTTTGAAAATATTCTGAATCTTTTTTTTTCAAATTCACGGCACGACACTCCTAGAGCAATCTAGATCGTCTAAGCTCAATCTGTTCAGAAAAAATCACACCGAAACAGCAGGCATGCAAAACAAGATAGACCGAATTTAAACTCGTCAAAATTCAACAATCAGCAAGTCAAAAGATTTGAAATTGAAAACCCAACAACTAACCTTGAAGACATGACTCAAGAAAATGGACGGAAAGCGACGAAGTTGGCCAAAAACGTAAAAAGCTTATTTCGGGGATAACCGGAGCTACAGAGCTCCGATTTGGACGATCAAGTATGCGTTGGAATCGGACCGAAAAAAGGAAACTGATTTTCAAAACAGACACAAGTTTTCGGCTAAAACTTCTTCGAAAATAGGCAAAAATAAAGAAGATGCTCCTGTTTGAAAAATGAGATAGTTTTTTCGGCGAGAACTTTTGGTTCTCGCTGAAAATTTATTTAAAAACTTTTTTTAAACCTAACGAAAAATAATTAAAAATGAAAGGAAATTAAACTGACACTTTGGCTCCCCCGAACCTGACTCGAACGACGAAAAAGACTGACTCAAAAATTCAAAACGGACTCCAGCCGTGGGTTGCCTCCCACGAAGCGCTCTCTTTTAACGTCCTTGAGCCGGACGATACCTGTTAGGGTCTCCAACTCAGAAGCTCTTTGAAGTCAATCATCTTCTTCAAGGCTAGCGGTTGAGTGCCATGTAGCACTCCAGAAGGGTGATGCAGCCGGTAGTGCTCTATTAGATCGCGGTTCTGTTTGGATGACCAGTTCTTCTCGAATTCTCCTACTGGAGGAGGAAAGAGGTAGTACGGCGCAGCATGTTCAATGAGCTCCATCTTCTCTACCTGATGATCATCCAGAGGTCTCTCGGGATCGAGTATGTAAACTTCTAAATCCATGACCTTGTTGCTTTCCACGTGCTCATCTCTGGCTTGATCTACAGGTTGACTTGGCGGAAGTGTAGGTGAGGGTATCTCCTCAATCTCTATGTGCTCCTCTTCGGCTTCAACTTCAGGATGGATTGGCTCTATGACTTCATGAGCCACCACCGCCAAGGATTCTTCTAGCTCATAATAGTCATGGTTAGGATCATCATCTTCTTCTTTGAACAGCTCTTGAATGTCTTCTGTCATTAACTGCTTTGGTTGCCCGAGCTTGATGTCCATCACGAGATCAGCTTGTAGCATTGAAGAGATATTATCCAAGGCAGATTGGGTTCTCGACGAGCATTGTTGATGTTCATGAAGCATCTTTTGGTTATCTCTAGTGCCACTTTGATGCTCTTGTTGGTGTATCTCTTGGTAACCTTGTAGCATTGAAGAGATCTTAGCAAAGAGGGAGTCAAATCTCGTCGTCTGTTGTTGTTGTTGATGTAGCATTTCTCGATAATCTTTGAGATATTGTACTTCATTGATGTACCACTCTTGGTACTGGTCATCCCACCTGTTATCCTGCATAATCAAAACTAAGAAGCACTACCCAGGTAAATCATGGAAATATGGAGAAAATTAAATGGTAAGGCAGAAAGGTAGAAGAATAATTTGCCAACTCTTCTTTCAAACAATTAGAAGAGTCCCCGGCAACGGCGCCAATTTGATGACATGCTTTTGGCGAGCTTCAAATAACTAATCTACCAAGGTAGACTAGATCATATTCTACTCGAGGTCTCTTCTTCTTGTCTACTCAAATATGTTGGCAAATTACTCAGGTTTAAACAAGTTGTGCGTGGTGTGAGTTCCACGACTTCTAATCTAATAAACCAGGAAAATAAAAGACAGAAAGATTAAAAGGTTGACTAACGAGAAGATAGACGAGCTTAGATTTCGAATCCCCCTTAGATCACCAAGGCAACGACAATCACAAAACCAGCGGTTTTCAATTCTAATTCAATCGGTTTCTATACACCACCATAACTCCTGACCCTTAGGTTTAAGGCTAGCGAACGTTCGCTCTACCTGATCTAGCTACCAATATTAATTAGTCGCCCGGGTACGGTCGGCTCTTGCGACGACTAAACTAACTGGTGGAATTACTAACGATTTATGAGTTACTCTTGCAGTGGATTAACCCTAACTGGTTCCTACGAAAGGCACACTCCAATGAATAGGTTAATTGGTTGAATTGATATTCTAAAGAGATGCGAGCGTTCGCTTCTATCCTCAGCTTAATAAGAATCTAAACTAGGTGATCAAGGAAGACACGTTTATGCGCCCAAGCAGGGAAGCTGTCTGGCGACTAACCCTAGCTTGCATAAACCTAATCTAGGCGACCAACCAGAAGAGAAACATAAACAATGAAGAACAAAACAACCATGCAAAGAGAAACTGATTGAACTTCGAATCTAATTACCGCCAATCCGTGACCGCTTTAAAGCCCTGGGTCACTTAGGGTTCATCTAGTCTAAGCTCTACGAGTTTAGCTACTCAAGTTCATAACAAAAGAATCAAAGACAAAGACAGAGTTCATCTTGAATAGAGGAAGAACAGAAAAGGATCTGAAAAACCTAATTAAGACGACTCCGGCGAAGCTTCGATCTCCTGGATCTTCAACTTTAAGCTCCAAGCTCTACGAGGTGGAAGGATGGCGTCACGATCTCTCCACGGATCTTCGAACTCTCTAAACTCTATCTATCGACCCTAGAGTCGGCTGACTCTCAAAAGTCTGATTTTGTGAATAGTTGTTGAATGAATGATTGATTGATCCCCTCCTTTTGGGCCACCGGTTAAGTATTTATACTTAACCCTAAAACTGTCAGATTTTGCCTGGAGTTTTCGCCGAAAACTTAAGAACTTTTCGCCAAAAACTTCCTTGTAAAATGACTGATCTATCGGCTGCTTCTCCTGTGATTTTCAGACTTAGAGTTTTTGCCGAGAACTTGGACTTTTCGCTGAAAACTTCTCTTTGTGAACTCAGCCAATTTCTTCTTGACTTTTTGCCGAAAACCTGAGGAGTTTTCACTGAAAAGTGTAGTGTAAATCGGGGCAGGATTTGAGTTGAGTTGATTGACTTCTTGGATTGGTTTCGGTGCGGTTCGTCGAGGTTCCAATGCCTTAGACACGTCCTTGGCTACTATATTTGACGGCAAAAACCTGTGCTAACATGAAAACACTAGAAAACCATCAAATAGACCCAAAAAGGGCCAAAGTAACACAAATGGCACGAGATAGAGCAGTTGAGTGAATATTCGCTATTCTACCCTAAAAACCATGTCTTAAGCAAGGAAATGTCGCTTAAATGAGGCTGATAATCATGTCAAATCGAGTGTTATCAGTCACATTTTGATTCAAGCAATTACAATTTAGATTAGACTGTTCCACGAACAAACTTAACCTACACAAGTAAGAACGTCAACCAAACAAGTCTAAACCTCACTATTTTCTGCACACTTCAAGTAATTGATCCAGAAAGTTCGACCACGACAACACCAACTCTAATCAAAAGGTCTTAAAATCGGGATATGACGCGGTTTAGGTGAAGGTAGGAAATATTTGGGAAATGGTGAGTAAACTTGATGTGGCTATCAACTCGACTTCATCCGCCTCTAGATCTGCACTTTACAAGCTCTAGCTAGGATAACTGTAACAAGGGCCACTTTTAAGAACTCTTTTTTTTTTCTACTGCATACTAGTGCTTGATCCAACACTTCACTTAAGTGTTAGACCTGCCTAGCTCACAGCCTTTGCCTATGCTAGTGCTCAACCCGACACTTCACTTAAGTGTCGAGCTTGCCTAGCTTTTCTTACGACACTTCAAGAACTTGAGAGACCTGAACACTTCACTTCACACACTAGCCACTTGATTTGTCAAATTATTGGCCACTTGATTTCAGCTAGCTATAACTCTCACAAAAGATTTCGAATTGGATTTCCGTCTAATCTCAAGCCACAATCACGAGGGATCAAAAAGGTGATAAAAACATGAAGTGGAGCTGAAAATGTGTGTAAACCAACAAACAGGCCAAGGCTCAACGAGGTTATCCTAAAGGAAACTGATTCGGGTAGGCAATTTGGCTGAAAGTGGTGAAACTCTAATTGCCTTTATCATCTTAGAACGGTGTTATCGAGGGACTTTAATAAATTCAAATTACATGAGTGATCCAATCTCTGTTCTGGTCTAGACTCATTTGATATTAGTGCCAACATGCTGGTTATAGGTTCTAAGTGGAACAACCTAAACATCATTGCGAAAGCTTGAAGTCAATTAAACACCAAAAGTCAAGAACCGAACGATTCTGTGCCAGAGGAATTTGGAAATCAAACAAGCACATACACACAATCAAAGCATAACATTCTACTTCTACCGAAAAATGATCACACCAAACCTCAAATCCCCCTACGACTAGAACAAGCATTGTCCGCAATGATTAAGAGAGAGAGGGTAAGGTTGAACGAATATACCATGCGGTGAAGAAGAGAAGCCGAAGATGAAATACCGGGTCAAGTAACCTGTTCAGGACGAGGACTTGAATCAGGGGTACATGTAGAAAACAAGAGAGGGCACACCATACAAACACAACCCATAGTCGAAAATATGAGAGTACTGATGAGATGCGAGATCCATAATAAAAAACAAGTGCAAAGACTGAAATGAATAGAGAAAGTCAGAAGTCAAACACAGCATAACATGCAGTCATAAACAGAAATAAAAGAAAGGGAAACACAAAGTCCTGAGAAGTGTAGTCCTGTGGCTCTCAGTAGGGTGGTGGTCGTGGGTGCCCAGGCCACTGTGACCATGGATGGTATCCATCAAACGGGGGAGGTGGTGGAAAGACTGTCCAAGTACTGGAGGGGCTGGACTCAGAGTGGAAGCTCTCCTGGTAGTAGTAGTAGGACTGATGCTGCTGCCAGTACTGAGAATGCTGAATCTGAGTAATCTGGGTACCCTAAAACTGCTGAACCTCGAGCACCTGATCAAGCTGCTGCCCATAGAACTGCTGGCTCTCAAAGTCCCGAGTGTTGTACGCCTCTAGGTCCTGGACTCTCATGCTAAGATCCTGTATCGCTGCACTAGCTCTCCTCTGACCCTCTCGAATACCCTCCACTGCGATCGTGAGGTGACCCATCCCAGAGATAAGCTCATGAAGCGGAGTAGGGTCGATGTCTACATCCTCCTCATCACTGTCAACATCTGAGACCCGGCAAGTCGGAGCCAGAAGGTCTGTGATCTGAGCTGTAGGTAGGACAATCCTCACAAGAACTGGTCAAGGCTCGGCAAATGCTGGAGCAGAACCAAAAGCATCAAGGCACTCATACCCATGTACTAACCTCATCACAAATCCTCCTCCCAGTACAACACCAGTAGTATCATTAGCCTGTATCTGAAGGAGGGCTCCTTGCACTATATCACCGAGATGCAACTTGATGCCCCTCTCCAAGCAATAAAACAGAAACAAATCCCTGACTGAGACTACACTTGGAGAGGAGGATGGCTTCCTATGGGTGATAGAGTGCCGGAAGAAGTGATGGAGGAACTTCAGCATAGGTCGATCCACTTATGTGACCTTGGATGAGCGAGCTGAGTAACCTCTAGTCCTCGGGGCAATTTCCTTGAAGAATGCATTCTTCGCGTCCCCCGCAAGAGAGGATAAGAGAGCCAAACCCGAGAGCTCACCACTTTGAACCGGCGCCCAATCATAGAATCCAAGGAGGTATCCAAACTCATCAATTGAGCACACACGCGCCATTCCCCCGAGCCGGAAGCGCACACAAGTCTCCCTAGTGGTCTCGTGACACTCCACGATGAGAGTGTTGAGGAACTCCTTCGTAGGCCACTCGTATGCCATCTCACTATCCCCCAGGAGCGGCCAAACACCGGCTCCATCAGCTAAAGTGCTTAGAGCCTCAAGCCAACCATCACGACTCTATAACCCTTCAAAATCAAATCTGCCTTGCCTTGCCACGGGCCATCTTGCCATAACCTGATAACGACTGTAAGCCCCGATCCCTAGGGTCGAAGTTGAAGATCCTCTAAACAACTGACTCAGGAGGGTCGACGCCACAAGGAGATGGAGGCGGCGAAGGCGACCGTTGTGGAGGTGCAGAAGACTCCCAGTCTGTCCCTTCCACTTCTTGGAAGTCGGTGCCTTGGATCATTTAGGGGCGGAGGATGTAGAAGTTGCTTTACCCTTAGGAGGCATCCTGCAAAAAAAAGTGCATACAATGAATCAACAAAAAGGCTACACTCCTAAGACAAGGCGCCTAATCATAACACATTATCAAAACATTGAGCACGAATCAAAATCATCAAATTCAAGTGCAACCACTTATGCTATCAAGAATCAAATCATTGAAATCCACACATGAGCAAAGGGGATGCAAAACGGGCAATATTACTAATAGTAACATATAAGCACAAAACCGCACAATGCAATGAGGAATGTACAAAACTTAAATCAATGAGTGGTGATTAACCACACCCCTCCTCACACAAAGAATGGAATTCAGTCCCTGAATTCAGAACCTGCAACGCAAACTACAAACCACAATGATACGCACGAAGCAGGATCACAAGTCATAAGCCAAAAAGCACGATCATCAACACATAAGTCCGGAACTCATGACACAGCACAATAGTCAATAGGTCAAAAGGCCAAATCATTCAAGAAGCAAAGTCCAAATACAATCCAAACCAATCAGCCACCTTGCAAAGTAATTAACAACAAACCAAACCATTTAGCCAAATGCCAAACCGTCATCAACAAACCACAATCAACCTGCCCACAACTAACCAATTTCTTCATTCAAAATCCCACACAATCAAACCCATCGCCTGCCACCCCCTTGAAACTACACAATCACATGGAAATAATTAGCCAACCCCCACCAACCAGCAAAATCAAATGATCAAGAAAAATGTAGCACCCTGGCATTAGTAAGCAAATCAATCCACAATGCTAATTGGAACTGAACCACACAAGCTAATAGCCCACAAAGCAACGAAATAGACACTTGAGCACAACCAGCAAACTAAAGCACTGAGCACAACAAAATGAATAAAAAACCTGGGATTAAAACTGAGAGAAGAGGAAAATGGGGCTGCGGCGGGTCGGTGGGAGCTCTGGTGCGGTGGAGTCGGCGGCAAGGGAAAAGAACGGAGGGCGGCGGCGGCTGGTGGGTCGGCGGATCGGAGACGGGTGGCGGCTGGCAGGTTTGGTCGAAGAATAGGGGCGGCGGTTCAGAAAGTTCAAAAAGTTCTTCTCCCTACATATGGAAGAACGAAAGCAAATAAATGTAGATAGAAAGAAAGAAAAAATCAGAAAAAATTATAAAAAAGTGATAGGTTGCTGATGTGACTTTATTTGGTGCATTTTAAGCCTTCGATTAGCCTATGAAATGCCCTTGTTTGATCCTTAAATGCCATGCTTAATATGCTTTTAGTGAAGTTTTGTGCTAAGTGTCCATTTGTTGTCTGGTTGCTACTTTGAGGCCAATTTCGTGTCTATTGGAGTTGTTTTCTTGGCATTTTAAGGTCTTGGCGTCGTAGTACTGGTGACAAGGAGCACGTGGGATCAAACGGGAGGTCGATCAGAGCTAGGACGGAGGAGATACGGCCGATGCAAGATTGGAGAAAATGCACTTTCAGCTAAAGGAATTTTCGCCGAGAACCTAGAGTTCTCGGACCAAAAATTCTAAGCAGTCGGCGGAGGCTTGATCTTCAAAGAGATTTTCGGCGAAAACTTTCCAGTATTTTCGCTGAAAACATGAGAAGGAATGCAAGGCTGGATCGGTGATTTATGAAGGAATTTTTGGCGAAAACCTTATGAAGTTTTCGCCGAAAATATGAAGCAAAATCGACCGAGTATATAAAGAGGAGTCGCGTTCAACTTGAGGGGGGAATTCATTGATTGAGATTTCAGCCTTCTTCAAAACCCTTTTCTCTCAACTTCTCAAACACTTTCTCCTCATCGACCAATCCTCCACAACCCTAGAGCAAGGTGCAAATCAAAGTAGAGGAGCTTGGATTGAAGCCCACAACCTTGGAGAGGAGCTTGCAAGAGGAGGATTGCCATGGTGTTCTTGGTGATCATCTCTCTTTCTTTCTCTTTTGTTTCCTTGGCCATGTGTGGCTGATTTCTTAGGTTTTCTTGGATTGATAGATGGTTGTGCTAGGATAGAGTTGAATTGTACAAACATGCTATGATTGTTCTTGGATTGTATGAGGATGGTCTCTATGACTTGTTGTTAATTCCATTGATGGCTATGACTTGATTGGTCTATTATTTGTGATGTAATGCATGAGAGTGCTTAGATTACATGGATTGTAGGTCTAGGGATTGAAGGGAGTGTGTTCTAAGAGATTAGATCATCTCAATTCAACCATGGTTGCATGATTTCTCACTTGTGCATTTTATCGAACACTTGGTGTGCATTAGGATTTTCACTCAATTGAACTTTGATTAGTCTTTGGATGATTCTCTTAGTGTTAGGACATTGACATGAGAGTGTGGTGTCTAGCCTAGTGGTCATAGAGTCATAGGAGAGGGTTTTGTAGCTTGGCATTTCATCAAACACCTTTAATGCATCCTTAGTCACTTAGCTTGAGAGCGAGAGCCTAGGTTGAGTGGTTATAGGATAGGGATTTGGTACGAGAGTGCATTGAGTCTATAGAAGGGATTTGCATGGTCATTCGATTGCATCCTCGATCATGTTTGGCTTGTTTGTGCATTTATACCTCTTGAGCATGATGAACCTATCTTTCCAAGTTAACCTCCTTTACCTTTGATTTGCACCCTTTTGATTTGCTTTCTTGTTTAGTTTCTTTTATGTTTTTATTTCCTTTCCAAACTAAAACCAATTTCAAATGAATAGACCGTCCATGAACCGTGTGAGTATTAGCTTTTGAGAGAGCCCTCGTGGAATACGACCTTGATAGTTGTGAGTTAAATCTCGCGCATCAGTTGCTTGAGGGTATCTTAGGACGAGCGTACAGTATTCCTCCCGTGTGTGGTTAGATGTTAGGAATCCATAGATTCTGATTCGAGGGAAGTTAGTCGATTGCTACACCGCACCAAAGCCATCATCATCATACATACCTTCATCCATTCATCATGAACCCTTGTAGTGTAGGATCGTTACAGTCCCGTGCGAAGTCCTTTTGACTAGTTTCTCATGTTGTCACAGTGATGGAGATGTGGCCAAAATGCAAACTTATGACATAATTCGGTGAAGAGAGTGATTGAGAGCATAAACACGTCCCTAAAGACAGAGTGTGAGAGTTCCCCCATCTACTAAATATTTTCTGTGTGAGGAAGCCTGGTCGGTTAGGTCAGATTTGTGCATGATTGGTGATTACTACTTGTTTGTGTGCAGAGAATTAGTGAGACTGGTTTGTTAAGATGATATGTATGCATGTTAGGTTGATTGTTCTAGGTGTATCAGTTTAATATTCATTGTGAAGGCTTGCGTCTCAATTTAATCAACCTTGTCATTTGTGAACTTGAGTACGTTCTAATTCAGTTTTCTTGAGGACTAGCAAAAGCTTAAGTTTTGGGTATTTTGATGACACTAGATTTATCATGATTATCAGCCCTGTTTATGCGACATTTCATTGCTTGTAACACGGTTTTAGGGGTAGTTTAGTGTGTTTTCACTCAATAGCACTATTTCCTACCATTTTGGTTACTTTGGCCCGTTCCGGGTCTATTTGATTTGTTTTCTAGTGTCTCTATGAGTTCGGTACATGATGTAACCTCAAGGAATGTCCCAGAATTGAACCCAAACCAATAAAAGAACTACCAAAATTCTGCCCACCACCCAGTACTCGGTGAGAACATACACATTCTCGCCGAGAATGCATTAAGGAATTCAGTCCAGAAATCGCCAGAAGTCAGATGGAGTTTGCAAAGAAGTTTTCAACGAGAACTTCAATGTTCTCACCGAGAACCTATGGAGAAACTAATGATGAATATCGTTGTCGATTCCCAATTGATTTACAAAGAAGTTATCGGTGAGAACATCACTATTCTCGTCGAGAACTTGAGCCTTTTCCAGCGGTGACAAGGAAAGAAACTATATAAGCAGTCGCTACTTCCCAATTAGAAAACACTTCATACACCATACAATATAGAATTTCAGAGAGATAGGTAGAGTTTAGAGAGTATCTTGGAGTTCCCAGATAGATACTGACACCATCTTTCCACCTCTGAGTGCTTGGAGCAAATAGTGAAGATTTCTCGAGTTTGAAGCTTCGTTGGAGTCGTCAAAATTAGGTTTTATAGTTCTTTTCTGTTCTTCCTTTGTATGATGAACTCCTTTGTTGGTTTCAATTCTCTTGCTTTCAACATGAGTAGCTAAAATTTTTTGAGCTTAGATTAGATGAACCCTAAATGTCCCAGGGCTTTAAAGCGGTCACGAATCGGCAGTAATTAGATTTTAATTCAGATAGTTTCTCTTGCATGGTTGATTTGTTCTTCGTGTTATGTTTCTTTTCTAGCTTAATCACCTAGATTAAATTCTTGTTAAAATAAGGATAGTTGGTGAACGTCCGCCTTGTTTTAGAACATCAAATCAATCAATTAACCTATTCATTGGAGTGTGCCTTTCGTAGGAACCATTTAGGGTTAATCCGCTTCCAGAGTAACTCATTAAACTCAATTAATTGAACCAGATAGTTTTTTGTTGCAAAAGTGAATGCACGGATGGTTAATTGATCGTGGTAGTTAGATCCGATAGAGCGAACATTCGCGGAACTTAGACCTAAGGGTAAGGAGTTATGGTGATGTCTGAGAACTGAATGAATTAGAATTGAAAGTCGCCGGTTTTGTGATCACCAATGTCTTGGTAATCTTAGGGGGATTCAAGTCTAACCTTTGTCTGTCAATTTGTTAGTCAACTTTATTTAATCAATCTATCTTTTAATTCCATTTCAATTTCCTCGCTTAATAGATTAGAAGTCGTGGAACTCACACCACGCATAACCTGTTTAAACCCGAGTAATTTGCCAACTTCTTTGAGCAAACAACTTGAAAAAAACCCCAGAAATTTGATCTATCTTGCTTTTAGCTTGGTATCATTTGATATCCTATTTACACCGTTATCATTATTGCCGAGAAGATGTTTATAAAATATCAACAAAGGCTCGTCGAAAGTGCTCAATGGTTTGTGAAGGAGTTCTCGGCGGGAACTTCAATGTTCTCGCCGAGAACACTGTGAAGAACCTAAAGAATTCTGCGTCTCTTTTCCGTATTAATTTACAAGTGTGTTTTCAGTGAGAACTTTAGTATTCTCTCTGAAAATTTGCCCCTGTTTCAACACAGATGAGGAAAGACACTTATTTAAGGAGTCCTTCACCCCCCCAATTGGGACATTCTGAATTTTAGTCTTTGACAGCAAAATGACAGAGTTTAGATCGATTCTTGGAGTTCCTGGAGAGATTTTGACACGATCTTTCGATCTTGGAGATGCTCGGAGCTAGGAGTTGAAGAGTTTGTTAAGTTTGAAGCTGCATGCAGTCAACCCAATTAGGTTTTACAATCCTTCTTTCTTCTCCCTTATTAAGATGAACTCCTTTGTTGTCTTTGATTTTCTTAACTTGAATATGAGTAGCTAAACTTGTTAAGCTTAGATTAGATGAACCCAAAGTGACCCTGGACTTTAAATTGATCACGGATCAGCGATAATTAGATCTTAATTTAGACAGTGTCTTATTCACAATTTGTTTGTTCTTAATCTGTGTTTTTTCTAGCTTGATCACCTAGATTAGATTCTTATTCAAATAAGGATAGTTGGCGAACGTCTTCCTTGTTTTCGAACCTCAAATCAATTAATTAACCTATTCTATGGATTATGCCTTTCGTAGGAACCGTTTAGGGTTAATCCGTTTCTAGAGCAGCTCATTAAAATCAATCAGGTGCACCAATTAGTTATCCGTTGCAGAAGTGAACGCATGGACGATTAATTAATCTTGGTAGTTAGTTCCGATGGAGCGAACGTTTGCGGACTTAGACCTAAGGGTAAGGAGTTGTGATGGTGTCTAAGAACTGAATGAATTAGGATTGAAAGTCGTCGGTTTTATGATGTCCAATGTCCTAGTAATCTTAGGGGGATTCGAGTCTGAGCTTTTGACTGTCTTTCGTTAATCAACCTTAATCAATCAATTTTGTCTTTTTAATTCAATCTTGATTTCCTCGCTTAATAGTTTAGAATTCATGGAACTCACACCACACAACTTGATTTTACACACGAATTTTTGCCAGCTTCTTTGAGTAAATAGTTAGAAGAAACCCTTGGAAATATGATCTATCCTACTTTAGTGGGATAGTATTTGATACCATGTTTTGCAGGTTATCAGTGTTACAAGGGTATTAGAGCCTGGTTAGTTGCTGTTGTACTAATGAATCATCCTTTCTCCTCGGGGAGTAATTAACCTCATAGGGAGACGGGATGAGACATCGGTTCAAGACCAACTTTCTAGGGGTTTTCAAACAGTTTTAAAATGGGTTGGGGGTTTTGAAAGAAAAGTGATTTTAATTGCAAATTTTTATTTCTGAAACGTTCAACTGAAATGCTTTCATGTCCTTCTGTAGTGAAGCAAGCCAATCGATGGGACACCACTCCACCTGTAACTCCGGGCACGGAGCAGTAGGCTACCGGTTCCAGCCATCTGATCTGAAGGGCTGGAACTTTAGTGAGTTCAGTGGAGAAGTAGCTAATCCTGCTATTGCTGAACAGTGAATCAAGGAGTTTGGCTTCAAGTTTCTGAGAGATGGGTTTGGAGATGAGATGAAGCTGCAATCCATGACCTTTCTGCTTAAGGGTCATGACTTGGACTAGTGGGAGTTTTTTACTTAGAGCCAATTGTACCTGCCTGACATGGAGTTTGAGGAGTTCTTGGGAGAGTTCCGTTACTAGTTTTGTCCGGACATTTGGCACGAAACAAAGGCCAAGGAGTTCATAGAGCTGGTGCAGGGTGAGAAGTCAGTGTTGGAGTACTACATGAAGTTCACCAACCTCTCAAAGTGGTTCGATGAGTAGGTTAATCAAGAACAAACACTAATTCGTGGGATTAAGAGAATTCTGAGGAGGGAGATCCTAGAAGGTGTCACATTTGGTGACATGGGGAGTTTGGTGACAGTAAAAGGGGCTAATTTGGAGAGGGACCTGCTGGAGTAGGGGAACAAGAAAGATAAGAAGAGGAAGGCGACATCCCTACCTTCCCAGTCAGCTGCGCATAGCCACTCAACCAAGAGAGCTCAGTCAGTGTTCTCAGGACAGCGAAGTGTGCAGTCTGCTCCATCGCATCGTGCTCTCAATCGCTTTACTTGTGGATTCCCTGGTCATAAGAGTGTTGAGAGTCCAGTAGCGGGATCAGTACAAAGAGAAGGGCGCCATCTGGGCTCCCTATTTGTGGCACTTGTGGGAAGCCTCAGTTCGGGGAGTGTCACATGTTGAGGCCTGCTCTGATGACTTATTACACATGTGGCCAGCCCGGTCATAGAAGCAATTTTTGCCCAGCCAGGAGTGTAGTACCAGCTCAGCTGGGGGGTCAATGCAAGGACCTAGGGCTCCATCTAGGATATTTGGGGGTAGAGGAGGAGGCAGTTTCGGGCATGGAACTGCAAGTGTTGGTAGAGGGACCACAACTAATGATACGCCGGTGGGAGCATGAGGAGATCAGGGGAGGTTGTATGCTCTCACTAGAGGCGCATCCGAAAAAGCAAACGATGTGGTGACTGATATGATATCCATATCTTTTTCGTTTATGCTTGGTTTGATTCAGGCTCGTCCCATTCTTTTGTGTTTGAGAAGTGTGTGAGTAGTTTGGGTGTAGAAACTAGTAGTTAAAGAAGAGGTTGACTTTAGCTCCAATGTTGACTTTGCCAGTTGAAGGAGGAGAGTATGTGGTGTTCAGTGATGCTTGCAAAGGTTGGGATTTGTGCTTATGCAAAATGGGAAGGTAGTCGCCCAAACTTATCGTCAGCTAAGAGTGCATGAGGTGAACTATCTGAGTCATGATATGGAGTTAGCTGCAATAGTGTTTGCCCTAAAGTTGTGGAGACACTACCTGTATGGCGAGACTTTTAAGATAATGACAGATCACAAGAGTCTTAAGCACTTTATGGATCAAAAGGAGCTGAACAGTAGGCAAAGGCGTTGGGTAGAGCTCTTAAAGGACCATGACTGCACCATTGACTACCATCCTGGTAAAGCCAATGTTGTAGCCGATGCTGTAAGTCAAAAGGAATTGGTGGATCTAAGAGCTTTGAGAGTGGAGATGAAGTTGGAAGGGGTTTGAAGTTTTCTTGCTAAGTGATCGTTGCAGAAAGCGTGACCAAAGATACCTGCCTTTTGGCGAAGGTCATATTTCGCGAGGGTCTCTAGATTTGTCTTACTTCGTTCTGAGAGAGGTTTTCAGATTGGTAGAACAAACAAAACACACACACTTCACAATCACAATCTCAAAACAACGATCGCTCAAGCTATAAACGACTAACTCAAGAACGGGCTCAAAGAGCATGGAAGTAGGGGTTTGACAATTAATTGTTCTAAGTGCGCAAAGACAAAACACAAGATGGAAGAGAAATAAGGGTTAAACAAGTTTCCCATTTTGGGTTCATGAATCATGACTACAAAACTTTGGACGAAAACAGTTCTAACAAGTAGACGAAATATTTCAACATAACATTGACATGAATCCTAAGCTCATTGGATAGAGTAAAAAAGAACTCAACATTAACTACTAACAAACGGGCATTGGTCACCATTTACATTGAAATCATAATGCGCATAAGGTGTTCGATGAAATGATTTTGGGTCTTTAAACCTAAAAAGCCATAACTAATATAATCGAATCTATGCATCACATTGAAGTGCAACACTCTGGGAAACAAACACTTGAAATACGGCCTAGAGAGAAAGAGATGAAAAGCTCTACCAATTTCTTCGTGTCCGGATGAATCTTGATCTTCTCCTCCTATTTATGTGATGTGGGAGATTTAGGATGATGATGGGTATATGATTTTTGGACTCCAAGAGGGTTTTCAAGGTGCTGGAGGTCGGGTATGTTCGTAAAAAATGAGTTGAGAACAAAGTCTAGTCGTCGTCTCCTTTTTAAGTTTCAAAAAAACCTATTTATAAAATCTGCCCAAACCCGTGACGTGTAAATGGTGTTTTACTGACATGCATGCCGTTTACACGATACTTACACGCCGGCTGAACGCCAATTCTCGCTGACGGGACGCTAACTATGGTTCCTTAAGCTTAGCATCTTGTTGTATTTAAGATAAAACTTTAAAACTTGATATCTTGAGCGTTTGGACTCGAATTTGAGCCCCGTTTTAACCTTTAGCTTTGTATCGACATTATATAAATAATGATATGAGCGGAAATGTGAAAATGGACCATAATGTTCCTGAGAGGTCATTTGAGACGAATATTCATAAAGTTCATCAAAACCATTAAAAGAACAACATTAAAGCTTAAATGCCACATGAAAAATGTATTAAATGTGGGGGGGGGGGATAGTAACATATTTCTATCTATCAAAATATCCCACACTTGAATGTTGCTTGTCTTTAAGCAAAACTCAAAACAACAAATGCACCTATGCAAGCATGTACACATCCAAAACATCATGAATCGTCAATCAATGTAATTGGTATCTTAGAACTCAATGAACTAGGGTATTAAGCTCGACCAATCACTTTAAACCGGGCAACATCATGAGAGTAAAAGAGGAACTATATCTAATTAGGCTAATGACTAACCAACTTAGTATTTGCAGTACCATTCTACCATCTATACCCTTACTCTAGGACGCATCCGACACTTGCTAGATAAGGGATAAAAAATTAGATTTTTTTTTCAATTTAAGCACTTTCTTCCTCGCCTTTACATTAACTTTCAATGATTAGTTGTGGATACTACCAGGTATGGAGCAGCCGGAAACCTTTTGAATTCCGCTTTATCCTAAACCCCATCGATGATCGGGAGTGGGCTACAAGAAGAATGCCGCATTGAGACTTCCCTTTGGGACTACAACAATGGGTGGGCACGTATGCCAGCTCGTACATTAACCTGCAAATGACACCTTTTTACATTTAACGTGCCCTTTTAACAAAAAAAATTCTTAGGAATCCCTTATCTAAACTGGACATGGCATCAGACTAGCGATTTTGACAGAAGAATAGAACAAGCATTGCACAAATATAAATCAATCATTCACTAATTCGATTAAAACAAGTTTCTAGACTACTAACGGGATGAAAGTACGGGTGATGGACATTCTGTTGTTCTCACACAATTCACAAAGTAAAGACACCACACCAATTTCATCAAACAATTCAAGAACATGGAAACTTTGACAAGGAATTATGCGATGTAGAGAGTCAAAACTGCGAGTTGAAACGGGAAAGCAGTGATAGAATGAAAAAAATTCACAAGAAATTGGACACATCACCACCCATTTCAGTCAAGTTCACAGTAAAAAGTTTATCCCGATCATGGATTTCCCACCCCACACTTAAACAAGACAATGTCCTCATTGGACAAGCACAAATATAAGGCGAGTAGGGAAAAGAGAAGATGATAGCGGGAAAAAGAAGAAACGCGCTCATAGTGAAATCTGGAAGGACTAGACCGCTTAATTTCTTTTAGCCCTTGGTGTTCCCTTTCTTTTGTACCTTAACTATCCACATAAAACAAAATTGAATACCATAATATCATCACAATCATAGTACAGTCATCCCAAAAAGAGTTTCTGAATAAAAAGAAAAGAAAAGTACCAAAAAAAGTTTTAGAAAAATAAAAGTGTAAGGATAGATGGAGGAGGGTATGAACCCTTCCTCAGAGTGAGCCGAAGCTCAGGAGAATTAGACATCCTCGTCGGCGCTCCCCGATGTGTCATCAATCCTCCCCCGTCTCTACTAAGTGATCAGGGAGGACTTTGACTTCTTTAAATCTTGGAGGTGGCCAAGTATCTCAGCAAGCTGGTTGTCGATGTGGTCAAAGCGGGCTATGAACTCCTCCTGCATAAGATCAAGTCGCTCCTCAATTTACTTTTGAGTAGTCTTAGAGCTTTTCCTCGCATTGTCTCAAGGTGGGGGGAGAATCAACTTCAGCCACATCTTCTTCTTTTTCTTCTGGTGCAGGATCTTCAGAGTTGAGAGGGAATTCAAAACCTCTTGTCGCAAGTCTTTTTGTACCCAACTTGATTATGGGGAAGTGCTAGTTTGATCTCCGTAAAAAATTAGAGTAAAGAAAAGTCAAGACAATTCTCCCAACAAAACCTACGCCTACTAGATACTACAAATAGAGTGGTGTAGAACTATTGAAAAGTTATTCCATAAGCGTGATAGGATGAAGTTTCACTCTGTGCAAGATGGCTTGAGCAATGTCCAAGTCGAAGGTGTTGTAACGGAGGATGTCCTTCTGCTGTGAGACAGTAAACCGACACATGAGGTGGATGAACTTACACATGTATAAGGAGCGTCGGCGGCCGGAAAGGTTTTGTCATCGCCTCTTGTGAGGTAACTCCACATTCTATCGCGATATCTCTTTAGCTCTCCTCGGCCATTAAACCGATCATGGTAAGGCTAATTGATTACCACCCCTCTGAGCTACTCTTCAATGGCGATCTACATTTCAATTGCTAACTCGTCAAAAGACCAGCCATACTCTTTCCCTACAAGTGTGAAAAACACGTCCGTGTTTTCAAGCTCAAAGGTAGAGAGAAATTCTTTGAGGTCATCTTCTGGGAAAGGATCCGTGAGATTAAAGATGCCCCACAAGCCAACTGATTCTTCCACACTCTTAATAAGCTGCAATTAATCCCTTAGGGATACTTCATCGATTGCACCATGCATCAGAGGCCTGAGATCCTTTAGAATCAAGTACTTCTCAAAGTGCCTATCATCATGGAAACAGAAAGGTAACAGGGTCTTCTTCCTTTGCTCATCCAACGCCTTGTCATGCTCGGCAGAGAGAGACTCTACTATGCTGGATCTTGGAGCATGAGATATTCTGCAACATCCTTGCCCAACCGGACGTGTTAGAACTTGAGTTCGGGTGATCGAGGCATTGGAATCAGTGTCTCTGAGGTCCCATCGAAGTTCAGGACGTTCGTGTTAAAGTTGGGTTGAGGTTGCAAACAAACATGTTGTACAGTGAAGAACACATGTCGTTTAGTTGAACTACATGTTGTGTTGTATCATGGTACATGTCGTGTATCTATGATACCCGACTGTGCTCTAAATTCTAGAAAGGTTCATTGAAGTGGCAGTAGAAACCACACGGCCGTGTAGTTGTACAACTTGCTATGTTTCTTCATGAAGCACGTCGTGTTGTTTGACCCGCATATAAAAGGAAGGGTTTTGATGGATTTTGGAAACTTTCATTTTTCTCTCTCAGCTTGAAATTCTTTTTGACGAACTAGGTTCTTCAAACCTTTGAAGGTTGATTTCGGGAGCTACGGGTGTCCGATTAAGGATCCATTTTCTCCTGTGCGCTCTTGGAATGAGAGGAAGAGATCACATTCCTTGGAATCTGGAGTTTCAAAGTTAAGGGATTTTAATGAGGAAGGGTAAAAGCTACAAATTTGGAGAAAGGGGAGTTCGTTCGTTGGAGTTCTAGAAGACGATTAGAGCCTCGTATTCTATTCCATGTGAGGGGCATCAATAGGACACTATGGGTAACGTGAGGAGTTGAAACTCGAATTATATTGAAATTAGGTTTCATGAATATGAGAGAGTAAAATCAGATAACTATCTTGTGATTGTCAGTGTTGTTTGATATGTGTGATGTGGGGATTATGATGAAATATGTTGGCTAAGGAACTGAATTAGAAATGAGAGATAGGATGGGATGGGTTGATCTATATTTTTGTATGTGAATTATCATTGCCAGTTGTAGTTGCAGGAGGATGGTCCTGCCAATGTATAATCATCCTGTAAAGGGATGTATAGGAGGGTAACACTAGGACTTGTGACATGGCTACCTCTCTCGCTTGTTGTATGCAGGTGGTGTGGTCGGCAAGACTAGCCGTTTACCCTTGTTATGGATGGTTGGAAATTGATGATGGATTTGATGGATGGATTAATTGTTGTGACTACTTGAACAATGATAGAACCGGTAGGAGTCCACACTACCCACCTTGAAATGGTTGTTATTGAGTCCGGTCTACATGGGGTAGATCACCTTGGCGGGGTGCCAGGGATTTGGAAATTAGATCCTCCTGTGAGATATGGTCGTTGGACTCTCCATGGTGAGAGTTCGTCTGTGGTGGCCAGCAGTGGTGGTGTGGAGTAACTCCTAGGCACCTTAATTACACACGTAGGAATTAACTTGTGAATTGTGTTTGAATGCATGAATGCGTGTTGATGTGGGTGAATGTTGATGTTGAGGATTTAATATGAGTTATGTGATGAACTTGTTACTTATGTGGTATTATGGATGTTGTGTATTTCTTATGATAGAATAGAGAACTGAACTTGGATGATCACCTAGATTGTCATAGGGACTTAAAAGCGCAATATACTAGGCTTGATCCCACTGTTTATTATGTTGTGTGCAGTGTTGGGATAGCCCTTTCAGGCACATAGTTAAGCCATGTGGGTTCACTCACACTAACTAAATCTGGCTGTTTAGCGTCTGTCAGAGAAGGAGTTTAGTGTCGGCTGCTGACCGATGCTAAGGGTTTTAGCGTTGCTCGTAAAAGCGACGCCAATTCTTCCGACGCTAAATTTAGCATCGGTCATAAATCAAACAAGGCTAAATCCCTAACCAGACCATTTTGGCTGGAAACCAAACCAAATTTAGCGTCGATTTAACAAGCGACGCTAAATTACAAAATCGACGCCAAATCGGTCAATAATTGACCATACGACCGCGTTGACTGCTGACTATTTTCTACTTCATTACCAATAAGAATATCTTCAGAGGCTTGTATTGCAGTAGTGACCTCCTCTAGAATAACACCAAAAGTGTCATTAACCAAATCTCGAAATGCTCTTGTATGATCATAGTTCTGCACTACTGCATTTGCACTCTGAGAAGATTCAGCAATGAGGCGCTCTCCATGTCGATACCAAACAGTGTAGGTTGTGGGAAATGGCTTACGAAGCAAGTGCTCGTACACATCATCCCTATACATCCATTTCTTGAATCCACATTTTGGACATGGACATATTATTTTGCTCTCCATCATGATTATTCATGAAAGAGAAATTCAAAAAGATTTCTAAACCGTCTCTATACTCATGTGACAACCAATGTTTGGTTATCCAAGACTTATCCATTAGAAGATGACTGATTTAGTGTAGGTGATGGAATTAATTAGAGTTCAAATTGTAATATCTATCAGTTAACTATATAGGTATATTGGAATATCTATTAAATATCTACATTAAAGATTATATTAGGTTACAATGCGACATGCAATATAATTACAATTATATTGACATGTAATAAAGTAACAATTAGTTAATAACATAGCAATTTAATTACATAGAAATCTAACTCATACAATAGCACTTTAATTGCAAGATTAAGAACATAGCAATATAATAACATATCATTTTAATTGCAAGATTAATAACATAACAATTTAATTGCAAGGTTAATAACATAGCAATTAGTTAATAACATAGTTAAAAAATGCATACCGTACACTTGGGATGAGATGCGAAACAAGGAGAAATGAGGATACAAGAAGGGACCATCACTGATAAATGTATGACACAATTAGTAATAAAAAAGCATAATAATCCTAAAAAAAAAACAAATACAATGAGACGGCACAATTGCAAAATTAATATATACATACCTACAACCAAATAAGAGAAAGCAATAATGAGACGGCGTCACCGCTGCTCTTAGCTCTAATGGAATTACACCTACCAAATAACCACAATTTAAATCACTAACTAATAATGCACACTAATTCTTAAACAGCTTAATTCACTAACTAGCAATACACAACAATATATTCTCTACTTATTTCACTAACTAACTAATAATATCAAAACACTAATTATTAATTCACTAACTAAATACCACACAATATTGAAATAAGAAAGTACATACCTTAGGAGAGTTGAGAGAGTTGAGAGGAATTGAGAGGAGTTGGCCACTGCACAAATGAAGCTTATGTCCGTCCAGGGGTTTATATAGGTTGGGATTTTAGCATAAGTCGGTAACCGATGCTAAACTGGACACGGAGCTGACGCTAAAACACCAAGATTTTAGCATCGGTCATGACCGACACTATCTACTTTCTACAAAGTGACGCTAAAGAATGAGCAGGTTGGCTCTCCAGTTTGGACCAGAATCAGTTTTAGCGTTGGTTTTAGGGTAGATTTTAGCGTCGGTCAGTTATCAACCGACGCTAAACCCTCGGTCAAACACGAATCAAGGGTTTAGCGTAAGTTTCTAATTGACCGACGCTAAACTCTTTCCCTCCGAGCGACGCTAAACCCCCTTTTTTATAGTGTTAGTTTCATTAGGGAACTGATCCCCCCTCTTCCCCCTTTCAGGTTCTCATGGCTAGTAGGTGGTGTTGGAGTTCATGTGTTGGTTGATTTCGAGGGAGTTGCAGTTGAAGCTATGAGGTGAAAGATTGGTGATCCACTCGGAGTTGGCTTGTTTTCCATATATACATTTCAGTTGGCCATTGTTATTTAGGGATTTGTACTCTTTTGAGGGTTGTATATGGATTATTGTTTATTGGTTTTTACACTCGGATTTTATTGTTGGGAGGCCTCCTTTAATTCATTTGATTTAAACGTTGGTTTTCCGTTTTGATTTATGTGTTGTTTCATTAGTAGTACTCATAACCAGTTCAACCACGGGTTTCACCGAGTTGATTCGGCATGGGTGTTACAAATTCTTTTCCTTGGCGCCATCCTTCAAAACAAACAAAAACCAAACGGGAATCATTCAAACAAGTTTCCGCAAAAATTCCTCATCAAATGAACATGGTTGGGAGAAAATTAGATCAATCACAAGAATTCACTTAAAGTTTCCAAGTCGACATAGATTCCCTAACATGAAAATTCTAAGCGCAATCAATCAATGAACAAAGTCCAAAACACATGCTACATTCAATCATCAACATCTTATCACCCCACACTTAGCATGAAAAATCACATAATAATCCTAACACAAGATATGATATTAAACACTAAAACTCATATGCAAAAGTGGGTGGAATAGCGCAAATAATTCAATGGCATTAGACAAGTAAGATCAAAGAGCTAAGCATCGTCAACTTAATCTCATGTAATCCAAGCCAAAGAATCCATCATGCTTAATCAATTAGAAGACAAGAACATAAACTTCGAGTCATCTTCAATCAAAGAACATGGCAAAAATCAACTACGCAAGGAAAAATTTGAAAATCATCAAATGAACAACGAACAAGCCATCAAAAAGTTCAATTCATCATCTTAAATCAAGGGAAAGGGAGTGTGTACCTTGGATTTGCAATAGAATGTGGAACCTAAAATCTCAACACATAAAGTAGACACAAAACCAATATTTTATGCTAGAAATTCTAGGAGAAAAAATCATTCATCATGCACTAATCCAAACTTAGTCAACACGACGAATCACTAAAATCAAGCAATCGATTTAGCTCAATAAGACGATCGATCAAAAAGTCTAAGAATCAAGTTCATGCATACAGTCCTAGCTCTTCTTCTCACAAAAATCTCAAAATTCAAGCATGACAACCGTAGCATTTTCCTAACCAATCATCAATCATCAACAAGAGCTTAATTTGCATCATACAATTTAATAACGATAATTGAAGCTAAGAGAGACTAGGAACAAGCAAACCCAACTTAAAAAGCAAGAGCAAATTCGTGGTCAAAGGAGGTTTGACATTTTCTTCTTCTTCCAAGAGTGGGATTGATGAAAAAGACGGGAAAACTTGAGGGTGAGGGTAGATTGATAATGGAAAACGAGTTTGGTGAGGATTGGTGCTCTTTTTATGGTAGGAGAGTGAGTGGGAGTGATGGATAAGAAGAAGAGCTCAAGCTTTTGAGAGCTTCTTCAATGGAGGAAGGAGAGAGAATGAGGGTTTGGGTTTTGTGGAAGAGGGGATGAATGAAGGATTTAAAGTAATGGGAGGAAAGGATTTGGGGTTGGTTACCTAAATAGTCACCAAACTTTGGCCAAATAACCCAGAAGTCACTAAACAAAAAAAATTGCTATTGACATTACCAAACTTTGAGCCATTTTTCGAAGAGGTCACTGTTAGCTACGGACATCCATTTTTCCGTCCATCCGCCTATGTGGACTTGCCAACTCCACTGCCACGTCATTCAAGTTTGTCACATCATATTAATTTTTGCCTAGTCATCTAACCAAAGAACTCAATCTGATTAACCCCAACTCAATCAAATCTAACCGAAAAGTTAGATCCTTCTTCTTCTCTCTCTCCCTCCTCCATCCTCACCACCACACCACATTCCTCCTGCCTCCTTCTTCCTACCATCACCGCAATCCAGCTCCCGCCACTCTCTCTCTTCCAAATCCCCAATCCAGCTCCCTCCTCTTCCAGATCCCCAACCCAGCTCACTCCTCTGCATTTGCAGGCAATGACGAGTCTAAAGCTAAGCCTGTGAGACCATTTCTGGAGCGAGTCCACATGGGTGGGTGGTGAGTTGGTGACGACACTGCGTACCAAACACGTCGATTTACAGCTTAGCCTCCGCCACCACTGTTCCAGCTCGCCTCCAGCTCACGCCCCCACCTCAAAAGCAAAAAGTATCTATCCTATCCTACCTCATCATTTTCCTCTGATTCCCGGTGATTCGCTCGTCTGTTCTTCCTCTGTCACGATGAGCAGATCCAACCGCCGAGTCCAAATCGACGATTCCGACGCCCCTAGATACGACTAGAACGGCGGCGGAGGTGAAGAAGATGGGACGACGAAGCTGAGATCGGGGTTGTTCATGGGGGTCAAGATTCGCAGGAAGGCTTCGCTCCATACTGACCTCTCCCCTGCCGATTCCTCCTTCTCCACTAGCTAGCAAGCTCTTCAATCGATCATTATGCTAATCGGATTTGAAATGTTGACCCGCCTCCCCACTCCGCCGTCGCCGTCCGCCTCCCCACTCCACCGTCGCCGTCCTCCCTCCCCACTCCGGCGGCGGCAGCGAGGGTTGTGTGATTTCGGAGAAGGAGGAGGGACTAGAGTTTCAGATCTGGTTTTTTGACCAGATCTGATTTTTCATTTGGTTTTTCGGTTAGATTATGTAATTGGGTCGGGTTGATAATTGGTTGGGTAGATAGCATCTGATGTGGCACTTTAAATGACGTGGCAGTTGAGTTGGCAAGTCCACATAGGCAGATGGATGGAAAAATGGATGTCCGTAGCTAACAGTGACCTCTTCGAAAAATGGCTCAAAGTTTGGTAATGTCAATAGCAATTTTTTTTTTGTTTAGTGACTTCTGGGTTATTTGGCCAAAGTTCGGTGACTATTTAGGTAAAACCAACCAAAGGATTTGGGTTAAGGGAGTTATATGGAAGAGTGAAGGGGATTTGGTTCAATGTATTTAGGTGAAGAAGAGGAAGATAAGAAGAAGCAAAATCGAAGAAGGAGAAGAGGGAAGAACTTTCGGCAAAATTTTTCAAAAATAAAGGGGATTTTCTGCCAACGGGCGTCGTGCACGTCGTTTGCACGTTGACATACTAGGAGGAATTCCCAGCCCCTAAAAACAGTTAAAAACATTTTGACTCCCAAATTCTTTTGATCTTGACTTCTTTCCTCAACCAAAAACAACGAAATAAAGACTTCGGCAAGCATCAATCATCATAACATTAAATAATGACACCTAAAACCGATGCAAAAATCGAGCAAAAATCCTCAAAAATCTGGAAAAAAGAAAAAGAAAATTGTCCTTATGTACAAAAATATCGGGGTGCCTCTCGATGAGCGCTAAATTTCTTGTCACTAGCTCAACGATACCTAGACTTTCGTTCAAGGTACATGATTGGAGAGCTTTAAGTTGTGGAATCTCGAGTTCCTCTTTATCTTCTTTCCTTTGCCTTTCGGTAATGTTTTCTTCTTTTCTATGCCTTTTTTCTTCACTTCTGACTTCTCGGACTGCAATTTCTTCACTTCATCAACATTTTTTTCGTCAATGAGTTTCCCAGGACTTACCCTTTTCCCTCAATCGTTCCAACCTCCTATACCAACAAAGAATTTAGCAGGAGTGAGGTGAACTTATTAAAATAATTCAACAAAGCATCAAAATCAAAATATGACTTCTTCTTGGGAGATGAAGGAGGAGAAATGACCATCGGAGTAGCCATTTCAAACATGATCTCTTCCTCCCCTAACCGGAAGCTCATTCTTCCGTTGAGCACATCAATCATGGCTGTAGGAGTGGCGAGGAATGGTTTGTCGAGTATAAAAGGAGTATTGAAATCTTCCTTCCTATCTAGCACTACATTTTTAACAATCCATAGGGGTTGTTTAATGCTCTCATAAGCTAAATGAACATCCATACTAGTAGGAACTAACTTCGTCAATCCTAAGCAAGGATCACCACAACTCTCATAGCTCTTCACTTCTTTGAAAGAACCTTCAGATGAGGAACTTACAGACTTAGGTTCTCCAAATTACACCCGGTTAACTTGTTGCTGCAACTTCTTGAACTCAGCTGCTTAAGAATCAACCAGGGTTTAAAAAGGAACAATGTCTCCCTTACTAGAATCACGAAGAGTAGCTCTTCCTATCCATGATCTACTCTGCTTCGCAACGGAGGTATAATGAGCAAGAGCCTCTTCTGGAGAAAGAGCATAAACATCACCTTGCGCCAACTGATTCACCGTCATTGTTGTCGCATCATTTAAACTGGTGCTAATGAAATTTTCAAGTTATACATCTCCGAACCCATGGTGTGGGCAAGATCTCAGGAGCTCTTGGAATTTGTACCAGCAGTCGTACAGCGATTCGTCATCAAGCTGCATGAATTGCGCAATCCTCTTCTAATACTCTGAAGTCTTGGAGGATGGACAGAATTCCTCCAAGAATGCTTGCGCTAGCTACCTCCAATTGGTGAAAGTTCCACCAGGTTGACTATTGAGCCACCTCTTTGCTGCTCCCATAAGTGAGATGGGGAACAACATGAGGGGAATAGCATTGCTGAAACTCTCTGCTGCTTGTAGGTATTGCAGAGCTCAAGGAAGTTCTCAATGTGTCCAGCCGGGCACTCTTCAAGACTCCCATGGTATGGTCTTTTGGAGACCATATTTATCAGATGCGCCTTCAGCTCGAAGTCTACTGCTGCAATTTGGGGTAGAACAATCTTTCTTTCGGCTTCTACACCACGGGTTTGGTGAAATCTGCCAACTATCTCCTTGCATCAACCATATCTCCGTGGAAAGGATTCTCAAAGTCTTCGGGATGCTGCATAAACAAAAATAAAGAAGAACAAGGAGTAAAAAATATGAAATACTTATCATATATACTCAAACTAAATGAAACAAAAATAAATAAAGGGTGGAACACAGAAACTCAAAATGTTTCAGACCAAACAAAGCAGTCCCCAACAACGGCTCCAAAATTTGATCATTGTAGAAAGTGTGACCAAATATACCTGGCTTTTGGCCAGGGTCGTATTTTTTGAGGGTCTCTAGATTTTGCTAACTAAGTTCTGAGAGAGGTGTTCAAATTGGTAGAACAGACAAAACACACACACTTCGCAATCAAAATCTTAGAACAACATTGGGTCAAGCTATAAACGATTAACTCAAGCACGGTCTCAAAGAGCATTGAAGTAGGGATTTGACAACTAATCGTTCTAAGCGTGCAAAGACAAAACAGAAGATGGATGAAATGGGAGAGAAATAACTGCTAAGCAAGTTTCCCCTTTCGGGTTTATGAATCATGATTACACAAGCCAGATTAAATCTTTCAACTTAACATCGACACGAATCATAAGCTCATTGGATAGAGTAAAAAAGAATTCAATTTTAACTACTAACAAACGGGCATTGGTCACGATTTACATTGAAAGCAGAATGAGCACAAGGTGTTCGATGAAATGATTTTGGGTCTTTAAACCTAAAAAGTCATAGCAAATATGATCGAATCTATGCATCACATGAAGTGCAACACTCTGAGAAACAAATACTTCAAACAAGCCATTAATAAATCAAACAATCAACCCTAATATATCATTCATCTTTGTTAGAGAAATAGTAAAAAGAAGTTGAAGAAAGATCTGAATAACAACTGAACTTGAATTAAATCGAAATAAGTCCAAAGTAATAGGAGTGTAAACAATCATCAATCCCCCTAAGGTTCCAGTCACTGAAACCTAGGGGGTTTAGTTACAGTAGTACATAGTGAAGATCCGAGAAATCCGACCTAGAGAGAAAGATATGAAAAGCTCCACTGATTTCTTCGTGTCCGAATGAATCTTAATCTTCTCCTGCTTTTTCTCTTATGTGGGAGATAAAGGATGATGATGGGTAGATGATTTATGGAATCCAATAGGGTTTTCCAGGTGTTGGAGGTTGGGTATGTTCGTCAAAAATGAGCTGGGAACAAAGTCTGGTCGTCGTCTCCTTTTTAGGTTTCTAAAAAAAACTATTTATAAAATTTGCCCAGACCCACGGCGTGTTAACGTTGTGTTGCTGACGTGCACGCCGTTTAAATGCCACTTACATGCTGGATTCACACCGATTCTCACTGACGGGATGCTAACTGTGGTTCCTTCCTTAGCGTCTCGTTGTCTTTACAATAAAACTTCAAAACTTGATATCTTGAGCGTCTGGACTACGATTTGAGCACCGCTTTAACCCGTGGATTCTTCTCGACATTATCTAAATTATGGTATGACCTGAAAACTCATCAAAAAAATTTTGGAAATGTGAAAATGGTCCATAATGATCCTGAGAGGTCATTTGAGACGAATATTCATAAAGTTGATCAAAACCATTAAAAGAACAACATTAAAGTCTTTAGCATCTAGACTCCGATTTGAGCATCGTTTGAACTTGTGGCTTCGTATCTACATCATCTAAATAATGCTATGACCTGAAAAGTCATCAGAAACACCTTGGAAAATGTGAAAATGGACCATAATGACCCTGAGAGGTCATTTGAGACGAATATTCATAAAGTTCGTCAAAATCATTACAAGAACAACATTAAGCTTAAATGCCACATGAAACGTATCAAATATGAGGGAAAAGCGTAACATATTTCTGTTGAGCACTAAGCTTATCATTCGTCCCTCGTTGAACGACAGGATTGGAGAATAGCATCTCAAGAATGCTAAGCTGGTAGCTATTAGAGAGGAATTTGAGAAGGGTTTGGATAACGGGTTCGAAGTGGTTGGTGGCTTCTTGAGTTGTAGAGGTCGCGTGTGTGTGCCTGAGGTGGAAGAGTTGAGGAAGGAGATTCTTGAGGAAGCTCATTCTTTGATGTATGCTATGCATCCTGGGATTTTCTTGTGGCTGGGCATGAAGAAGGATGTAGCTCGATTTGTGTCAATTTGCTTGGTGTGTCAGAAGACAAAGGCCGAACGCAGAGCTCTAGGGGGATCGTTGCAATCTCTACCCATTCCGGAGTGGAAGTTTGTGACATCACTACGGACTTCGTGTCAGGTTTTCCGCCAACCAGAGATGGGAAGGATGGATTTTGGGTAATTGTGGACTGCTTGACGAAATTCGCTCACTTTATACTCATCTGGTATAAGCCTAGTGTTGAGGAGTTGGCTAAGCTCTAGTCAGGATAGTGATAAGGTTGCATGGAGTTCCTCAATCCGTTGTATCTGACCAGGATCCGAGTTTCATAGCTCATTTCTAAGAAGGATTGCATACTACATTGGGAACGAAGCTTAATTTCTCGACGGCTTATCATCCTCAAATGAATGGTCAATCAGAGAGAACAATTCTTACCTTGGAGGAATTGTTGACGAGTTGTGCTATGGAGTTTCAGACCCTTGGATTGAATTGTTTCCATTGGTCGAGTTTGCATACAACAACTCATACCATAGCAGCTTGAAGTTTGCCCCATTTGAAGCTTTTTATAGAAGGAAGTGTAGGACGCCATTGTGCCGGGATGAAGAAGGTGCTAGAGTGTTGACGGGTCCTCAGATTGTTCAAGAGATAGTTGACAGGGTAAAAGTGATTAAGGATAAGTTGAGAGCAACTCAAGACAGGCAGAAGTCTTATGCTGATGCTCGTGTTAGAGAGCTAAGCTTTGAAGTTGTTGAGAAGGTGTTTTTGAAGGTGTCTCCTTGGAAGGGGTTGATGCGTTTTGGCCTTAAAGGGAAGTTGGCGCCATGTTACATTGGTCCTTATGAGATGTTGACTAAGTCTAGTCTGGTTGCCTATGTTCTGCCATTGCCAAGCGAGCTAGAGAGAATACATAATTTATTCCATGTTTGCATGCTTAAGCGGTATCATGAGGATCCCTCTCATGTGATACAGCCAGAAGAACTGAAAATCGAGCAGGATATGACCTATGAGGAGAAACCGGTGGCAATCGTTGATAAGAAGTTTCAGGTTCTAAGGAGTAAGTAGGTCCCGCAGTTCAAAGTGGTGTGGAGGAACCATGAGAGCGAGTCTACGACTTGGGAGACTGAGGTGAGCATTAGAAGGCGATACCCGGAGCTGGTGGAAACTTATGCTTGAGGTACTTAATCTCTTTAATGTTCTTCTTGTTGTGTTTTCCATTCTTGCCTTTGTTTGTTGATGTTCTGTTTGTGCTCTTGTGTTGGTGTTTTAGTTTGTGTGTGTGTTTGAGAGAGATTTTGGTTGAGAGTGGAAGTTGATCTTAGAAGTCAGAAGTTGTTAGGATCATTAAAGTGAGTTTCGAGTAGTAATGAGATGTTTAAACTACCATGTTGCTGCAATTTTTGCTCTGCATTGCTGGTTTGAGATGAGTGTCATTTCGGAGGTGAAATCGTTAATGTTGTGGAGACTTGTAACATGCCCTACCAGACAGTTTAGAACTTGATTTCGGGTAACCTAGGCATTGGAATCAGTGCTCGGGAGGTCTCATCAAAGTTAAGGACGTATGTGTCTAAGTCGGGTTGAAGTTATAATCGAGCATGTTGTATAGTGAAGACAACACGACATGTAGTGTGTCTTCAAGATACACGACCGTGCTTTAATTCCTAGGAATCGCGATTGAGATTACTGTTAAAACCAGAAAACCTTGTAGTTGTGAAACACGTCATGTTTGTTCATGAACCACGTCGTGTATCATACAACACGCCGTGTTGTTTGATTTGCATATAAAAGGACGGGTTTTGACGGATTTTTGCAACCTAAAACTCTCTTTCTTCCCGAAAATCCATTTGATGAACCAGGCTCTACAATCCTTTGGAGCTTCATTTCGGGAGCTATGGGTGTCCGATTAAGGCGCCGTTTCTTCTTGTGTGTTCTTGGAGATGAGAGGAAGAGATAATATTTCTCAGATTCAGTAGTTTTGGTGTCCGATTAAGGGAAAAGCTACGTTTTTGTGACGGGGCAATAGTTCAATCTTGGAATTTAGGAGACGATTAGAGCCTTGTCTCCTATTCCAGGTGAGGGCTTAGCGTTGATAGGTAGTATTGAGTAACATGAGGAGTTGTAATTCGACGTAGAAAAAATTAGAGATTTGAATGAAAATGGAAGAGAGTAAAAGGGGTTAACTATTATGTCATTGTCAATTGTTTGATTCAATTCTTGTTGTTGTGATTGGGGATTGTGACGAAATGGATTAATTAACAGATTGATTTAGAAATGAGAGAATACGATGAATTGGGGTTCTATGGTAATCGTACGATATGTTGTCAATGTCATTTATGGTTGTAGGAGGATGGCCCTGCCAATGTGGGGTCGTCCTATGAAGGATGAACAACTGGGTAACTCTGGACATGTGACATGGATATCCCTAACAATGTGTTGCAGGTGGGGTGGCCGGCAAGCTAGCCGATTACCCTTTATTGTGAATGTGATGATGATCGTGTGAAGTGTGGATGAAATGAGGAATTCATGAAATGATGTAATGATGTAGATGGTAGTGGATTGTGATATGAGTTGTATAATTTGTGATGTGAATATGAATATAGAACCGGAAGGGGCCGACACCGCCCCACCAGAAATATTGTTGCGTTAGAGTCCGATTCACTTAGGTGAATCCAATAACGTGGAGTCACAGTGGTTGAAATCTTCGTAGAGGAAGGATCCCTATGGGATACATCATGATAGCTCCATGGAGGAAGGATGCCCTTGGGGATGCGTCGTATTATCTCCCTGTGGGGAAAGATCTTGAAGGATATGAATGATGTGTTGGTTGCCGGTGGTGGTGTGGGATAACTCCTTGGCGCCTTAATAACTCGCCTACTAAATTATTTTTGAATTGAGTATGTCTATGTGTGTGATGATTGTGATTTTGAGCTGTTATGTGACATGTGTTGGATCGTATGAATGTTGGTTTCGCTTATGGTAGTATTGATGTTATGGTTGTGAATGTGAAATGTGAACCGCACCTACGTGATCACTTAGACTGTTTTAGGTTAATAAATTGATTATGGCTGAGTTTGGGTTCCACTGTCAGTGTTTTGTGTAGAGTATTGAACCGCTACTCTTAGCTAGTTCGGCGCAAAGTTACACCTAGTGTGTTCACTCAGTTTCATTAGGAAACTGAACCTCTTCCCCTTATAGGTTCTCGTGGCTAGTGAGTATGCTGTTGCAGTTCGGGTGCTTCGGTTGAGTTTGAGAAGGTTGTTGAGCGAAACTATGAGGTGAAGATTGGCAGACCACTCGGAGTTGACATTTTTCCTTTATTTCATGATTCAGTTGACTATTTGTACTTGGGGGATTTTGTACTCATTTTGGGATTTTATACTGGATTTATCTTTTATCGGTTTGTATTTGAATTTAACTATTGAAGGCCTCTTTGTGGATATTTCATTTATTGAAGATTCTATTCACTTTCATTGTCGTTTTTTGTCTATTTCATTTATTCTACTATCTTTCTAGTGATGCTCATTACCGGCTCAACCACGGGTTTACCCAGGTTGGTTCGGGATGGGTGTTACAAGGGTACCATAACATGTTTGGTTGTTGTTGTACTAATGAATTTTCCTTTCTCCTCGGGGAGTAATTAACCTTATAGGGAGACGGGATGAGACTCGGTATAGGACCAACTTTACAGGGGTTTTCAAACGGTTTTAAAATGGGTTGGGGGTTTTGAATGAAAAGTAATTTGAATTGCAATTTTTCATTTCTGAAACATTCAACTGAAACCCTTGCATGTCCTCCTGTAGTGAAGCAAGCCAATCGATGGGAAGCCACTCCACCGGTAACTCCGGGCACAAAGCAGTAGTCCACCGGTTCTAGCCGTTTGATCTGAAGGGCTTAAACTTCTTTCTATCTATGATCCAGTATCATCATTACTTATTATCATCCCATAACACACACCAATGCAACACAATCAATCAACCAGCATAGGAAAGTTTACCCAATTTTATTCTCTTCAGTTTCATGCAAATCTGTAATTTTATCTAAGAAGTCGGTTTCTTCGCGGAAATGAATTATAGTGGAATTAAAATCTGGAAGGGATTCAATTTCTGGGGAAGGACCTAATTCCTTCTGGATTTCATTTCCATGTTTTCCACTGTATAATGACCATATGGATTTCAAATAAAGGACCACCTAGCATGACTGAACTACCATTCCTATCAATCCGGACAACCCCTACATTGTTTTTGCATCTCATTTATGCCATTTTTACCAAAAATACTCAAAAAAATTCGAGCTCACCAGTATTAAAAATATATTCAAAATTTTTTATTCGATCAAAGATCAATATTCAAATTATCAACATTATTCGACCAAACAACAGTATACAAAGAATCAATAGTATTCTACCAAACAACAATATTCAAATCAGGTTTGTTTGTGAAACCCTATTCTATCAACGAAAAAAAATAAAAAATCATAGAAAACAGAAGGTGCAGACTCAAGGTATCAAACAGACTTGAAGAAAATATAATAGGAAAAATTGGGGGTAAGTTTGCCAAGATGGAGAAAAATTGGGTTGGGATCCTCAAATCCGCCCAACTTCTTCCAGTTTCAATGGGGATTAAGAAACCCACTTGGAGGTGATTTGAGGGCCTTCCAGGAATTGAAATCCCTCGGAATTTGGTAGACTAAATAGACTGGAAAATATGGAATTCGGGGGGAAGCGGATTTCAGTCAAATTCAGGCACCAAAACATGTACGGAAAATGACCTCTAAGTCGAATTGGAACTCCTCTCATTACTCATCATGTCCTATCGATGCTAAGCGCTCTCCTGGAATATAAGATGAGACTCTCAAGTCTTCCAATCCCACGGTGAAAAGTGGTTTCCCTGTCCAAAAAACTTAGCTCTTTCCCTTCAATCGACAATTCTAAGCAGCACCAAACCTCCAAATGATACTTTCGATCCTCATTTCCAGGAATCCATCGAAAGAAATGGCGACTTAATCTGACTTTTGTACCTCTCAGAATCAAAGTTTGAATTTTGGGGGTTTTAGTTCGTCAATGGGGTTTTCAGAGTGAGAATGGGAGAGAGAAGTTGCAGAAATCCGTCAAAACCTAAAAAATCAGGGGTTTACAATTCCCAAGATAAAAAAACAGTTACCCTTTTGTAGAAGGCAACAGTCTTAACCATCAGACTACAAAAAAATTCTTGTATATATAATACACATAATAAGAAACAAAATAATTTTCCCAAAGAGAGTCTTCAACGCTAAATTTCCTTATCTACGATCTCCTCTCCCTTAAACCACGATTCTCAGCTCTTTCTTCTCAGTGACTTCGTCTGAATCTTCGTTCGTCAACCTCCATCATCACTCTTCCTTCGGACTACAAGTGTGGAAAAAAGCTTTTCTACAATGACTTATGTGAAGAACAAGCTCCAAAATCGGTTAGAAAATAGTAAAGGGTATGTTTGTTAACTTTGAATAGTAGAGGGGTAAAAAGGTGTATTAACCCTACATAAAACTATTCACTAAATTTGTTTGTTTACATTAAATCTCATTGTCCTCACTTTACTTCTTACTACAAAGTGCTTATAAATAGAGCTGTCAAAATGTTGAACCGACCCGATAAGGCCGCCCGACCCGTGACCTAACTAACAAAAAGCCAACAACCCATAACCTGCAACCCGATAAAACTGCTGCGACCCGACTAACATGTGACCCGAATAACCCGCAACCTACCCGCCCGACCCAAATAACCCGATTGACCTTATTAAGCTTGTATGAAAATTCTAATTGAAATGTAACATTTTAACTTATTATATAATATATTTAAACAAATATATGATTGTATCATATATTTATCATATGATTATCATCATGTGTAAAGAAACATTTAATAAAAGAATCACATATTCACTTTTTCATATTTTTCTTCTCTTTTTTTCCTCTTTTTTTTTTTCGAGCACTCTCACGGAAGACAGGGCCAAGAACGCCTAGACTAAAGGAGAGGGAGGGTTGGGATGGACAAACAAACTGAAACGGTGAACAAAAATTTGACAGAACTCCAAGAAGAGGGGCAAGCTGTTATTGATGAAGCGAGTAGGTATGTAAAATTACAACGTAAACTTTGCTAAGTCATAACTTCCAGATGAATGAAACCCATTAACAATTAACTTTCATCTTAACTCCTTACAAACAAGAGATGAACTCAAGAACTCAAAAACAAAGACAAATAGGGAATTGATTGAGTGCAGATTGAGTGCATCGTCCACTCTTTGGCTCTGTGCCATTTGTCCTTGATTGAGTGCAGCTTGAGCTTTGAATTGATTGTCGTGTTCAACAAGTCTGGTCATGATTCGGTCAAACTTCTTCTCGAAATCCTTGTCTCTGTTGTAATACGGCTTTGATCGAAACTGTTGTTGTCCGCCAATGAATCCGAGAGGTCCTTGATATTATTCTGAGAATCAGTTGTTTTGGTTCTGACCTTGGGGCTGGTAGTTCCGGTAGTTAGAGTAGCCTCTCAGGTTGTTGGTGAAACCTTGAGTAATGAAGTTCACCTCTTCTGTAGACCAGACATCTGTTTTACCGAAATTCAGGCAGCTTCCTCCATTATGAGCACAGGTTCTGCACCATCCACAGTCAGCCGTGAAGACGATTGATAGCGCATCGAGGGATACGCCAATCGTTTTTAAATGTTTTTGAACTTCTTCTTTGACCTGATCCGCGATGCTCCATTGATTCTTGGTACCTTCTCTTTGTCTTTCCCAATTTCTTGACTTTGAAGCACAGCTAGCAAAATGAAGAAGTGCGTCTTGAGGTGTAAGAGCAGTGCAATCTCCCCCAGGCAGGGAGTTGACCCACTTTGGAGATTCCTCACGCAAATTCGAACAAAGAATTCAGCTAGCTGCCTCTATTCATAACCATGGTGAGGACAATTGTAGAGAAGCTCTTGGAATTCATTCTAAGTGTCGTATAAGCTTGCATCTTCTTTCTGAGCAAACCTAGAGATGTGATATGACCCGGCCTAGCTGCCCTAGTACCCGTCAGTACACCTACACCCCACCAGGGTCACCTGTCCGAGGCAGAACCCTAGGGCCGTACAAGAAGCGTATAGAACCAAGGGCCGGCCACTTACAAGACCTCAAGCCAAGGTATGAGCTGAAATATAGGCTAAGGCCTCCCCCTGCAGGTAGGAAAGATCAGAAGGAAGAAATGCCACTCCAGGCCATGCTGCTGGCCGAGTGTAGAAACCCTAAGGCTGAGGATAAGCCCCAGCCGGATCCTGGCCTAATCTCCAAGGGCCCTGAAGACGAGGCACACTCTAGAGACCCAATGCAAGCCTTCCTGGAGTACAGGAACAAGAGAGGTCGAGAGTAGCTGGCCGAGAAGGGATGGGCACCCAAGACTGATCCAAAGCCGAGCCGTGAGAAGAAGTGGAGCCCCTGGGTCCAAGGCACCACCCCTGGCCCGACCCTAGCCCATCAGGGCCACATATGGAGCTACCTGAGGAGATGCCCTAAGCTAGGAGAGGAAGCCCCGAGCAGAAATGAAGAAGTCCCCAAACCGGCCCCGCCCCGAGCCCTAGACCGAGAGCCGGGCCGATCGGGAGTATTTTATGGGAATGGTCACCGTGTGGACCAAGCCTTTTGGCAAGGCCCTAGCCCTTGGACCAGACCGGAGCATCAGGCCCCAGGGCCCGACGAAGGCCCGCCGTTTGAAGAAGAAGAAGCCCGGAGCTGAGCAAAGACCCAAACCGAGCCCGGCGGACCACCGAGTCCTAGTCCTACCCGGACTAGGAAACCCTAAATCGCCGGATTAGGGTTTTGGGTGTTTCAATCCTATTTGAGTTGTTTTCTTGGATTTAAAGACTATTTAATTGTTTTTCCTTTTTAGTAGGATTATTTAGGGGTTTTAGGATTCTTTTTAGCAGTAGGACTCTTTATTTTATTATTATTTAGGAAGTAGTGTTTAGGGAGGAGAGCTTGTTCCCTCACCTATATAAGGAGGCCGCCGGCCACCCTTGTTCTCCAGACTTTATATGAAATAAACCCCCTTAGATAGAACTATGATGTGACTATATTTGTTGCATTTTAGGCCTTTGATTAGCCTAGGGATCCCCCATGTTTGATCTCATTTTGCTATGATTTATAGGCCTTTATGGATGTTTTATGCAAAGTGCCCTTTTGTTGCCCGGTTGCCACTTTGAGGCCAATTCTATGTCTATTGTAATTGTTTTCTTTGCATTTCCAGGTCTTGGCATTGAAGTACTGGTGACAATGAGCACGTAGGATCAAACGGGAGGTCAATCGGAGCTAGGACGGAGGAGATATGATCGTTGAAAATTGAGAAAAATGCACCCTTCAACTGAAGAAGTTTTCGGCGATCTCGACCGAAAACCGAATTACAGGAGGCGGACGTTCGATTTATGAAGACATTTTCGGCGAAAATATTGTATAATTTTCACTGAAAATCTGTGAAGAAAAGCCAAACCGCTCGGTGTTTTTCAAAGACATTTTCGGCGAAAATCTTGAAGAAATTTCGCCGAAAATTTCAAGCAATTCCAGTTTTCGCCGAAAATTTCAAGCAATTCCAGCGGTGCTATTTAAAGAAAGAGGGGTGGAAATTTTGGACAGCAATTCATTAATTCAGATTTCATACTTCATCAAAACCCTTTTCTCTCAACTTCTCAAATACTTTTCTCCTCATCTCCAATCCACAACCCTAGAGCAAGGTGCAAATCAAAGTAGAGGAGCTTGGATTGAAGTCCACAACCTTGGAAGAGGAGCTTGCAAGAGGAGGATTGCCATGGCGTTCTTGGTGATCATCTGTTTTTCTCTTTCCTTCATTTCCTTGGCCATGTGTGGCTGATTTCTTAGGTTTCCTTGGATTGACAGATTAGTTGTGCTAGGATAGAGGTTGATTGTACAAATTTGCCATGATTGGTCTTGGATTGTAAGAAGATGATCTCTAGACTTGTTGGTAATTCCATTGATGGCTATGGATTGATTGGTCTACTATTTGTGATGTAATGCATGAGAGTGCTTAGATTACATGGATTGTAGGTCTAGGGATTGAAGGGAGTGTGTTCTAAGAGATTAGATCATCTCAATTCAACCATGGTTGCATGATTTCTCACTTGTGCATTTTATCGAACACTTGGCGTGCATTAGGTTTTTTCATTCAATTGAACTTTGATTAGTCTTTTGATGATTCTCTTAGTGTTAGGACATTGACATGAGAGTGTGGTGTCTAGCCTAGTGGTCATAGAGTTATAGGAGAGGGTTTTGTAGCTTGGCATTTCATCAAACACCTTTAATGCATCCTTAGTCACTTAGCTTGAGAGCGAGAGCCTAGGTTGAGTGGTTCTAGGATAGGGATTTAGTGCGATGAGAGTGCATTGAGTCTATAGAAGGGATTTGCGTGGTCATTCGATTGCAACCTTGATCATGTTTGGCTTGTTTGTGCATTTGTTCCTCTTGAGCATGATGAAGCTATCTTTCCAAGTTAACCTCCTTTATCTTTGTTTTGCACCGTTTTGTTTTGCTTTCTTGTTTAGTTTCCTTTATGTTTTTATTTCCTTTCCAAACTAAAACCAACTTCAAATGAATAGACCGTCCATGAACCGTGTGAGTATTAGCTTTTGAGAGAGCCCTCGTGGAATACGACCTTGATAGTTGTGAGTTAAATCTCGCATATCAAGTTTTTGGCGCCATTGTCGGGGAACTTTCTCAATCCTTTGAAAGCATTTAGTAGTGGACCGTTCTATTCACTTCCTTCCGTTTTAGTTTTTCTTCTTTGTTATTTCTTTTTGTGGTGTTGTTATCCCGCATTGTTGTACTACTTGGTTGTGTTTGTTGTGCGTGTTTGTAGGCCCCTTCTCCACCTATCTAATTCATGGGAGCAAGGTTGCAAGTAAGATGAACTCGTGGAATGGAGGTAATGGTTATGGTACCTATCAAGGGTGGAATCCATCTCCTAACCCATACTATGGTCATCCTACTTCATCCAACTACTACCAAGGAACTATTGAGGGAGATAGGGGTCAAGAACAACAAGCTTCAACACCCATGTGGAATGAGCAATATCCCTATTCATCTCCACCCTACCATCAAGTCTTGGCGGAGTATTATCAAGAGGATTTCACAAGTCATGAACAACATTATCAACCGCCTTCTATGCTAGAGGAGCTCTTTAAGATGGTTGAATAAAGCAAGCGTCCTCAAGAGGAGTTCACAAGCTATGAGCAACCCTCTCAACCTTCTTCTATGCTAGAGGAGCTCTTGAAAATGGTGAAGGAAAGTGAGCGTCCTCGAAAGGAGTTTGTAAGCTATGAGGAACCTTCTCCACCTCTTCCCACGCTTGAGGAAGCTTTGAAGATTGCGGATGACAATGCGAACCAACTTAATCGCTTAGCTCAAGGCATGACACTCATCAAGGAAGCTCTAGAGGATGAACAACACTCTCCACCCCCCCCCACAATTGAGGAGATGTTGCAAATTGCGGAAGATAATGCGGCTCGGTTGGATCGTTTAACTCAAAGTGTGAAGCTCATCTCTGACACCTTTGAACCGGAAGTGCTAGTCATGGAAGAAGAAGAAAGTGAGTCTCCCCAAGAGGAATTCGTCAGTCATGAGAAACCTCTTCCACCTCATTTCATGCTAGAGATCTTGCAAATTGCGGAGGATAATGCAAACCGAGTTAACCGCTTATCCCAAACCATAGAGCTCGTCACGAAGATTCTTGAGAATGAGCGACATCCCAATCATTTGGAGCATGTTTAAGATGATGAAGATGACATTTGTGAATCCGAGGAGCTTGACACGGAAGAAGATTTGGTAGTGGAGGAGATTGAAGAGCATGTGATGACACTCGATTTGACGTGATTATCAGCCTCATTTAAGCGTCTTTGCTTAAGACATGGTTTTTAGGGTAGAATAACGAATATTCAATCGATTGCCCTATCTCGTGCCATTTGTGTTACATTGGCCCGTTTCGGGTCTATTTGATGGTTTTCTAGTGTTTTTGTGTTAGCACAGGTTTTTGCCGTCAAATAAAGTAGCCATGGATGTGTCTAAGGCGTTGGAACATCGACGAACTGAACCGGAATCGATCAAAGGGGCCAGTCAAAGTCAAACAAAATCCTGCCCGATTACAAAGATATTTTCGCCAAAAATTACCTATTGATTTCGGCGAAAATAACATCACCAATCAACTGGTTCCGAGTCAAAGGAATTTTCGGCGAAATTGATCAAGTGTTCGAACCGAGAACTGAGTCAAGAGAAGAGCAAAAAATATCCCCTCATTTGCAAAGGAATTTTCGCCGAAAATTCCTCAAGAATTTCGGCGAAAATATTAGAGGAATCCGGATCAGTTAGGGTTAAGTATAAATACTTAACCCGGCGGCCCAAAGAGGAGGGGAGATCATAATTTACATCAGAAAATACTTTTCGAATCAGAATCCTCTCAAGTTCTGGAGTGAAGAGTTAGCGTTTGAAGAGCCGGAAAGAGATCGTGACGCCATCCCTTTTATCTCGGAGAACCGGAGCTAGGAGTGTTATCTACCGAAGATCGAAGTCTGTCAGAGTCGTCTAAATTAGGTTTTTCAGATTCTTTTCTGTTCTTCCTCTGAATGATGAACTCTTTCTTTGTCTTTGTTTCTTTTGTAATAATCATGAGTAGCTAAACTCGTTAGAGCTTAGACTAGATGAACCCTAAGTGACCCAGGGCTTTAAAGCGGTCACGGATCGGCGGTGATTAGATTCGAAATTCAATCAGTTCTTTTTCATGTTTGATTTGTTCTTCATTGTTCATGTTTCTTGTCTGGATTGATCACCTAGATTAGATTCTGGTTAAGCTAAGGATAGAAGCGAACGCTCGCCTTACTTTAGAACATCGAATTGAACAATTAACCTTATAATTGGAGTGTGCCTTTCGTAGGAACCGGTTAGGATTAATTCACTGCAAGAGTAACTCATTAATCATTAGTAATTACACCAGTTAATTAAGTCATAGCGAGAGGCGACCGTACCCGGGCGGCTAGTTAATCTTGGTAGTTAGAACGGATAGAGCGAACGTTCGCCGGTCTTAAACCTAAGGGTAAGGAGTTATGGTGGTGTCTTAGTAATTGATTGAATGAGAATCGAAATCCGCTGATCTGTTGATTGCCAATGCTCTGGGGAACGAAGGGGGATTCAAAGTCTAAGTTCGTCTGTCATCCTTGTTTTCAAACCCTAATTTCCAATCTGCTTTAGTTTAATTTTTAATTTCTCTGCATTTCTTAGAATTAGAAGTCGTGGAACTCACACCACGCACAACTTGCTTGTATTCGAGTATTTTGCCAGTTTTGAAGTAGTCAATCTTAGAAGACCCCTGGAATACGATCTGCTTAGCTCTAGTTAGCTGGGTAGTATTTGATCAACCGCTCGACTGCGATCGGCCATCAAATTGGTGCCATTGCTGGGGACCTTCTTTTGATTGTTCGAAAGAAGAACTGGCAATTTATTTTTCTACTTTCCATCTTTCATTTTTCCACCCACTTCGATTTTACGCCGGTATGTTTGCTTTTGTTGCTTGTAGGTTGTTCTACAGGTTTATGAACCGCTCGATCGCTCATTCTCAGTTTAAGCCGGGTAATTCCACTTCGCCGAAGAAACCTCGAGCTCAGAAGCAAGTCATAACCACCCCACCTACACCACCTATCCCTGAAAAGATCAAGGAGTTGAAGGAGAACTCCTCATCTCCATTCGTTTCATCCACTACTTCAGATTCACCACCACCTTCTCCTCCCGTACTAGCTGCTCAGCGCACCATGGCAGATTACTGTAGACCAATTGAGACTAACTTTCGAGCTAGCATCGTCGTGCCGCACAGCGATGACGACCCTGACCATAAGATCACAATCTCCTTCCTGAGCATGGTCTCTAAGAATCTTCACTTCGAAGGGAAGCCACAAGAAAACCCCCGCACACATTTGGCGAACTTCCTTGACATGTGCGAGACGTTTAAGAGCGGGAATCTCGGTAAGAACAATCTTTGCTTGCGAGTATTCCCATTCTCCCTTAAAGGCAACGCCAAGATATGGCTCGGCTCGAAACCACCTGGCTACTACACTGACTGGGATAATCTAGCTCAGGACTTCATAGAGGAATACTATCCCCCTTCAAGGACGACATTCTACAAGGATAGCATTGCTAGATTCTCTCAGAAGGAAGGACTAAGCTTACACGATGCTTGGAACGACTTTCAAGAGCTTCTCTCTGAATGCCCTCATCATGGATTCAACCAGAGTCAGCTAGCCGAAATTTTTACCCAAGGTATGAATGAGGAAACGGCTGAATGGGTCAACATCTCAGCTAAGGGCGACTGCACAACACTTGAACCAGAAGCTACTCTCCTTCACTTTACGGACTGCGCATCTAAGTCCAGAAATAGGGAAAGACAGTTTGGAGCAGTCAAGAGCCAACCGAGCTGTGAAGAGCAGATCAAGATCGAGGTGCAGAAACACATGGAAGAGATCTTCGGTACAGCCAATAACTGGTCTAAAGAGGAAGTGAATTTCATTGATCACAGCTTCACCAATGATCAAAGAGGCTACCCCTACTACCGACAGTTCAGAACACCTCCTCAACAACAGGGAAACCTCCTTGATCGTCCTCCTTACAACTTCGGGCTCTACCAGAGTCGGAATCAACGCTGGGATAATAGTTATCAAGATCCTCCCAGATTCACCAGTGCACAACATCATCAGGATTCTACGTCTGAAGACATGTGGGCGAGGGAACTAGCCCAGAAGTTTGATCTGATTGCAGCACGGCTTAAGGATCACGAAGAAAAGTTTAAAGCCCAAGAAGCTTTTAACCAAGGGCAAATCGCGCAAGGACAGAGAATAGAGAGCATGATAAATAAAGTTGCTAGCTTGTTAGCCAACCTTCCTCTCTTCAATCAGGCGCCGTCTCAAAACAACTCCTCCATGAAGAACGAGCAAGCTAAAGTCATCACAACCAAGAGCAGTGAGCAGAACAGCCTGGAGAAGAAGAAGGAGGCACTTTCTACTCCCTCTACGGGAGAATGCTCGGCTATCGTTTCTCAATCATCTCCCATACCTATTCCAGCTAAGTGCCCCGATCCTGGTCCTTTTACGTTACCTATACTTATTAATGGCATTGAAGTTGAGCGTAGTTTGGTTGATCTAGGCGCGTCTATAAATGTCATGCCTATGTGTTTATATAAGAACTTAACAAAGGTGAATTACAACCTGCTAGCATGCATGTAGTGTTCGCTGACAGAACTCTAAAAGAACCTAGAGGAGTAATCAAGGATGTAATCACTTGTTGTGGCCCTTTCCGATTTTTCGTTCATTATGTTGTTATGGATACTCAAGAGACATATTCTACCCTTCTCTTAGGCCGGCCATTTACGGCGACAGCCGGCATTAACATTAATGTTCCAAATGGTTCGTTAACATTAAGGGTTGGGAAGGATACGATAACCTTCCGTCTCAAGGACAATATGAAATACATTCCTAAGGGAGAATTACATTGCTTATCCGTAGAAACTGTGGAGTTGGCATCAGTCAACTTCATTACTGACATATCTTCTAGTGTTCCTAGCTCGATTGTGACTGCAGGTGCTAGACAGGTTAACAAGCAGAAACTAAAATCTGTTCCTCAAAAGCTGTCAAAGAAGGAGGAACTGCAAGCCTCTTCTAAACCACCGAGCAGACCTCGAGGGAAGAACAAGAAGACGGAGACCCAAATGGTCTGGAGAACAAAAGCTCTACCGTCTTCCTCCGAGCCAGCTGCACCACCAATTAGTTCCGAGAAACCGGCGCCGGAACAAGTATGGAGGGAGAAGCCAAAAGCATCTCCTAAGGAAATACTGACGATCACCGATCTGGTGATACCAAGCCGAAGATAAAAGAAAAGAAGGAGCCGACAGTCCTCATTCCTTCCATCGTAACACTCAAGAAGGATGACCTCTCCAGAGAACTGTTCGGACCGTTCAAGTTTGTCGATCATCTTCCCGATGGACGTACCAAGCTTTTACATGCAAACGGGAAGAGATTCACGCTTACCGGAGAAGTCCCAAAGCTGTACTTCATGAACTCCGACGCGAGCGTTAAGGAGAATCTAAGTTGGGATGTCTCCTAATACCGTCCAGGTATCATCCAGCTCAAGGACGTTAATAAAAGAGCGCTTCATGGGAGGCAACCCACGGCTGGAGTCTGTTTTAATTTTTGTTGAACTTGGTATTTTAGAGTCAGTTCGGGGGAGCCAAAAGTGTCAGTTTGTTTGATTTATTATTTTCGTGTAGAGTCTGTGTGTCATAGAGTCAGTCGCAAGTTGATTGAGGTCGTTCCGATTTTCGTGGATTTAACTGTGATTTTCTGAAGTTGGCCGGATTTGCGAAAATATTTTAAACCCGAACAGTTCAAAATTTTTGGCGAAAATTAAACCCTATTTTCGGCGAAATCATTTTAAAATTTTCGAACCCGGTCTCCTGTTTTGAGTTTTCGGTTCGAAAAGTTGAGTGTTTTCGGCAAGCCATTTTAACTCCTATTTTTGGCAAAAACACCCCTTTATTTTCGCCGAAAATATCTTGAAAAATCAGACAAATTCCCACTTAAAAATCCGGAACCACCCCCTCTCTCATCCACTTTCATTTTCGTTCACAAAACAGAAAACCCCCTTCCCCCTTTTCTTTTTAAAATCGCCAACCACCCTCCGCTTTAAAATCGCCGTCGCCCCGTTTCCCGCCGGCGCCGCCATCGCCGACCGCCGCCGCTCAACTCCCCTCTCCATTCCGATTCCATCGAGCCCTAGAATAGCCGAATCGGAGCTCTACAGCTCCAGTTCACCGAAAACCCTGTTTTCCAAGTTTTTCACTGATTCCTCCCCACCCGTTCATTTTTAGTAGTCAGGGTTTCAAGGTAAGTTGTAGAGCTTTTCAATACGAATATTTTGACATATGGATTTTTGAATTTCGTCGGGGTTGACTTTTGGTTGACTTTTCGGTTTGCCTCGTTTTGCGTGCCGACTGTTTTCGTGTGAACTAAGTTAGCTGAACTTGTAGAACTGTTCTAGCATGCTTAGGGAGTTCCGTGCTTAATTTCCATATCATTTGATCATGTGTTGCTATGCATACGATTAATTCCTTGTTATGTTGACTTGTGAGAAATGTCGGTTTGACCATGAACTGTATTTGATCGTTTGGCTGTCGTATGTGTTCTTTCTCGTTCATATTATCGTGCTTGTCGTTTGAGATCATATTTTACCGTCATTCTCCAAGTTGTGATAGTCTTGCCATGATTAGGGTTCAATGTGCTATAATGTTGACTTTCTGAATGTCGGTTTGACTTTTTGAACTCTGATTGTGCTTATCCGATTCTGGCTGTTCATACGTGTGTGTTTTACTGTCTATGATTACCAGTTACTCCGCTTTGCTTACCCCACTTAGTTTCCCTCATTTCTTTGTGAAATTGAGTTTTTCTACTAAGTGTGGGGTAGGGTTTTAGTTGACTAATCTGGTTTCATTCTGGGTTTAGGAACACCACTTATGAGCGCAGGACTAAGGCGCGACATGATGGCGCCTCGAGCTCAGGAGCTGCCGCTCCCGTCACACCCGCCGTTCTGGGTCCCCCACCTGCACTACCCCGCCGGGCTGGATACCATCGCACTATCGCCCGTCTACCTGACTTCTACTTCGAGTGCTTCCAGAAGATAGAGCACATTAGGGGAGCTGACGTGCGCCCTCTTTCCATGGAGTCCCTGCACGATCATGATGAGGACTACCACCGGAACGTGCATGATGCCCTAGCACCGGCTGGTCTCCTCGAGCTGACCACCATCGTTGCGGAGTTCCCAGACATTGCCCTCCAAGAGTTCTGGGCAACCTTTGATCTGGATGAGCACAAGAGGAAGCAGCGCCAGAAGGTTGTGACCTTCTATCTTGGTGGGGTGTACAGGCAGCTCACCTACGATGAGTTTGCTGCTCATCTCGGCATCCCTACGAGCACTATCACGATCATCACCTAGGCTGGGGCGAAGATGATAACGAGGAGGAGTACCACGCGCTCTGGAGCCACATGACAGGCGTACCTGGCGATCGCCTCGGGGCGAGCAACTCAGTTAAGTCGCTTTCTCACCCTCTCTTTAAATTTATTCATATGGTTTGGCGTAGATCCCTTTTTATATGTACCCGACAAGGATCGCCATCATATCCTCAAGGAGGAGCTCATGCTTCTCCGAGCCATCCGAGAGAGCTACCCTCTACACCCCGGCTGGGTACTGGCTCGCATCTTCCGCCAGAAGACCAGGAGGAAGACGCCACCTCGCAGACTCTTGGGGGGTAACTTCATAGGTCAGCTCATCCTCTCCTTCGGCATCAGCCATGAATATGGCCAGCACATTCCACGACACCGAGTTAGGACTATTGGAGGAGACTTGGCGGTTGAGTACGACTTAGAACTCGACCTCAGTCCCCATGTAGCAACTGATCCTCCCTCCAGCCTGTGGTCGAGTCGGAGGAAGAAGATGATGCTGAGGAGCAGCAGCACCAGCCGCCGCCAGTATTCCAAGATTATATACCCTCGCCACATCATCAGGCAGGGTATGCTCCCCAGTCGACGCCGCACATTCCCGATCCATACCAGGCGCCTCCCCAACAGCCCCGACACCACCCCCGCGGATGTTGGAGAGTTGTATGAGCGACTTCAGGAGTGGCGCATCACCGACAACGCCACGCAAGAGGCGCAATGGACTATTATGCAGCAGTATATGCGCCGCGCCGACAGGCGATATGAGGCACAGCTGGCGTGGCAACGTCAGCTCGGCGAGCACCTCCACTTAAAACCTCCCGGTTCACCGGACCAGCAGTGATCGGGTTGTATTCCTTTTCTGGTGTCTTCTTTTTATTTATTCTTTTCGGATTTTGATCCAACTTTTTTCTGTGTGGATCCGGGACACTTGTCCCGGTTTCCTTTTTATGTTTTATTTGTTTTTGTTTTGTAGGCAGTAGGGAGATCCCCTTTGCTTCGCTTGGGAAGATTCCCTCCGCTCCGAGGACCCGTGCTCATCCCCTACACCAATCTTCTCGGTCCAGTGTAACATCCCCGCCCAACCGAACGGGTTAGAACTCAAGTCTGGGTGACTAAAGTGCCGGAAACGGTACTTAAGAGGGTCTCTTGAGGTCTGGGACGTTTGGGTGTGTGCCGGGTTGAAGTTGCAAAAGAGGGGAATAGTGTACAGTACCAAAAGTGCTGATTTTGGGTCCTAATGTGCGCAGGCGCACATTTAGAAGTGCCAGGCGCACTTTTCAATTAATTCAGCAAACTTTCGGCGGAATATTCAAAATGTGCGCCTTTTAGTGGTCAATGTGCGCTGGCGCACATTTTGACATGCCAGGCGCACATTTCGTGCATAAAAGGACGGAAATTGCAAGGAAATCCGTATTTTCTTTCCCCTTTCTCTCTCCCCGAAAAACCATTGACGAACTTGGAGCGAGCAACCTTCGAAGGGTGATTCCGGGAGCTGTAGAGGTCGGAATTGAGTTCCGTTTGTTGCTATGGATTCGTAGCGACGAGGAGAAGAGATCGCTAATCTCTATTTTGGGTTTCTGGGTGTAGGTCGTGAGCAGTAAGGAAGGGTAGAGCTACGAGTTTGGTGGTTGGAAATCGAGTTTCTGGGGAACTAGAAGACGATTAGAGCCTCGTCTTCTATTCCAGGTGAGGGCTTAGCGTTGTGTAGGTAGTTTGGACAGCGTGAGGAGTTTCAATTGGACTTAGAACAAAACCTAGGTTATGCATGAAAATGATGAGCGTAAAAGGGGATAAACTGTTCTGTGAATGTACTTGATTGCTATTGGTGATTGCCGTGATTGATTGTTGTTGTTGATTGCTATCATTTGGGGTTGGGTGTGAACTGAAGTGAATTAAGTAATGGATTGACATAGAAATGAGAATTAGGATGGTTGGGAAATGAGTGCGGGTGCTATGATATTATGAATTGTTGGTTGTGGATGCAGGAGAGTTGCCCTGCCAATGTGGGGTCGCTCTGAATGAGAGGAACAGGTGGGTGACCCCTAGACTCATGACATGGCCTCCCCTGTACTTGCAGGTGGGGGTGGCCGGTGAGCTAGCCGGTTCCCCTTTTGGTTGATTGTAAGTGTGTATGGTGGTTGTGGCTGGAGCGTGGAACCAAGGGATGTACTGAGAACTGTGTTCTGTGATATGAATGTGGATGATGTGAATTGTGCCTTGTGAGAATGAGCTGTGATGAGTTGGATTTGTGGTGTTGGTATTTGAATGTCAAGTAGAACCTGAAGGAGCCCACACTACCCCACCCGAAATACTATTGTGATCGAGTCCGATTCACTGGGGTGAATCCCATGACGGGAGGTCATGGTTGTTGATATCTCCGAAATGGAAGGATCCCAATGGGATGCGTCGTGATAGCTCCGTGGAGGAAGGATCCCTAAGGGGATGCGTCGTGTTATCTCCCTATGAGGGAAAGATCCTGCGGGATGTGTGTCGAGGATGTGGCCGGCGGTGGTGGTGTGGATAACTCCTTGGCGCCTAATAACTCACCTAGTTAATATGAATGTGTATGTTCGTGTGCTTGTGGTTGTGGTGGTGACTTGATTGATGGATGTGATGTGATGATGCTGTGTGTCTGTGGATTGATGTATTACTTCTGTGTGATTCTATCGTTATGAATTGTGCTTGAGAACGAGAACTGACCAACGTGATCACCTAGACTGCTTTTAGGGAATTAAAATATGGAAAGGGGGTTGGGTTGGTTCCATTGTTGAATGTCTTGTGCGGAGTTGGGACCGCTCCATAGAGTAGGACAACGTGTAGGTAGGCCCAGTGGGTTCACTCAATTTCAATAGGAAATTGATCCCTTTCTCCCTTTCAGGATCTCGTGGCTAGAGAGAGTGGTGTGGTGTCAGAGTTGAGGGTGGATTCCGAGAAGTGCTGGGCTGAAGCTATGAGGTGAAGACTGGAGCCTACTTGGAGTTGACCTATTTTTATATTTCAGTTGACTCGGGACATTTCGGGGGTTTTACTTGGATTTATGTATCTTTATGATTATGTTGGATTTGATGGGTTTTATGATGGATTTGGAGTTGTAAACAGTTTATGTTTTTCATGGTTTATGGAGGCCTCTCACTTAAACTCTGATTTAAAGTTTGGATTTGATTGTTATCTCTGTCGTTTTTCACTGGGTAATACTCGATACCGGTTCAACCTCGGGTTTCACCGAGCTGATTCGGGAAGGGTGTTACAAATGGTATCAGAGCCTGGTTCGTCGCTGCTGTACCGGTTGATTATCCTCTCTCTTTGGGGAGTAATTAACCTCGTTGGGAGAGAGGATGAGACATCGGTACGGGACCGACATTCCAAGGGTTTTCGTCAAACTGTTTTAAATGGGTGGGATGTTTGAAATCAAGTGGTGAATTGAGTTGTTTGAAGTCTCTTGAGCGGTCAACTGAAATGTTTAATGTCCTCCTGTAGTGAGAACCAGTCGATGGGAAGTCACTCCGTGGGTCACTCCGAGCATGGAGCAGTGGGGCGTCGGTTTCGCCGTCGGATTTGAAGGGTTGGAACTTCAGTGAGTTCGCCGGGGAGGTGGCTGATCCGGCTGTGGCTGAGCGATGGATTAAGGAGTGCAACTTCAAGTTCTTGAGGGCTGGATTTGAGGATGAGATGAGGTTGCAAGCCATGACCTTTTTGCTAAAGGGCCATGCCTTGGAGTGGTGGGAGTCCTTGCCGGAGAGTCAGGTGTACCGCCTGAGCTGGGGTTTGAGGAGTTCTTAGGGATGTTCCGTGACCAGTTTTGTCCGGATATTTGGAGGGAGGCAAAGTCCAAGGAGTTTCTCGAGCTGGTGCAGGGTGAGAAGTCGGTTCTGCAGTACTATATGGAGTTCACCAACCTCTCCCAATGGTACGATGAGCATGCTAACCGAGAGCAAAAGTTGATCCGTCGGTTCAAGAGGGGTCTGAGGTGGGAAATTCAGGAGGGGGTCACATCTGGTGACATGGGGAGTTTGGTGGCGGTGAAAGGGGCTGCTATGGAGAGGGAGTTGTTAGAGCTGGGGAAGAAGGAGGAGAAGAAGAGGAAGGCGTCGGCTCAGCCTTCTCCTTCGGTTACTCATAGTCACCCGGCAAAGAAAGTTCAGTCTGTCTTCTCAGGCCAGCGGAGTGTACAGTCTGCCCCGTCTCGTCGAGCTTTGGTGTGTTTCACTTGTGGCCGTCCGGGTCATAAGAGCGCAGAGTGCAGAGGAGGAGGATCGGTGCAGAGGGGAGGAGTACCATCGGGACTTCCTGTGTGTGGCACTTGCGGGAAGCCTCACTATGGTGCATGCCACATGCTGAGGACGGCATCTGTGACTTGTTACACTTGTGGGCAGCCGGGCCATAGGAGTAACTTCTGCCCGAGGAGGAGTGCTGCACCAGCCCAGTCGGTGGGATCGGTGCAGGGGCCTAGGGCTCCATCCGGGAGCTATGGAGGCAGAGGTGGAGGCAGTATGGGGCGAGGGGTTGCGAGTGCTGGTCGAGGGACGGGAGCTAATGCCACACCTGTTGGAGCTGGGGGGGAGCAAGGGAGGCTTTACGCTCTCACTAAAGGTGCGGCGGAGAATGCGAACGACGTGGTGACCGGTATGATCTCCATCTTAGATCTTTCCGTTTACGCTTTGTTTGATTCGGGGTCAACCCATTCTTTTGTATCTGAGAAATGTTTGAGTAGTTTGGGTGTGGTAGCTAGTAGTTTGGGTGTTATTTGGGGCGTCAGAACTCCTTTGGGGACTTCTGTTCGGGTGGATAGAGTCTGTAGAGGGTGTAGAGTGCTAGTGGGAGGTGTAGAGTTCTTGGCTGATTTGGTGGTGCTTCCTTTCAATGAATTCGACGTTATTCTCGGCATGGATTGGTTGGCTAGGCATGGGGCCTTGCTTGATTGCCAGAAGAAGGAGGTTTGCTTCAGGTGGGGGGTGTTGGTCAAGTGGTGTTCAAGGGTGTTAGGAAGAGAGAATCCGCACCTATGAGGGTAATCTCAGCAATGCAAGCCTTCTCTCTGATCCAAGGAGGGTGTGAGGCTTTATTGGTGCAGGTATCAGTTGAGCAGAATGAGGAGTTGGGGAAGGTACCGATAGCCCGGGAGTTTGTGGATGTGTTTGAGGAACTACCTGGGGCACCGATCGAGCGTGAGGTGGAGTTCAATATAGAGTTGGTTCCTGGAACTGCTCCAATCTCTATTCCACCTTATCGCATGGCACCGGCGGAGTTAAAGGAGTTGAAGGAGCAATTGCAGGAGCTCTTGGATAAGGGGTTCATCCGCCCAAGCGTATCACCGTGGGGGGCACCGGTGTTGTTTGTGAAGAAGAAGGATGGGTCGATGCGGATGTGTATTGACTATAGGCGGTTGAACAAGGCGACGATCAAGAATCGTTACCCACTTCCAAGGATAGACGATCTCTTCGATCAATTGCAAGGGGCTGAGGTGTTCTCGAAGATAGACTTGAGGTCGGGTTATCACCAGTTGAAGGTGGAGGAAGGATCGGTGCCAATGACAGCCTTTAGGACCCGCTATGGACACTATGAGTTTCTGGTGATGCCGTTTGGTCTCACCAATGCTCCCGCCGCGTTCATGGCTCTCATGAACAAGGTCTTCCATGAATATTTGGATAAGTTCGTGATAGTGTTCATCGATGATATCCTCATTTATTCTAAAACTAGGGAGGAGCATGAGGAGCACTTGAGGATTGTTTTTCATAGGTTGAGGGAGCAGCAACTATTTGCCAAGTTCTCGAAGTGTGCCTTTTGGTTGGAAGAAGTATTGTTCCTTGGGCATGTGGTTTCCAAAAGAGGCGTGGAGTTGACCCAAAGAAGATTGAAGCGGTGGTTAATTGGTCTCCACCTAAGGATGTGTCGCAACTGAGGAGCTTCTTGGGGTTAGCTGGTTACTACCGAAGGTTTGTAGAGGGGTTCTCTACCATAGCGTCTCCTCTACATAAGTTGTTGAGGAAGGAGTCGAAGTATGAGTGGGCGAGGAATGTCAGGGGAGCTTTGAGGAGTTGAAGAAGAAGTTGACTTCAGCTCCGGTGTTGACTTTGCCAGTAGAAGGTGGAGAGTATGTGGTGTTCAGTGATGCGTCCTTGCAAGGATTGGGCTGTGTGTTGATGCAGAATGGGAAGGTTGTCGCTTATGCCTCCCGACAGCTTAGGGTGCATGAGGTGAACTACCCAACCCATGATTTGGAGTTAGCTGCAGTGGTGTTCGCCTTGAAGTTGTGGAGGCATTATTTGTATGGTGAGACGTTTAAGATCATGACCGATCACAAGAGTCTTAAGCACCTTATGGATCAAAAGGAGCTGAATGGTAGGCAACGGCGTTGGGTGGAGCTCTTGAAGGATTATGACTGTACCATTGACTACCATCCTGGTAAAGCTAATGTGGTTGCGGATGCTTTAAGTCGAAAGGAGTTGGTGGATCTTAGAGCTTTAAGGGTAGAGATGCAGTTAGATGGTGTGGGAAGTTTGCTTGCCAAGCTCAACATTAGGCCTATGCTGAATGATAGGATTGGTGAGGAGCAGCTCAAGGATGCTACTCTGGTGGCCATTCGTGGGGAAGTTGAAAAAGGCATGGATAATGGATTTGAGGTAGTTGGCGGATTGTTGAAATGCAAAGGTCGAGTGTGTGTACCGGAAGTGGAGGAATTGAGGAAGGGGATTTTGGAGGAGGCTCATTCCTCGATGTATGCTATGCATCCCGGGATGACAAAGATGTACAACGACCTGAAGTTAAGTTTTTGGTGGCCAGGAATGAAGAAGGATGTGGCTCGATATGTGGCGACTTGTTTGGTTTGTCAGAAGGCTAAGGCGGAACATAGAGCTCCGGGTGGGTTACTTCAGTCCCTACCTATTCCGGAGTGGAAGTTTGCGGACATCACCATGGATTTTGTATCGGGTTTTCCGCCGACTAGAGAGGGGAAGGATGCCGTGTGGGTAATAGTCGATCGTTTGACGAAAGTTGCGCATTTCATACCCATTCGATTTAAGCCTAGTGTGGAGGTGTTGGCAAAGTTATATATAGAAGAGGTGGTAAGGTTGCATGGGGTTCCTCAATCCATCGTCTCTGATCGGGATCCGAGTTTCACGTCTCATTTTTGGGAGGGGCTGCATACAGCGTTGGGAACTAAGCTCAAGTTCTCGACGGCGTATCATCCTCAGACGGATGGGCAATCGGAGAGAACGATCCTTACTTTGGAGGAGTTGTTGAGAAGCTGTGCTATGGAGTTTCAAACCCCTTGGACTGAATTGCTACCTTTGATTGAGTTCACCTATAATAACTCGTACCATAGTAGTTTGAAGTCCGCTCCTTTTGAGGCCTTGTATGGGAGGAAGTGTAGGACGCCTTTGTGTTGGGATGAGGAAGGTGCGAGGGTGTTGTCGGGTCCTCAAGTTGTGCAAGAGACGGCTGATCAGGTTAAGATTATCAAGGAGAGATTGAGAGCGGCTCAAGATAGACAAAAAGCGTATGCCGACGGTCGTGCTAGAGAGCTGAGTTTCAATGTTGGGGAGAAGGTATTTTTGAAGGTGTCACGTGGAAAGGGCTGATGCGTTTCGGTAGAAAAGGGAAGTTGGCACCTCGGTACATCGGTCCTTATGAGATCCTCGCTAAGTCGGGCCCGGTGGCTTATGTGTTGGCTTTGCCGAGGGAGTTGGAAAGGATACACAATGTGTTCCATGTGAGCGTGCTTAGGCGGTATCATGGGGACCCTTCTCATGTAATTCCGCCGGAGGAGGTGGAGATTGAGCAAGACTTGACTTATGAGGAGAAGCCAGTCGCGATCGTGGATAGGCAAGTCCGGGTCTTGAGGAATAAGCAGATTCCGCAACTCAAGGTGGTATGGAGGAACCATGAGAGCGAGTCGGCTACTTGGGAGACTGAGGAGAGTATGAGGCGGCGGTACCCGGAGTTAGTGGAAGTGTATGATTCAGGTATTAATTTCCCTTGATGCATGCTTTTGTGTTTGCTCGTGGTGGTGTTGGTTCCAAGAAGGTCTAGGGTGTGTTCGGTATCATATTGCTAGGATGAGTTGGGGAAGATTTCGGGGACGAAATCCTTGAAGTTGTGGAGACTTGTAACATCCCCGCCCAACCGAACGGGTTAGAACTCAAGTCTGGGTGACTAAAGTGCCGGAAACGGTACTTAAGAGGGTCTCTTGAGGTCTGGGACGTTTGGGTGTGTGCCGGGTTGAAGTTGCAAAAGAGGGGAATAGTGTACAGTACCAAAAGTGCTGATTTTGGGTCCTAATGTGCGCAGGCGCACATTTAGAAGTGCCAGGCGCACTTTTCAATTAATTCAGCAAACTTTCGGCGGAATATTCAAAATGTGCGCCTTTTAGTGGTCAATGTGCGCTGGCGCACATTTTGACATGCCAGGCGCACATTTCGTGCATAAAAGGATGGAAATTGCACGGAAATCCGTATTTTCTTTCCCCTTTCTCTCTCCCCGAAAAACCATTGACGAACTTGGAGCGAGCAACCTTCGAAGGGTGATTCCGGGAGCTGTAGAGGTCGGAATTGAGTTCCGTTTGTTGCTATGGATTCGTAGCGACGAGGAGAAGAGATCGCTAATCTCTATTTTGGGTTTCTGGGTGTAGGTCGTGAGCAGTAAGGAAGGGTAGAGCTACGAGTTTGGTGGTTGGAAATCGAGTTTCTGGGGAACTAGAAGACGATTAGAGCCTCGTCTTCTATTCCAGGTGAGGGCTTAGCGTTGTGTAGGTAGTTTGGACAGCGTGAGGAGTTTCAATTGGACTTAGAACAAAACCTAGGTTATGCATGAAAATGATGAGCGTAAAAGGGGATAAACTGTTCTGTGAATGTACTTGATTGCTATTGGTGATTGCCGTGATTGATTGTTGTTGTTGATTGCTATCATTTGGGGTTGGGTGTGAACTGAAGTGAATTAAGTAATGGATTGACATAGAAATGAGAATTAGGATGGTTGGGAAATGAGTGCGGGTGCTATGATATTATGAATTGTTGGTTGTGGATGCAGGAGAGTTGCCCTGCCAATGTGGGGTCGCTCTGAATGAGAGGAACAGGTGGGTGACCCCTAGACTCATGACATGGCCTCCCCTGTACTTGCAGGTGGGGGTGGCCGGTGAGCTAGCCGGTTCCCCTTTTGGTTGATTGTAAGTGTGTATGGTGGTTGTGGCTGGAGCGTGGAACCAAGGGATGTACTGAGAACTGTGTTCTGTGATATGAATGTGGATGATGTGAATTGTGCCTTGTGAGAATGAGCTGTGATGAGTTGGATTTGTGGTGTTGGTATTTGAATGTCAAGTAGAACCTGAAGGAGCCCACACTACCCCACCCGAAATACTATTGTGATCGAGTCCGATTCACTGGGGTGAATCCCATGACGGGAGGTCATGGTTGTTGATATCTCCGAAATGGAAGGATCCCAATGGGATGCGTCGTGATAGCTCCGTGGAGGAAGGATCCCTAAGGGGATGCGTCGTGTTATCTCCCTATGAGGGAAAGATCTTGCGGGATGTGTGTCGAGGATGTGGCCGGCGGTGGTGGTGTGGATAACTCCTTGGCGCCTAATAACTCACCTAGTTAATATGAATGTGTATGTTCGTGTGCTTGTGGTTGTGGTGGTGACTTGATTGATGGATGTGATGTGATGATGCTGTGTGTGCTGTGGATTGATGTATTACTTCTGTGTGATTCTATCGTTATGAATTGTGCTTGAGAACGAGAACTGACCAACGTGATCACCTAGACTGCTTTTAGGGAATTAAAATATGGAAAGGGGGGTTGGGTTGGTTCCATTGTTGAATGTCTTGTGCGGAGTTGGGACCGCTCCATAGAGTAGGACAACGTGTAGGTAGGCCCAGTGGGTTCACTCAATTTCAATAGGAAATTGATCCCTTTCTCCCTTTCAGGATCTCGTGGCTAGAGAGAGTGGTGTGGTGTCAGAGTTGAGGGTGGATTCCGAGAAGTGCTGGGCTGAAGCTATGAGGTGAAGACTGGAGCCTACTTGGAGTTGACCTATTTTTATATTTCAGTTGACTCGGGACATTTCGGGGGTTTTACTTGGATTTATGTATCTTTATGATTATGTTGGATTTGATGGGTTTTATGATGGATTTGGAGTTGTAAACAGTTTATGTTTTTCATGGTTTATGGAGGCCTCTCACTTAAACTCTGATTTAAAGTTTGGATTTGATTGTTATCTCTGTCGTTTTTCACTGGGTAATACTCGATACCGGTTCAACCTCGGGTTTCACCGAGCTGATTCGGGAAGGGTGTTACATCCAGGTTCTTCTACTTCACTCTGAACTCTAGAATTAGTCCTGTGAGGACACAGTCCGATTTAAGTGTGGGGTAGGATGCTAGAGAACCTTGCATGAACTTGATTGCCCTTGATTGTGTTTTGTGTGTGCCTCGTGATTCCATTCCAGTCTCTCTAGCATTAGAATGGTTCAGTTCTTGATTTTTGATGTTAAGTTGTTGTTCAAACCTTCATAATGATGCTTAGACTGCTTAACCTAGAACTTGAGAACCAACTTGTATACTTTGATGCTAAATTGCCTGGTCAGAACAGAATTTTAAAATCACACTTGTAGTTGGTAGCCTTGATTGCATGAAAATGACCGAATCCGACTAGCAAACCAACTGTGAGCTTTTGATCCATTGCACGTAACTTGCAATTTAAATTCTTTCTGAGTGGTTTTCTGTTTACTTGAATGAGTTAGAATTTGCATGAGACCTACTCGAGACCACACGATGACACGAGTTCTAGAAGGATAGGGGCACCTAGATTCAGCTACTAAGCCAGATAGCCTACCAAACGATAAATCCACTAGGTTTAGACCCTTGAGCTTGGCCTGTTCTTTCGGTTTGATAATACATTACAGTCATTTCCCATTTCTTTCATTCCCCGTTGATCCCCTGTGGTTGTAGTTCTAGATTGACCTACCAGAAGTCCGTTTGTGGTAACCTGCCTATAGCCATTAAACAGGTGGTCTTAGCTAATATGTCCAGACGTGTAAACCCCGCTAGCAACTAAAAGAAAATCGGCACAAAAAGAAAAAAAAAGTGAAGTAAGAAAAGAAAGAAAGTTCGAAAAAAAAAGTGAAGAAAAGAAAAATCAGAAAAAGTTCAAAGTTTTTAGTTAAATAAAACGTTCTTCTCCCTACGAATGGAAGAACGAAGTCAAAAGAAAAGTTCAAAAGAAAAAAAAATCGTGTAAAGAAGAAAAAAAATAAGTGCTAGGTTGCTTGAGGGTATCATAGGACAAGCGTTCATCATTCCACCCGTGTTTGGTTAGACGGTAGGAAGCCATAGATTAGATTCGAGGGAAGTTAGTCGAAAGCTACACCGCACAAAGCCATCATCATTCATTCCCATCATCCATCTCATTATAAACCCGAGTAGTGTAGATTTCATTACGGTCCTAGCAGGGAAGTCCTTCTTGACTAGATACTCGTGTTGTCACAGTGGTGGAGATGTGGTCAAAATGAAAACTTATGACAGAATTCGGTAACAGAAAATGATCGAGAGCAGAAACACATCCTTAAACACAGAGAGTGAGAGTCCCCATTGTACTATATATATCCTGTGTGAGGAGTCTGGTTGGTCAGGTCAAATTCGTGCATAATTGGTTACTAATTACTTGTCGTGTGCAGTTTATTAGTGAGACCAGGTAGTTTGGCTAATCTGTATGCATGTTAGGTTTCTTGTTCTAGGATCGAGCTGTCTAATAATTCATTGTGTTTGATTGAGCTCCAATTTAATCGATCTTATCATTTATGAACATGAGCGTTTCTATTCAGTTTGCTTGAGGACAAGCAAAAGCTTAAGTGTGGGGTATGTGATGACACTCGATTTGACGTGATTATCAGCCTCATTTAAGCGACATTTCTTTGCTTAAGACATGGTTTTTAGGGTAGAATAAAATATTCAATCGATTGCCCTATCTCGTGCCATTTGTGTTACATTGCCCCGTTTCGGGTCTATTTGATGGTTTTCTAGTGTTTTTGTGTTAGCACAGATTTTTGCCGTCAAATAAAGTAGCCATGGACGTGTCTAAGGCGTTGGAACATCGAGGAACTGAACCGGAATCGATCAAAGGGGCTAGTCAAAGTCAAACAAAATCCTGCCCGATTACAAAGATATTTTCGCCGAAAATTACCTATTGATTTCGGCGAAAATAACATCACCAATCAACTGGTGCCGAGTCAAAGGAATTTTTGGCAAAATCGATCAAGTGTTTGAACCAAGAACTGAGTCCAGAGAAGAGCGAAAAATATCCCCTCATTTGCGAAAATTCCTCAAGAATTTTGGCGAAAATATTAGAGGAATCCGGATCAGTTAGGGTTAAGTATAAATACTTAACCCGGCGGCCCAAAGAGGAGGGGAGATCATAATTTACATCAGAAAATATTTTTGAATCAGAATCCTCTCAAGTTCTGGAGCGAAGAGTTAGAGTTCGAAGAGCCGGAAAGAGATCGTGACGCCATCCCTTTTATCTCGGAGAACCGGAGCTAGGAGTGTTATCTACCGAAGATCGAAGTCTGTCAGAGTCGTCTAAATTAGGTTTTTCAGATTCTTTTCTGTTCTTCCTCTGAATGATGAACTCTTTCTTTGTCTTTGTTTCTTTTGTAATAATCATGAGTAGCTAAACTCGTTAGAGCTTAGACTAGATGAACCCTAAGTGACCCAGGGCTTTAAAGCGGTCACGGATCGGCGGTGTTTGAAATTCAATCAGTTCTTTTTCATGTTTGATTTGTTCTTCATTGTTCATGTTTCTTGTCTGGATTGATCACCTAGATTAGATTCTGGTTAAGCTAAGGATAGAAGCGAACGCTCGCCTTACTTTAGAACATCGAATTGAACAATTAACCTTATAATTGGAGTGTGCCTTTCATAGGAACCGGTTAGGGTTAATTCACTGCAAGAGTAACTCATTAATCATTAGTAATTACACCAGTTAATTAAGTTGTTGCGAGAGGCGACCGTACCCGGGCGGCTAGTTAATCTTGGTAGTTAGAACGGATAGAGCGAACGTTCGCCGGTCTTAAACCTAAGGGTAAGGAGTTATGGTGGTGTCTTAGTAATTGATTGAATGAGAATCGAAATCCGCTGATCTGTTGATTGCCAATGCTCTGGGGAACGAAGGGGGATTCAAAGTCTAAGTTCGTCTGTCATCCTTGTTTTCAAACCCTAATTTCCAATCTTCTTTAGTTTAATTTTTAATTTCTCTGCATTTCTTAGAATTAGAAGTCGTGGAACTCACACCACGCACAACTTGCTTGTATTCGAGTATTTTGCCAGTTTTGAAGTAGTCAATCTTAGAAGACTCCTGGAATACGATCTGCTTAGCTCTAGTTAGCTGGGTAGTATTTGATCAACCGCTCAACTGCGATCGGCCATCAGCATGTTTTTCCCATGGAAACACCATGTGACAATGATGTGAGGATAGAAGAATCAAGGAGACTTGAGGATGATGACCATTTGGAAGAGGTGAGAGATGATTTGGAGATGCTTCAAGAAGAGGTGACACCGAGAGTGGAGCACGAAAGTGAACAACACCACTCTATTGTGGTCCCACCAAGGATTGTGAGTACTCTTCAATCTTCTTGCTTGATCATGAAGTATTTGTGCCAAGAACCCAAGGAGACATGCATCTCTACCCCTCCTAAGGTGGTAATGGAAGTGGAGCCACCTCTACTTGAACCGGAAGACTCCTTGAGTGGTATCACCAACATGGATACGACGGAGCTCGATGGCATCCCACTTTCATACATTCTTCCTCAAACTCCTAAGCTAAATGGTAGAAGGCCTTGGCAAGGTAACAATTGGAAATCAAGCTTAGCTCATTGGTCATTCTACCATTTGCTTCTATCGCTACATGGAGCTCAATCTTCATCATGGAAGAAGCTACTTGACATCAAAGAGGTATTAAGTTGGACACCATAACGCAGGTATCGTCGAGCTTAAGACGGTAACCAAGCGCTTCTTGGGAGGCACCCCATGTTATCTTTAATTTTTCGCTTTTAATTGTTCTTTGAGGTTTTTGTGTTGTTTTAGCTTTTGAATAAGGTTTGACAAGCAATTGGGATCACTCTTCACCAAGGATCATCGTGGAATCCTTTCACTACTATTGCGTCCTATGCTCCTCTCTACCAACGCGGTAACTTCATTCCACCTTACCCTCTCTCTCTTGATCATTGAGGACAATGCTCATGTTAGTCGTAGGGGAGTTTGAGGTTTGGTGTGATTATTTGTGGTAGAGATCTAAGGCTATGCTTTGATAAGTTCCATGATCTTGATTGAATGTCGAATTCCTCTATTGTAGAATCATTCGGTTCTTGACTTTTAGTGTTTGATTGGCTTCAAGCTTTCACAATGACATTTAGACTGTTTCACTTAGAACCTATAACCAGCATGTTAGAGCTAATATCAAATGAGTCTAGGCCAGAACAGAGATTTTATCACTCTTGTATGTTGGTTGATTGGTTTGATACGTGTTTTTGTACCACTCGATAACACCAGTCTAAGATGATGAGGGCAATCAGAATTTTCACCCCTTTTCCATGTTTTTTTCACCTTTTTAATCCCTCGTGATTGTGGCTTGAGATTAGATGGAATCCAATTCGAAATCTTGTGTTAAACTTGTAAGGGGCTAAGGATCAAGTGGCAAAAGAAAATGCTCAAAAGAAAAGAAAAGCTAGGCAAGCTCGGCACCTAAGTGAAGTGTCGGGTTGTGCACTAGCAATAGCAAAAGCTGTGAGCTAGGCAGGTTCAACACCTAAGTGAAGTGTTGGATCGAGCACTAGTATGCAGTAAGAAATAAAGAGAAGAAAGGAAAAAATGAAAATAGAAAGAAAAGAAAGGAAAAAAAAAGAATTCTCAAATGTAGCCCTTGATCCTACGCCCGAGTTTGTAAAGAGCGGATCTAGAAGCGGATGAAGTCGAGTCGATAGCCACATCATGATCACTCATCACTCTCAAAAAATTCTCTTACCCCCGCCTTATCCATTCCACTTCCTAAGTTCAAGTCCTTTTGATTAGAGTCGGTGTTGTCGTGGTCGGTTTTCTGTATCCCAATTAACCACTACTTGAAGTGTGCAGATATTAGTGAGGTCTAGACTTGTTTGGTTGACGTTCTTGCATGTGTAGGTTTAGTTTGTTCGTGAAACATTTTAAGCCGAATTGTTATTGCTTGAATCTCAATGGGACCGATCTTGTCATTTGTGAACTTGGATGTTTTCTAATTCATTTGCTTGAGGACAAGCAAAGCTTAGTCGTAGGGGAATTTGATGTGACTATATTTGGTGCATTTTAGGCCTTTGATTAGCCTAGGGATCCCCCATGTTTGATCTTATTTTGCTATGATTTATAGGCCTTTATGGATGTTTTATGCAAAGTGCCCTTTTGTTGCCCGGTTGCCACTTTGAGGCCAATTCTATGTCTATTAGAGTTTTTTCTTTGAATTTTCAGGTCTTGGCATTGAAGTACTAGTGACAAGGAGCACGTAGGATCAAACGGGAGGTCAATCGAAGCTAGGACGGAGCAGATATGATCGTTGAAAAATTGAGAAAAATGCACCCTTCAACTGAAGAAGTTTTCGGCGAGAACTCTAAGTTCTCGACCGAAAAACCGAATTACAGGAGGCGGACGATCGATTTATGAAGACATTTTTGGCGAAAATATTGTATAATTTTTGCCAAAAATCTGTGAAGAAAAGCCAAACCGTCGGTGTTTTTCAAAGACATTTTCGGCGAAAATCTTGAAGAATTTTCGCCGAAAATTTCAAGCAATTCCAGCGGTGCTATTTAAAGAGAGAGGGGTTGAAATTTTGGACAGCAATTCATTAATTCAGATTTCATAGTTCATCAAAACCCTTTTCTCTCAACTTCTCAAATACTTTTCTCCTCATCTCCAATCCGCAACCCTAGAGCAAGGTGCAAATCAAAAGTAGAGGAGCTTGGATTGAAGTCCACAACCTTGGAAGAGGAGCTTGCAAGAGGAGGATTGCCAAGGTGTTCTTGGTGATCATCTTTCTTTCTCTTTCCTTCGTTTCCTTGGCCATGTGTGGCTGATTTCTTAGGTTTCCTTGGATTGATAGATTAGTTGTGTAGGATAGAGGTTGATTGTACAAATTTGCCATGATTGGTCTTGGATTGTAAGAAGATGATCTCTAGACTTGTTGTTAATTCCGTTGATGGATATGGCTTGATTGGTCTATTATTTGTGATGTAATGCATGAGAGTGCTTAGATTACATGGATTGTAGGTCTAGGGATTGAAGAGAGTGTGTTCTAAGAGATTAGATCATCTCAATTCAACCATAGTTGCATGATTTCTCACTTCTGCATTTTATCGAACACTTGGTGTGCATTAGGGTTTTCATTCAATTGAACTTTGATTAGTCTTTTGATGATTCTCTTAGTGTTAGGACATTGACATGAGAGTGTGGTGTCTAGCCTAGTGGTCATAGAGTCATAGGAGAGGGTTTTGTAGCTTGGTATTTCATCAAACACCTTTAATGCATCCTTAGTCACTTAGCTTGAGAGCGAGAGCCTAGGTTGAGTGGTTCTAGGATAGGGATTTAGTGCGACGAGAGTGCATTGAGTCTATAGAAGGGATTTGCATGGTCATTCGATTGCAACCTTGATCATGTTTGGCTTGTTTGTGCATTTATTCCTCTTGAGCATGATGCAGCTATCTTTCCAAGTTAACCTCCTTTATCTTTGTTTTGCACCGTTTTGTTTTGCTTTCTTGTTTAGTTTCCTTTATGTTTTTATTTCCTTTCCAAACTAAAACCAATTTCAAATGAATAGACCGTCCATGAACCGTGTGAGTATTAGTTTTTGAGAGAGCCCTCGTGGAATACGACCTTGATAGTTGTGAGTTAAATCTCGCGTATCAAACTCTGTTCTTGAAACCTTATTGTATCTGCATGTTGCGATACTGAAGGCCCCGACTTATCATCAAGAGCATCCATCTCTTGGTGTGGCGTATACGACTTGATACTTCTGGTTCCCAGCTGTTATATAGCTGACGGGTCAAAGTCCTCTTCCGTCCCCCGATTCCCGACGGTTCTACCTCGTTGCTCGGTGTCCAACTTGCGGTGTTCAAGGGTCGTCTGCCCACAGTTGCAGCGGTTCACATCAAGATGCTATCCTTGTAGGCAGTTGTCCTTGATGGAGGGAAATATTCCTCAACGAAATCTTGAGCTAGAGTCTCCCAATCTGTATAATGACTGTGTGGCTTGCCACTAAGCCATCTCTTAGCTGCACCTCTGAGAGAGAATGGAAAAGCTCACAGGCACAAGGTATTCTTGTTGAGATTCCCACTCTTAAAACTTTCACAGATAGCCAGGAAGTCGGATTGATGAGCGCAAGGATTGTCGTCTGGCTTTCCTTCAAATTGCACATCCTTAGAGATTAATCCCAGGAAGGGGATCTTAATCTCATAGTCAGGATCGTTGTCGTTACACGACACAGCGATGGAGGACCGAACATTAGTTGCGCTCGACTTATTGTAGTCCGCAAGACTCTTTGGAGCAGCCATTGCGATAGGGAAGGATGAAACGGAAGTGAGTTGATTCTATACCTGCTAAAATCTGCAAGGGACAAAAACAAACACAACCGGTGTAAAATCTAAGTGCGATGGGAAATGAAAGATGGAAAGTTAGAAGAATAAAAATGACAACTCTTCTTTCAACAGAATAGAAGAGTCCCCGACAACGGCGCCAATTTGATGAACGTTGTAATGTGTGCAATCAAATAACTACTAAGCTGAAAGCTAGGTAGATCGTATTCCACGTGCCTCTTCTACTTGTTTACTCAAATATGTTGGCAATTCTATTCAGGAAGAAACAATTCGTGCGTGGTGTGAGTTCCACGACTTCTATACTAGGATGCAAGGAAATTGAAATGAAATTAAAATGCAGAATGATTGGTTGATTGACTTAGACAGACGACAGACAGACTTAGATTTCGAATTCCCCTTAGATCACCAGAGCATTGGCAATCAACAGACCAGCGGTTTTCAATTCTCATTCACTCAATTTCTAGACACCATCATAACTCGTTACCCTTAAGTTTAAAACTGGAGAACGTTCGCTCTATCCAATCTAACTACCAAGATTAATTAACCGCCCGAGCTTCGCTTCTTGCGACGGAAGAACTAACTGGTGAATTACTAATGATTCATGAGTTATTCTTGAAATGGATTAACCCTGGTTCCTACAGAAGGCACACTCCAATGAATAGATTAATTGTTGATTTGGTGTTTTAAAGTGAGGCAAACGTTCGCTACTATCCTCAGCTTAACAAGAATCTAATCTAGGTGGCCAAACCAGACGAGAAACACGAACAACAAAGAACAAACCAAACATGAAAGAGAAACTGACTGAACTTTGAATCTAATCACCGTTGATCCGTGACCGCTTTAAAGCCCTGGGTCACTTAGGGTTCATCTAATATAAGCTCTATGAGTTTTAGCTACTCATATTCAATACAGAAGAATCAAAGACAAACAGGGAATACATCTCAGGTAGGGAAAACAGAGAAGAACTGTAAAACCTAATTTCGGGTTTAATCGTTTACTCAAAGGAACTGACAAATTGTTCGGGTTTAAACACGTTGTGCGTGGTGTGAGTTCCACGACTTCTAAACTAATAAACAAGAAAAAAGGAAATTAAAAGATAGAAAGATTAAAGGTTTGACTAAGGAGAAGACAAACAAGCTTAGACTCGAATCCCCTAAGATTACTAGAGCATTGGCGATCACAAGACCGACGGTATTCAATCCTAATTCATTCAGTTCTCAGACACCACCATAACTCCTTACCCTTAGGTCTAAGTTCCGTGAACGTTCGCTCTATCGGATCAAACTACCAAGAATAATTAACCGTCGGTGCGTTCACTTCTGCAACGGAAAACTAACTGGTGCAACTGATTAAGAACAGTGAGTTACTCTAGCAAGTGATCAACCCTAAATGGTTCCTATGAAAGGAACACTCCATTGAATAGGTTAATTGATTGATTTGAAGTTCCAAAGTAAGGCGAACGTCTGGCGACTAACGTCTATCGACTAACCTTAGCTTAACACGAATCTAATCTAGGCATCAAGTAGACAAGAAACGCGGGAAACGAAGAACAAAACAATCATGCAAGAGAAACTGTCTGAATTTGAATCTAATTACCACCGATTTGTGACCGCTTTAAAGCCCCGAGTCACTTAGGGTTCATCTAATCTAAGCTCTACGAGTTTAGCTACTCATGTTGATAACAAAAGAATAAAAAACAACCAAGGAGATCATCATACAAAGGAAGAACATATAGGAACTGAAAAGCCTAATTCTAACGACTCCGGTTAAGCTTCGATCTCTGGCGATCTTCACTCCTAGCTCCGAGCGCTCCAAGGTGGAAAGACGGTGTCAAGATCTGTCCGGGAACTCCTAAGATGCTATCTAAACTCTCTCTATCTCTCTATAAGCTGGGAAAATTAATTCTGGAAAATGTGTGTCGTAGTGAATGGTGTATCTCTCGTCCGTTTGCTTAAATAGGGTTTGTCCGAAGTTGCGTTGGAAAAGGAAGGACTTCTTGGCGAGAACATTGAAAGTTCTCACCAAGAACTTTAGTGCAAATCCATCTATTCCTTTTGACGAGTCTCCCAATGTAAATCTTCAATATTTTTTGGTGAGAACTTTGGAAGTTCTCGCTGAGAACTTCAGTTAAAACTGCAGGCTTTATTCCATCAATAGTTCTTGGCGAGAAATTGAGTTTTGGGCAAAAAATGCAAAGTTCTCGCCGAGAACTTTAGACCTGTGCAGAATTCCAGCTTGTTTGATTCCAGTTTGAAGCGTTGGACTCGTGAGAGAGTCCTCCACAATGTGGTAACCTGGAGGCTCAACATAAAAACTCACAAACAAGGTAAAAATAGCCAAGAAATGGACAATGTACACACTAGGAGCCGAAAAATCACATAATTAACACATTTGCACCAAATATACTCATCAAAATTGCATCAAGGGGGTATGAAATGTTAGTTAATTGGGGTCGATAATCACGATAGTTCTAGTGTCATCACATTTGATTTCACGAAGCCCTTTGAAATCGAGTGTGATGCCTCTAGAGTGGGAATTCTAGCCGTCGTCATGCAAGAAAGGAGGGCCATAGCATACTTTAGTGAGAAATTGAGTGGAGCCACACTCAATTACCCCACCTACGACAACGAGCTATATGCATTGGTGAGGGCCTTGAAGACTTGGAAATATTACTTGTACAAGCTCAATGTAAGCAACATAAGCTCAACGTAAGAAACAATTCATCATCCACACGGATCATGAGTCCCTCAAATACTTGAAGGCTGAACATAAGCTCTACAAGAGACATGCACGGTGGGTGGAGTTCATCGAATCCTTTCCCTACATAATTCAGTGCAAGCAAGGTAAGGAAAATGTGGTAGATGATGCCTTGTCAAGAAGGTATACCCTAATTACTATCCTAAGTTCAAAATTCATTGGTTTCGAACATATTAAGGATCTCTATGCCACTAACCTTGATATTAAGGATGTGTATGAAGCTTGTGGACAGGGAGGATTTGGAAAGTTCTACAAATAGGATGGGTATTTATTCAAGGAATCCAAGCTTTTCTTGCCTAACCATTCGTGCAGGATTGTCCTAGCTAGAGAGGCTCATGGAGAAGACTTATGGGACATTTTGGAGTGGCCAAGACCGTGGCCTACATCAAGGAGCACTTTTATTGGCCAAAGATGCGCAATCATGTGGAGAAGCTCATTGCTCAATGTTTTAAATGCCAACGAGCTAAGTCACATCTTCAACCATATGGGTTATACACACCTTTACCTATTCCTGAGCATCCTTGGATTGGTTTATCTATGGATTTTGTGTTAGGATTGCCTAAGACTAGGAAAGGTAGAGATTCAATCTTTGTGAAAGTGGATAGATTCTTTAAAATGGCTCATTTGATTGCATGCCACAACGCTGATGATGCATCCTACATTGATGATCTATTCTTTAGGGAGGTATTTAGGTTGCATGGGGTACCGAAGACCATAGTTTCAGATAGGGATTCAAAATTCCTAAGTTACTTTTGGAAAACCTTGTGGGCTAAGCTAGACACTAAGTTAATGTTTTCAACCACTTGCCACCCACAAACTGATGGCCAAACTGAACTAGTGAATAGATCATTGTCTCAAATGCTTAAGGTTGTTATAAAATCCAACATTAAGTCATGGGAGAATCATTTGTCACACGTAGATTTTGCCTACAATAGGGTTGTTCACTCAGCCACCCAATACTCCCCATTCGGATTTGTTTATGGATTTAACCCCTTTGGATTTATCACCACTGTCTATACATGAGTTTTTAGATGCAGATGGAAAAAGAAGTCTGAGCACGTAAGGAAGTTACATGAGAAAGCAAAGGCCAACATTGAGAGAAGGAATGTTCAATACATTCGCAATGCTAATAAGGGACGAAAGGAGAAGATCTTTGAAGTTGGAGATCAAGTGTGGATCCACTTCAGGAAGGATAGATTTCTTGAGCAAAGGAAATCCAAGCTACTGCATAGAGGGGATGGACCCTATACGATTCTTCAAAGGATCAATAATAATGCTTACGTTATTCATTTGCCAAATTCTTATGGAGTTAGTGCTACCTTTAATGTTTCTAATTTAACTCCCTACTATGATGATGTGTATGCATATCCGGATTTGAGGCCGAATCCTTCTTAAGAAGAGGGGAATGATGAGCCACGTGTACCCTGGACCCGTTCAGAGCTGCCCCTGACCAAGAGCCAAGTGAGAACCTTCATAGTTCGAATCAATTCATACATGAAGGCTTGGAGCAAGGTGGCCATGAAGAGAATGTAGAGAGATTCACCAGGGAAGGATACACACTCTTGGAAACTAAGGAGCCACCCTAGGAGCTGATGCTAGATCGAGCCAAGGAAGTAATGTAGAGCCGGATCATCATGTTGATGTCGGGCCAAGACTGCACCAGCCCTGGGCCGAGAGTAGCACCGAGCCTTGGGGCTTGGCCAGCATCCATAAGTCCCAAGGCCAAGCTGCAGCCTGAAGACACCCTAGGGACACTCCTAAAGGCCAGCCAAAGCCAGAAGACTAAAGGCCTTGCTAGATCAGACGAGGGCCCAGAGCCTAGCCAGACACAGGCGCAGGGCCAACACCCGGGCACCACTTAGTGGCGATTTGGGCCGAGCCGACAAACTACTCATGCCTTTTTAGAATCCCTTGTGCCCAAGGATTCCTTATGCGGTCAGGATAAACCTCAACTAATCCTAAATGGACTAGATGAAGAGCTCAATAAGGAAATGGAGTCCATGCCATCCTAGAACTTGCTCACCTAATCCGGATCGGACAGGGATTCATGCCCGGAGCTGGATTAGGGTTTCTCCGATTTTGCCAGTTTTGTTATTTTGGATTAATGTTTTAGTAGGATTTCGCTTCTAGTGTCGATTGTTTAGGAATATTTTAGTATTCTAGAATTAGAATAAGAGTAGGATTCAGATAGCTTGTTCCTGTATCCCCCTACAAATAAAGGCCTTTGGCCTACAATGTAAGACACACTTTGATCAATTATAATTTCAGAACACAAGTTCTTGTTTCCTTCAAGGTTTTGCTCGTTGTTGCTTAGCTTAATGTTTGGTTTATCATCTTGGGTATTCACCTCTTGGTGTGGCACCTACGACTGGACACTTAAAGTTCCTAGCTCATTATAGCAAGTGTGTCCAAGTACTCTCCGCCTAGGTTTTCATAGGTTTGACTTGTTGCTAAGGTATTCAGCTTACGGTGTTTAAGGGTCGTCTGCTCACAGTTGCAGCGGTTCACATCACCAGGCCCCAACCCCGGATGAGCCCCAAGCCACGACACAAGCAACAAACCTAGCGCAGCCCCAGACCCGGCCCCAAGCTCTAGACTTGGCACCAGCCCCTGGCCCCAGCACAAGCCCCGGCGCAGCCCCATTCCCGGCACCAGTCCCAGGCCCCAGTCCTGACACCAGCCCCGTCACCAGCCCCGACACTAGGCAAAAGACAAACAATGTAACACCCGTCCCGAATCAGCCTGGTTTACCCGAGATTGAACCGAGATCAAACGCCACACAAGAACAGGTTTTACCAAAACACGAAACGGCAAGAAAGAAGAGAACAACTTTTCATTAAAACCACAATAAAAATGGAGGCCTCCAATATAAAATCCACCATAAAATCCAACATAAACCGAAACTCAAATCCAATCCAACCTCAAGAGTTTACAAAAGTTCCTAACCCAAAATAACATGGTCAACTGCAATAAAATAAAAACAGAATTAAGTCAACTCCAAGCAAGTCACCGATTTTTTTTTTATAATTCAAGCAAGTCACCGATCTTCACCTCATGGTTCCAACAGGTAACCTTCTCGAACTCAACTGTCAACTGCCTCTCCAACCTAGCACTAGCCACGAGCACCTGAAAGAGAAACTAGGGGGGATCAGCTTTCTAATGAAACTGAGTGAACCCATTGGGTCTACCTATGCGCCGAACCTAGCCTAGGAGCGATCCCAACTCCACACACAAACAACACAATGGAATCTGACACAGCCATTCTCATTTTAATCCTACCATGCTACTAGGTGATCACACAAGCACTTACCCCAACCGATACACACACTTAATAGAAATTCAGCAATGTACTCAAGTCATCAATCCTCAAACAACATCATCATCAGGGTTAGAACATGCACACAGATCAATCTCAAACCACATTATATTCCATCACAAGTAAGCACTTCCATTTCAAACCTCGCCACAACTTCACATTTCACAGATTCACATTTACCAACAACAATCACAACTCATCACAACACATCAACCAACGCACATCATATTTAATTATAGGTGAGTTAAATAGGCGCCATTGGAGTTTATCCATACACCACCCCTGCCGGCCAGACGCACCCACTCTTCCAGAAGGGTCCAAGATGCATCATCCCTATGAGAAGGATCCAGGGCCCAACATACATCGACACATCAACAGCAACACAATATATCACGCCACTCTTCTAGGAGGCGTGACCGCACCTCACTCTTCCAGGAGAGATGAGTATTTGGGGGCAGTGTAGGCTCCAATCTAGTTCTAACATTTCAATTAACACAAACAACCAACACACCTAAAACCACCCACCGACATTCATCACAAGTTCATCAACATCATTCGATGACAATCAACAAGATACAACAGCACTACCCATCGCCGACAATACTTACATACTTAACCACATCTCACATTATACCACTTCCACTCATCCATACATATCAACAACCATAACTCAATCCCTTAGCATTGTCACAATTCCTCATCACATACAACCACACATTACAAGGCATTCAACACCACACACGGCACAAACAGTTTAGGGGTAAACGGCTAGCTCACCGGCCACCCCCTACAAGTACAGGGGAAGCCATGTCATGAGCCGTAGGGTTACCCTCTTGTACTTCCTTCATTCAACGACCCCACATTGGTGGGACCGTCCACATGCTCATCATTTAAGGGCGATCCCACATTGGCAGGACCACCCTCCTGCAACCACCACTGATAACCACAAGACATAGATGCAGTTCAACAGAATCATACCCCGAACCGTCCTACTCTCATTACTAAGTCCAGTTCATATAGCAACAAAGTTAATCATTTCCCCCAAATCATCATAACAAACAGCCACCCTTCATCAAGCAATTCATCATGTAAACATTCAACCAACAATCACCAATCAAGACAAATACACAGCAATCACTTACAGAACGATTTCCCCTTTTTACTCTCTTCAATTTCATGCAATCCCTATATTCTTCTAAGTCTGGATTGCAACTCCTCACACCGACCATACTACCTATCGAACGCTAAACCCTCACCTGACAAGAAGACGAGGCTCTATAACGACTCCCAGAACTCGAACCACCAAGCTCTACAACTCCAAACTCGTAGCTCTTCTCCTCCTGCCCGACTGCTGCCTACTCTGAAATACCCAAAAACTCTTCCTCTCGTTGCAACGAACACACAGACGAAAATGGATCGTCGATCGGACAACCGTAGCTCCTGGAATCAAGTTTTGAAGTTGGAGCGAAGTTTGGTTCGTCAAAATCAAATTCGGGGAAAGAGAAAGAAGGGAAAAGTGGGAAAACCCGTGTTATATACTCAGAGCATGATACATGGCGTGTATCTACAATACATGGTGTGTATTAGATACACGGCGTGTATCCTCAATACACGGCCGTGTATAAATCCCTTGCACATTCGACGAATTCTGACTTTCAAGACACACGGCCGTGTAACACCAATACACGGCGTGTATGTGATACACATCGTGTATCACACTATATGGCCGTGTATCATACACTGCACCGTTAGCTCATTTGCAACTTCAACCCGACACAAACTCGAACGTCCCAAACTTGAGTTCTAACCCGTTTGGTTGGGCGGGGATGTTACAAACGAGCACCAAGCTGAAGCCAGACATGCCCATTGCCAAGTTAGACACTGACCCTAAGCCGATGCCAGATGCGATTTGGGACGAGCCACTAGAATCAGGCCCCAATGAGGAAATCCGACCCACACAAGGACTCCTAATCCAAGTTGAATGCGGATTAGGGTTTGCCGGTTTAGGACTTAGCTATTTTAGGAGTTTTATTCCTTTATTTTCGAATTTTCTTCCTTTTTAGTAGTGTGTTTAGGACTCTATTATGTTTCTTTATTATTTTAGACATAGAGTTCAAATAGGAATAAGAGAACCCTTGGTCGAACCTTAGAGCTATAAATAGAGGCTTCGACCATTGATGTAAGGCAGACTTTGATTAGATAAAATTTCAGAAACTTCAGTTTTCTTTTTTGCATGGATTTGCAATTTCCTTCTTTATGAGTTTCATGAAATTGATTGTCATCTAGAACTAGGTTTATCGAGGTAGAGTATTCACCTCTAATTCGTGGCGCTTCTCTTATTAAAGATCGCATTTGGATTCTTAGCCCAACCGCTATTGATCTCTTGGCCGATCTCCTCCCTATAGTCTAAGGCTAGGCTCGTGAGTTGTGATTGCCCAAGTAGTGAGTGTTCTAGTTGTGGAATCAGCTTGGCCCGTTCACATCACAACCCGACCCAACCAGTAACCAAGCCGGCTCGGAGGCCGAGGAACTCGCAACCTGATGAACCTGCAAACCGACTAACCTACAACCCGATGAGCCTACAACTCGACGAACCCACAATCTGACGAACCCGCAACCCGATGAACATGTGACTCGACAAACTCGCAACCCGATGAACATGTGACTCGAAGAACCCGCAACCCGATGAACCTGCGACCCGACTAACATGCAACCCGATTAACCCAACTTATGCCCCACCTAACCCGCCTGTTTGACAGCTCTACTTATAAATAACTACCCCATCTAATCTTTATGCTCACCAACACCCAAAATAAAATAAAAACAAAGAGAGAAAAAAATCATGGGGAGAAAGAAGGTGCAACATGAGCTTATCATGAATGAAATAACTAGAAAAATAATTTCAAGAAGAGAAAAGCGGGATAATTGAACAAACTGAAGAAGATCATGAGTCTTTGTGGAGTTATATTGCTTGTGGAATCATCTTTCACAATTTCAATGGAAAGGGCAAAGAAGACAAACCATAGGTTTAGTTGTCTGTCCTAGAATCAATCGACAAGCTGAAGAAGTTCAAGGGCCTACCTCAAAAGAAGTATGAAAAGAACATGCTCAATGATGAATTTCTATTTGATAAAAACTTGAGGAAGATGACGAAGAAGTTGAATGAAGAGATTGAGAAGAATAAGTGGTTGGAGATGAAGTTAATAGTAATGGAGAATTTGCCACCGATTAGCGAAGAAGATCTAAATGACGATGCAAAAGGGTTAAATATTTTAATTGAGATGATTAAAACGGTTAAAGATTTTATTGTACTTCCTTTCTTCATATAAAAATAGCATTCGAAAAAATATTTTACTACATTTTCAAATTTAAATAATAATTAATAGAATGATCTAGTAGTTAGGTTGAGAACTCCAGTTCGATTCCCAACGTAACACTCACTTGAGGAGAGGACTAAAAACTTATTACTGAACTAATTATCAATCTAGAACACTTGACATTCAATATAAAGATCGGGTATTACATAAAAAACACAAATAAAATAGATAAGTGATTCATATATAACATTTGTGTTACATGGAGAATTAGTGACTCCTTAACTATTACATTAGGGTGTGTTCATCTGTGTTGTAATTAGGTTTCATGCTTCGATATCTATCCAAAGAGATTTCATTAGTATATCTATGTTTCAGAGGCCAATAACTATGTTTTAAGTATTAATAAATACGATGTCTCATAACTACGCTTCAATCCATAGCCTATAATATCTCACAACTATGTTTCATAACTTAATAACTATATGTTCATGTCTAATAATTATGAATGAAAATGTCAACAGTTCAAGACATGAACAACTCTCCATTATACCACAAGTTATTTTTCAAAAATAGTTTGATATGATGTTTTTAAGGAAACATAGTTAAAAGGCGAGCAGACATTAAATTCCGACTTCTAACTTATCGCGACAAGTTACAATTTTATCGTTATTTAGCTTTTATTTTTACATATTTAAATGGGAGATGTTTATCGTTAGATATGGTGTTTATTATACCATAAAGAAATTTTTTAAGTAAATACTATAAAAGGATTTATTTCCTTATATTAATTTGGAATAATATGGTGAACTTATAAATTTTTTTTTCTATTCTAATGGGTGGTGGAAATGCTAATAAGGAATAAAATTGTAAGTAGAGTAAATAGTAAGGATTTCATTGGGAAATTTTAATTTCCATAACATTTTGTTAGTCTATAATTGCAACCATTTCACAGCTTGTAAAATTATAATTCATTTATGAAAATAAAGTAAGTTAAGAAATAGATTTTTAAAGAGAGTGAGATATTAAGTCCATTCACAAATACAGAAAGTAGACTTATGTTCTTGATTATCTTGTTAGTATTGGGTATGAGATGTCTTTTTTCTATTGGTCACATTGTGATATACTTATAAATGAAAGTTATGTGCATTGTAACACATCTAATCTTGATCTAGTCAATAGACTAGTCCATACTTACATTCTACCTCCCTATTTTACACAATTTTCTAATTATATAAAACTAGTCACTAAATTTATTCTCATGTTCACATTAAATCTCATTGTCATCTCACTTTTGTTCTTCATACAATGTGCTCATAAATAGTCATCCCCATCTAATCCTTATGGTCACCAACATCCAAGAAAGAAAAAATCAAAGAGAAAAAAAATCATGGGGAGGAAGAAGATGCAACATGAGCTTATTAGCAATGAGATAACTAGAAAAATAACTTTCAAGAAGAGGAAAACGAGATTATTGAAAAAATTAAAGGAGATCACGACTCTTTGTGGAGTGATTGCTTGTGGAATCATCTTCCACAATTTCAACGGAAATGGAAATGAAGACCAGCTAGAGGTCTGGCCATCTGTGCCCGAAGCAAACGATGTGCTGAAAAAGTTCAAGGATTTTCCTAAAAAAAAAGAAGCAAACATGCTCAACCATGAAACTCTATTGGAAGAAAGCTTGAGGAAGATCGCGGAGAAGTTGAATAACGAGATCGCGAAGAATAAGTGGATGGAGATGGAGTTGCTGCTCATGAAGGATTGGCCACCAATTAGCGAAGAAGATCTGCATGACGAAGCGAAAGAGAAATTGAATTGTAAGCGTGAGATTCTAAATGAGATGATTCAAAATGTTACAGAGCGCATTGAGAATTTTGAAAGTTGAAAGAAAAATAAGCGATAAGCTTGTTTCCATTTATTGTCGTCTTTTTGTTTATGATGAAAGTAGTTGTAACAACCGCCCATTAATGATTGAAATAATGACTAAAATATCCATTTGGTTAATTTTTTTATTTGATAGTTTCAAACTCGTAAATAGGTTTAGAGCATTTTGCACGAGACAATACTGACTCCAAGAGTTATATATATACCTCAAAACTTAATTGAACGGTGAGTATCACGAGCAATAGAAATAGTGGGTAAAGTCAAACTAGGATCTAAAAGTTGTTCAAACTAAAATCAGGCTGAAAGCCTATAGAACATCTGATATTCATATAAAAAAAATACTTCCAACATCTGAAAAACTGGACATTATACCACAAGTTATTTTTCCACAATAGTTTGGTATTATGTTTTTAAGGAAACATAATTAAAAGACGAGCAGACATTAAATCCCGACTTCTAACTTATCGCGAAAAGTTACTTGAGAAACAATTTTATCGTTGTATACTTCTTAACTTTACATATTTAAATGAGAGATGTTTATCATTAGATATGGTGTTTATTATACTATAAAAGATTTTTTTGAATCAAACATTATAAACAATTTTATTTCCTAATATTCATATGCAATGTGGTAAACTTATAAAAAAAAATTCTATTTTAATGGGTGAACGAAATGCAAATAAGGAATAGAAACGTAAAAACACTAATTAGTAAGGATTTTCATGTATCAAACCTTTCTCGAACAGTTGAGGGAATAAAATAAAATACCTAAAATTGAGTTGGTTCGGGTAGGGTTCGATACATGACCGATTGGGTTTATAAAGTCGTGTTGGACATTCCAGCTGTACTTTTTTTTGCTGACTCGACATGCTCAAAAACTGATTCAGCAAGAAAAATTAACAAAGAGATGATTTTGTACGATTTTGAAACATATGAGATTCCTCAGTTTAGTTTTAATAGTATGGGCCGATTTTGTACAAACCTCAAACGAATGAGACTTCTAATGCTAATTACTCTATACAGAGAGTACATTTATGTTGTTGATTATCTTGTTAATGTTGGGTATGAGATGTCTTTTTCTGATTGGTCACATTGTGATACACTTGGTAAGGTGTTTCTGATAATCGTTTGATTACGAATGAAGGTTATGTGCACTATAACACATCTAATTATGATATGGTCCATTGACTAGTCCTAACTCTTAATGGATGGTATACTAGGGCGTGAAGAAAGTTACCTCACAAAGGACAGTCCAACATTCTGGAATGACTCGATAGGAACACTAATGGGCTTCCTTCAACCCAATGAGAGGTTGTAACCTATTAGGGTTTCTCGTGTAAGTCATTGTGTTCATAGACGAGTCCTAACCGTTAATGGATGGCAAATTAGGGGAGAAGAAATTTACCTCACATGGGATTTTACAAGACCTTGGAGCGAGTCCATAAGAACATTGAACACTAATGGGATCCATTCAACCCAAGTAGAGGTCAATCCTTAGGGTTTCTATGTGTCTACAGACTAGTTCTAATTCTTAATGGAAGGCAGACTAGGGCGAGAATAAAGATATTTCACAGGAGATTGTCAAAGACATTGGAGTGAGTTGATCAGAACATTAATGGGCTTCATTCAACTCAATGATAGGTTGATAAACCTAGGGTTTCTCGTGTGATTCATTGTGTCTACAAATAGTCCTAACTGTTAATGGAAGGCAAGCTTGTGCAAGAAAAAAGTTACCTCATGGGGGATTGTCCAAGACCCTAGAGCGAGTCGATAGGAACACTAATGGGATTCATTCAACCTAGGGAGAGGTTGATACTTAGGGCTTCTCGTGTAAGTCATTGTGTCTCGATTACTCGGACAAGAGGTCGAGGGATTTGGACCCGAATCCATCCCTTTGATTCCATTTGACTCATTGTGTCTATAGACTAGTCCTAATTGTTAATGGAAGGGACACTAGAGTGAGAATGAAGTTATTTCATAGGAGATTGTCAAAGACATTGCAGTGAGTCGATCAGAACACTAACGGGCTTCATTCAACTTAATGATAGGTTGATAAACCTAGGGTTTCTCATGTGATTCATTGTGTCTACAAAATAGTCCTACCTGTTAATGGAAGACAAGCTAGGGCAAGAAAAAAGTTACCTCACGGGGGATTGTCCAAGACCCTAGATTGAGTCGATAGGAACACTATTAGGCTTCATTCAACCTAGGGAGAGGTTGATACCTAGGGCTTCTCGTGTAAGTCATTGTGTCTGGATTATTGGGACAAGAGGTCGAGGGATTTGGACCCGAATCCATCACTTCGACTCTTTTGCCAACACGAATGAGGGAAGTCAGTTCAGAAAACTCTAGAAGGGGATGCCTATTTGGGGAGACCTCCATAACTCAAGGAAGGTCACAACATACACACATCGTTATTCTACCCAAACCGCCCTAAATGAGCTCCCGATAAAAACTCCATCTCATAGGCTAGTTTCATACTTAGTCCCCCTTATTCTCTTTCTTACCATCCGCCATTGTGCACTTTGAAAGGTTCCACGTCTCGTCGCCAGTCCACCAATGAGGAGTCACGAGCCAAACATCAACGGTTGACTCACTCTATTGTTCAACCTGATTTGATAGGGTGAACCAATAATAATTTAAATTATTGAACCACATATCATTAGACTCATCGGTTCGATTTTCCGGTACAATTTCGAAAACAATGGAAAGTAAATGATGAAAAACAACTTTCCTTAAGCATAATTTCTAGTTAGTTACCATACTTTCATTCACCTCCCTATTTTACTCAGTTTTCTAATTATATAAAACTAGTCACTAAATTTGTTCCCATGTTTACATTAAATCTCATTGTCATTTCACATACGTTCTACCTTAGTGTGCTTATGAATAGTCATACCATCTAATCTCTATGCTCACCAACACCCAAAAGAAAATACAAACAAAGGGAAAAAAACAAAAGTCATGGGGAGGACGAATGTGCAACATGAGCTGATTAGCAATGAAATAACTAGAAAAATAACGTTCAAGAAAAGAAAATTAGGATTATTGAAAAAATTGAAGGAGATCACGACTCTTTGTGGAGTCATAGCTTATGGAATGATCTTCCACAATTTCCACGGAAATGGAAAAGAAGACCAACTAGAGGTCTGGCCATATATGCCCGAAGCAAATGATGTGCTGAAAAAGTTCAAGGATTTGCCTAAAAAAAAGAAGGAAGCAAACATGCTCAACCATGAAACTCTATTGGAAGAAAGCTTGAGGAAGATCGCGGAGAAGTTGAATGACGAGATCGCAAAGAATAAGTGGATGGAGATGGAGTTGCTGCTCATGGAGGATTTGCCACCAATTAGCGAAGAAGATCTGCATGACGAAGCGAAAGAGAAATTGAATTGTAAGCGTGAGATTCTAAATGAGATGATTCAAAATGTTACAGAGCGCATTGACAATTTTAAAAGTGGAAAGAAAAATAAGTGATAGACTTGTTTCCATTTATTCTCGTCTTTTTGCTTATGATGAGAGTGGTTGCAATAGCCACCCTTAATTATTGAAAAATGAAGATGATCATTTTGGTTGATTTTTAATGAGATCATTTCAAAGATACAATGAAGTTCAGAGCATTTTGCACGAGATAGTACTCAGCCTAAGGGTTATATACTCTAAGACTTAATTAAAATGGTGAGTATAAAGAGCGAGAGAGGTAATGGGTCAAATCCAACTAGGATCCAAAAAGTGTACATTCAAATTAAAATGGGGCCCAGAGGCTGTACAACATAAGGTTACTATATACTTTAAAAAAAAATAGAGGTTACTAAATACACCCTAGAGAGGTTAATATCTCAAAAGTAATGTTGAATTTGATATTTTTTTTCTAAATTAGGCATTTTTCTCAAAATTTTCTTTTATTTCACTTGTTATCTATCTAGTCGTGGTTTCATCTATTTTCTTATTATTTCTCATCAATATCTCACACCAAACAAGCATAGCTTACATTTCCCCCTTAACTATCAATATGTTAATTTCAGTATCTAAATATCTAAGAGAATTAGCTATTGAGTATCTTATATCAAACAACCTCCGATTGTTGGTATTTCAATGCAGCTGTAACTAACATCCTTTATCAACTATATACTAAAAAAATCAAGTACTTTTACTCAAAGGACCAACTCAAGTTCTCCATTAGGAGCGGATCTCGAATATGATGAAGGATAAGATGATACAAAATTTCTCATGTTAGAAAGCCTAGCGTGCGTCTTACATTTGGCCAATTAGTGACGAGAGTCCTATTGGTTTGTGTTTGGCCTTAGCCTAAGGCTTCATTAGAGTCTTAGGACCTGTGTTTAGTGTGTCTATTCATTTCAATGCATGGATACGAGTTTTGATCATCCTAGAATCACCAACTTAGTCAATTGTCATGATCCTTAAGGGGAAACTTATCTACGCCCTTCCATTCTCATCTTCCCTTGTCTTAATTATTTTGTTTTCGAGGTCTTGGTTAAATCCACCTATTTCCATGCTCTTTGAGCCCGTTCTTGAGTTGTCAATTGTTATATCATTTTTGTGAAGTGTTAGTTGTGATAGTCTTATCCCTCCCCCTGAGCACCTCTCTTAGAGTGAAGTAAACCGAACCAAGAGGCCTGCGGGAATACGACCCTGGTCAAAAGCCAAGTATCTTTGATTCGACGATCATGCACCTTTCTTCGCCACTCTAAAGAATTCTTCAAAATTCGCATTGGATGAAAAATGCAACAAAGCGTTGAGCTATACTTGTATATAGAAATTTCAATTAAGGCGGTAAGCGTTGTGCTGGTCTGACGGGAGGAGCGAAGAGATCAACCTATCTTCTATACAAGTAAAACCCCAATCGATGCTAAGACAAGATATCCAACGATTGAGAAAATGGTATATGCAGTGCAGTTGCGACTAGAAAACTAAGACCCTATTTTCAAGCACACACCATGTCCTCACCAACTTGCCAATCAATAGTGCACTGAGATCAATGAGCTTAGTCGGGTGATTGGCGAAATGGGCCATTAAATTAAGTGATTATGACATATGGTACCTACCAACCACAGACAACAATAAAAGCCTAGGTGTTGGATGACTTCATCGTAGAGGGTGCTGTTCAAGAAGAAGTGGTGGAGGATGAAGGATGTACACTATATATCGATGGCGCTTCAAGCAAAAATTGGGCAGGGGCTGGAATCCTCTTGAGAATCCCGGGAGAAGTATTACACGAAGTAGCCCCTACAATTCTTGACCAACAGGACAACGCATCCGAGTATAGGGCCAAGGAGGCAGGATTGCGAATTGCTAGGAGTACGGGTGTAACAAATATTAAAGTCTTTTCAGATTCGGTGATTGTGGTCAACCAACTCAATGGAAGCTATGACGTAAAAGAAGAATCCCTCCTCCCATATTTTGATGATATTGAATTGATCATGTGTCTGAGTTTAAGAAAGTGAACTTAGAGAAAATTGCATGGGAGGAAAACAGCCATGCTGATGCACTATCTAAATTAGCAATGGCAATAGATTTCGAGGAGGGACGAATGGTCACGATGGAGAAAGAGGCAAAAACAAAACAATGTTTCCAGATTGGCCTGACCAACATAGCAAGTGAATGGCGATCACCCATCATTCAGTTCCTGGAAACAGAACAAGTTCATGGCTATCCAAATGAGGCAACTAAGTTAAGAAGAAAAGTAGGGAGATGTATCATACTTGGAGGAGAACTATACCGGAAATCATCAATGGGACCGTATCTAAGATGTTTAAGTCCAAAAGATGTTGAATGGGCACTATTATAGGTCCACGCAGGGGTATGTGGTACCCACCTAGGAGCTAGGAGCCTGGAGAAGAACCTAATCTATCAAGGATTCTATTGGCCAACAATGAGAAAAGAGGTAGGCGACTTGGTAAGAAAGTGTCACAAGTGCCAAGAGTTCGCCAGTTACCACAAACTCCCAGCGACCGCACTACAAGCAATAGTCATCCCATGGCCATTCACCAGGTGGTAGATGGACTTACTAGGGCCATTTCCCAAAGCCTCGGGAAAGCGGAAATACCTCATAGTTGCGGTCGACTAATTCACAAAATGGTTGGAAGCGGAAGAAGTCGCCAGCATAACAGCTAGCCAAATCCAAAAGATCCCATTCAAATTCATAGTCACACATTTTATAATTCCACAAAGTATAGTGTGTGACCACGACACACAGTTTGATTATCAAATTTTCAAGGAATTTTGTGACGACTTGAAAATCATGCTGAAGTTCGCCTCAGTCACCTACCCTGAGGCGAATGGCCAGGCAGAGGCTACCAACAAACTGATTTTTCAAGGTCTCAAGAAGAGTGTGGAAGGGTGTGAGGGAACATGGGTGGATGAACTAGACCACGTCCTATGGGCCCACAGAAGAGCCTACAAAACTGTCACGGGAGAAACACCATACACATTTAAATATGGAATAGAGGTTGTGTAACACATGCCCCGAATCGCCCAGGTCAAACCCAAGGTTAGACCGGGATGATTCGGGGCGGGTGTAACAGACGGTAATTTCTATTATGAGGACTCCCTTAAGTGTCCTTATATGAGGACACCAATCTACACCTTTCATTCTTTTAATAAAGATCTAATGGTTAGAATTAGAATGGGTATTAGGGTAATTTGTTTTTTAATTAAATATCACTAATTTATTATTCTAATTAATTTATGGCAGTTAAAGATTTTATTCTTTTTTTTTTTTTTTTGTCGTTTTTCTTCTTTGGAAAAATCATCAATTAGTGTATGGAAATTAATTAAGCTTTGAAAATGATCCATCATACTATTTTTTTCACTGTTCCTAAATCGTCAACCCAGAACATGTCCTAATCATTATAATGGAACCTGATCCGAGAAGATGAACATGTTCCTAAATCTTCGTATTGGAACAACTTGCTGTTAAAGATTAGAATTAATATACCAATTAGTTAATAATCCCACAAACACGTAGAAAAGAAAAAGAAACAACTAGTTTCCAATCCCACTACCATGTACCAAATCAACTACAAAGGAACAATTGATAAATATATATATAGATGTAAAACCCGTAGGCAGAACCGATAAGATGTATAAAGGAATCTTTAATCCCATGAAACCAAGTCCCTCCTGTACATAGATTTTCAAAAGCTCCCCCAATCCCTAACTACCCAAGCTAGCTAAACCTAAACCCCTAAAAAATCCCAGCCATAGTAAAAAAAACCATCTATGCTAGAAAAGCCAAAAAAAATACAATCCCTGTACCATCGGAAGCATACCCACCAACCGTGAGTGTTGCTGGACTTGGAACTGCTAACACAAACAGCTAATGGCGCACCAAATACTCCAGGTAAAGGCCTTGGATCAGACTTTTTTCAACCGTCTGTTTCCAATCTAGCGATGATAAGAAGCTCATGCTGAGAGACGCGGTGGATGTGTCCCTTCTTCCTCCGGTTTGACGACGCGATGGTGGTTTGGCGAGGGTACGGTTGCCGGTTGGCAAGAGGCTTCCGACGGCTTGGCAAGGAGTGTGTGATGGTGTGCAACCATTTGGAGATCGACGCGATGGTCATTTAAAGATGTACGGTGGTTGGTTGACATGAGGGCGATGGTCGATTGGCGGTTGGCGGCGGCTTTAATTCAGGTTTCCGGCGAGTGAGTATGAAAGAGAGAAAGGAAATATGACGGCTATTTTTGTTATGTGGGATGTGTTTGTGTGTAACCCTAATTTTTTTTACTTTATATACCATTCTAAAATTTCTCTGGTTCCAATTTTACCCTTACTTTGTTGCACACCATCAGATCTAGATCATCATCCAACGGTAGAAAAGGGTGTCCTTATATAAGGACACTAAGAGGGTCCTCATAATAGTAGATCCCGTAACATATGGTATTAGAGCCTGGTTTGTCTCTGCTGCATAGGTGGACTGTTCATTTCTTTGGAGGATTTGCTACCCTCTAATGGAAAGGATAGAATATCAATGCAGTACTGACATTCCAGGGGTCTTTCAAATAATTTTTATTGGGTTGGGGTTTTGAAATGAAAGTGAGTTTAAAGAAAAAAAATCAATTTGATAATTTGTCAACTGTAAATATTTTGAAAGTGAGTATTCAAGGAAAGAAGGCGGTAGTGATGGACTTAGACAGAGACCGTTCGGTGACGAGCAATGACCGTTTTGTCGGTGGAAACATCGACCGTTTCCTAGGTGTTGTAGCTTAAAGGAAAGTCCCTATAGTTGGAGCGTTGATACAATTAGATGAAAGTTGCTGAAGTGGTTTCAAAAGTATGGTGTGGAGGGTAGATAACGTACGTAAGGCTTTGAAATTATAAAGAGTTGTAACATCCTGTTTCCGAGTCTCTGGTTAGAACTTAAAATTCTAGGTTAAAGCCTTGTTGGTTAAAACCTGAAGGATTTTAATTCGGGTTTAAACAATTAATTTCGAGTATAATTTATTGTTTCAACAGAATAAATCCCACTTCGTGTTATTTGTTGGGTTCGAGTTCTAAATCGGTGGGCCGAATCAATTGGTCAGACCAATTGATCTAGCCCATGTTGTTGGTTGGAGTTGGCAGCATAAGGGGTTGGGCTCAAGGTCCAGCCGCCCATTTCTTTTAGGCAAGCAGCAGCAGCGGTAGTTAGGATAGGAAGAAACTGGGCCCGAAGCCCAGCTAGGTGGTGGTGGCTTCAGCGAGCATAAAGAAGAGTAAGGGGAGCCAGGCGGGCTTAAGGCCCTGAATGGATTAAAGGGAAGCAGTGTGGGCTCGGCCTTGACATTCAGACAGCAGTGAAGGGAGTCGGGCCTTGGGGTTAAAGCCCAATCAGGCTGAGTGGGATTAGTAAAAGGGCTAAGCCTAGAGTCTGTTTCGGTGATTTAATGAAAAAGGAAGTGAGTGTGGTCTCTAGTGCATTTGGTTAGTAGAATGAAGAAGGGTGTAGGGTTTAGTTGTGGAGGGCACAATTTTGGAGAGAGGGGAAGTCAATTCCCACCTTTCGGGGGCATATAAATTGAGAGAGCAAAAGAAGAAAAGAATAGTGGCTGCTCCATCTTTTTGGGATTGACAGAGAGAGGGGGGCACATAAAACGAGGACGAACATCGGCACACAAATCAAGGAGTATCGAGAGAAGGAGAGCTTGAGCGTTGTCGGATGCGTTGGTGGCCTCGGCGATAAAGATTGGAGTTGGAGGTGGAGGCGGCGAGTTTGATGGGTTCCAAGTTCGTGGGAATGGGCGATGGCGACGGCGGAATAATGTCGGCGGTGAGAGGCTCACCGGAGAAGATGACGGATCAGTTTGTCAAAAACTAGGAGTTCTGTGACCTGGGAGCAGTAACCATAAGTTAAGTGGCTGATTTTTTTCGTTTCAGTTAGTCTGGGTGGTGTTTGGAGAATTTGTTATAAAAGGTCTGTTTGGCAGGGCTTGTTGTGTTAATTTAGAGATTCAGCCATAACTCCTCCGTTAGAGCTCTGTTTTGGGAACCGTCAGGACCAATGGAATCAGGACGATGAGATGGAGCTTCTAAGGAAGAACTTGGGCTGATTTTAGACTAAGTTGAGGGCTTAGCATCGATAGGTAGTTATAACGTGAGGAATTACAATCGGACTTAGTAATTAATAGGGATGCATGAATTGGACAATTGAAATGGTTGTATTATGTTGTGATTCGTTGTTGATATGTGATGAATGGTTTGAATTATTTGAATGTATGGTTGACTAGCTTGATTGAATGGTTGACTAGGTGGCTAGAAAGTTTAATGGCTTATTTGTGCAATATATATATATATATATATATATCGATTATTGAAATTGTAAAATATTGGTTGTAGGAGGATGGCCCTGTCAATGTGGGGTCGTCTTATGAACGATGAAAAGGAGGGAGGCCCTAGACCTTGAGACATGATCACCCTTTGCTTTTACTATTACAGGTGGGGTGGTCGGTAAGGCTAGCAGTTCGGCCGTAATAAGTGTGTATCTTATTTGTGGTGTAGAATTATGACATGGAATTGAGAAATGGAATTGGGAAATTGGAATTGGGACATGGAATTGGGAAATGGAATTGTCTGGTTGATGTGTGGGGATTGCTTGTGGTTGTGTGTCATGAAAGTAAAATGATAGAACCGGAAGGAAAAAATGTTACCCCAAAAAAATGTGATGTTATCAAGTTCGGTCGACGTGGGGTAGATCACTTTGGTCGGATACCAAGGATTGTTGCTTTTCTCCCAACGGAGAAAATTCTACTTTAGGATAATGTGCATTGCTTCCATGGGAAGAGATTCATTATTGATGCGTCTGGATAATGGTCGGCGGGGTAGCGGGGGAACAACTCCTTATGGCGCCTAATTAACTCACCTAATTAAGTGAAATGTGAATTGTCGTGTGTGTGTGTTGTGCTAGATGTGATTGTGAGCTGATATGTGATGTGTTGTTCGATTGTGTTTATGTTGGTTTCATTTATGATGATGTTGATGTTGTGGATGTTTAATTGTGTATGATTATTGGATGATATTGTTGGGGTGATGCATGATGGGAATAGGGGTAGAGGGAAATAACTGATCACCTAGAACTATGTCACTATGTTGTTATAATGAATTGTTGTATGCCAATGTGGGAGTCTGGGATGCTCCCTAGGTAGTTCGACGCATAGTTAAACCCAGTGGGTTCACTTAGTTTCATTAGGAAACTGATCCCCCCTTAGTCTCTCTTTTTAGTTAGAAGTAGTTGGTGAGCCGAGCTTGGAGCAGCAGTTGTTGGTTGTTGATAGTGGAGTTGAGCTAGAAGACTGAAGGTTGTAACCGAGGACTTAACATTTGATTTGTATTTTTTTAATTCGGTTGATTAATGGGATTTGTGAAATTAGTAATGGTTTTGGATTTGAGATTGTGAATTTTGGATTTGGTTTAAGCTACGGAAGCTTCCTCTCAGTGTGTCGTTTTACATTCTTTTTATCGTTATTTAATAGTATTTTATTCATTTCAAATTTGTGTTTTAACCGTGACACCTAATTTTCGGTCTAACCATGGGTTCGACCCGGGCGATTCGGGGCGAGTGTTACAGGCTATGCTGCCAGTGGAAATCTTTATCCTTCCATTTGGATAAAGGCATACCAAGACGAGGTAAATGAGCAACAACCGCTGCACAATGTAGACATGATTGAAGAGCGAAGGGAAAAGTCTCAAATGAGGTTGATCGCTGAGAAAGAGCAACTCGTCAGGCGATATAATGCAAAGCTCCATCCTTACCATATCGCAGCAAATGACCTTGTGCCAACAAAAATCTTTCGGCCAACGATTGGTCCATACAAAATATGTGAAGTAGTAGGGGCCAACACATTCAAGTTAGCACAAATGGATGGAACAAAGGTGCCAAAGACATGTAATTCCATGCATTTGCGATGATATTATGATCAGTAATTGTTTGTATGTTTTTATTTTAAAGTATATTAATAAAAATCAAATGTTTGATAGCACGAATCGCTGGACAAAATTTTGAGTCATATCTTTTTTTCAATAGCTTACGGGGACAAAAATCACCAAGTAAGACCTATGGCCACAAAAATTGCCAAGTAAGACCTATGGGCGTGGAAGCGTTAAGTAAGACCTACGGGAAAAAATCACCAAGCAAGACCTATGGGCACAAAAAATTGCTAAAGTAGGACCTACATGTATGAAATTAGTTAAGTAAAACCTGTATGTAACACCCGTGCCGAATCAACCCGGTGAAACCCGTGGTTGAACCGGGACGGGTGTTACAAGTGGTATCAGAGCCTCTCCCTGTCCCTCTTGAATGATGGTGGGTCAAACCTCAACGAGGATGTTGTGTTCCAGAGGGGGGGTGTATGTGACATCCTAGGCAAATCCCACATCGACAAAGCACGGAGGAGATCTATGAGATATGTGGAATAGTTCAACCTTAACTGACATGACACGTTTTGTGGCGTAGTGGTGGCGGTTTGATATTGAGAGGAGGAGGTCATGGGTTCGAATCCCACCAACGCCCAAAAACAAATCCGTGAGGGGTGGGCCCAAAGCGGACAATATCTTGTCAAAAAAGGTTGGGATGTTACATTGTAGGCATAAAAGCCGCCAAGACTTACGAACAAATAAATTGCTGGGGTTAATTAAAGACCAGAATCAGTAAAACAAAACTTATACTCCCATGTGTCATAAAAAGCAAATAGTATTGCCTATCTAGAGGCTGAAGTTTGAAGGCATACACATAAAAAAAAAAGAATACACAAAGACTTAATCTACTTCGGCGTAGCTTGAGGATCACCAGACTCTGGATTCTGGAGATCAGGAGTTAGAATCACGGACTTGAGAGTGGACTTCTTTTAGAAGGAAGAGTTGGCGGCCTTCTCAAGAAATCAGGCGGTGCTATGATCAGCTGTAATTGTCTCCACAGGAGGCAATCGTCATTTCTGATGCTTGGTAGAAATATACGTCTCATCCTCAGCTTCTACCTCCTTCATACCTCTTTTATAAGGTGACCCGCCTAAGTCTTGGTGTTTGAATCCGGATTAGGTGACTCAGGATTGTAACAGTGTAGACCTCGGGGGACAGCTTTGTAGACCCTGTGATTTGGCCACGTTCGAAGTGGGAAATAAAAGACTTCTGATGAGTGAACTCGATGGAGTCGGTATGAGTGATTCCTCTTGGTGTTTGAGTTTGAAGTGAAGGCTTCCAAATTCTTTTTCACGACAATCTTCAACTCTTAGCGACGCCACTTCCTCTTCCTCCTACTAATGCATTTTCTAGGTGCCTTAGTAGAGATCGTATTGCTTGTGGTCGTCTCATCCAAGGTAAGGGGAGGCTCTTCCTTAAGGGAGGAATCAACATAGCCGTCAGTGCTTGAGTGGGATGGAGGCGCTCTCGATCAAAGTACGAGTTGAGGTGGTTGCACAAAGTGCCTCAACCTTCGGATTCCAAAATTCCTCTTCATTCGAGCTTGGATAGAAGGGGTAGTTCCTTGGTAATACATCTGAGTGCTTCCTCGGCCTCCATAGCTCCTTGCTTTGATCTTCAACGGTCTTTGTGGTTAGTTTGGTCTCCAAATCACATAACCCATAACTAAGCTTCATGATTGAGCTAGACAAGCACTCAAAAGCTTTGTTTTACTTGTCTAGCCTCTTCTCCATTTCACGGTTCTTGGTTTGCAAGTGTGCCTCCATTGCATTAGGCCAGCTTCTAGAGATTGGAATCTCTTCTTGATCATGTTAGCCAAGCCACTAAGCAAATCTTACATACTTGCCACCTTTTTTGGAGTTGGATGGGCTTGCTCAATGGAGTTATTGTCTTCTTGTTGAGTGAAGTGATATGTGTCACTTCCCCCCTTTAGGTTTTTGAGGAGGTATATGAACATCTCCTCATTCCTATTGATAGCATCTCCATTGGCATTGAGAGTGGCCTCAAAGGCCTCAAAGGCAACCATCCTCTTATCCATCTTCTCCTCTTCCTCGTCCAACTTAACAATGATTAGGCCCATGTCTACCTCGTCGTCACAGCTAGATTGATCTTGAAATTTTGGTGAGTCTTGGTAGTTAGATGGTCAATTAGAGTCCTCATAATGATCTTGGCCCCTCCATTGAGAGCTTCCTCCATAATCCTGCTTGGTTGCAACCACAAAGGAATATCAAAGTAGGCTATGTTCAATTCAAGGAGAAAAGAGGAACAAGTAAGTATGTAAAAAAAAGAGGAACACAAAACAAAAGCAAAGAAAAAACCCACAAACAACGGAAGCAAGAATGAAATAGACTCAAAGGACAACCAATCTACCCAAACTTTCACATTTAACTTCGGAAGCCCCCGATAACGGCGCCGAAATTTGATCACGACAAAATGGTTGATCCCAAAGATACCTAGTTTTATGGGACAAGTCAAAATGCAAAAGTCATAGGTGGTCAACTCAAAGTCAACTATGGGACTAGAAGTTATCCACGACTCAATGTGCGAGGAAAATGGTGGAAACGATCAAACACCTTTCAAATTTTATCCCTTTTGGACTAAACATCATTTTTTCATGGACTTGGTTAAAACAGTTTGGAGTGAGAGAAGCACTACTGATAAGCCTTTCTACAGGTTATTATATGGTAAATTGAGAAATATGAAGTTCAAGTTGAAGGAGTTTAGTGTGGAACATTACTCTAACCTGCATAATAAAGTTGCTACTACAGATGAGACTCTTGATATGCAAGAAGACAATTGTTTGAGAATCCCTTACATGAAAACCTTATTGCATTTGAAGAAGCTCAGTTGGATTTGGAGAGTATTAAAAGAGCCAAAGAAAGTTTTTAAAGAAGTAAACCAAGTGCTCTCTGAAAAGGGAAGGTAAACTATGTACTAAGTACTTTTTTCAGCATGACTAGAACTCATCAACTTCGAAACACAATCAGACAGATTGAGAGAGAGGATGGGGAGTTGACTGATGACCCTAAGGAAATATCAGAAAAAGTAGTGAATTTCTACAAGAACCTGTTGGGAAAGAGCAACTTTGTCAAGCTGGCAGATCTGGACAACTTGATCAGATTCAGAATCGACTCTAAGGAGGAATCTCTTCTTGTTACTCCTATAACAGCTGAGGAAATTAGAGGAGCTTTATTCTCAATGGGAAGTGATAAATGACATGGTCCTAATGGATACAGTGATGTTTTACAAAACCTATTGGAATGTTGTGAAGGAGGATGTAATTGGTCCTGAGCAAAGCTTCTTTGTCCCTAACAAATTTCGAAAGCTTAGTAATTCAGCTTACTTTGTTTTGGTTCCAAAGAAACTGAATGCTACAACCATGAAGGATTGCAAACCGATTTCCTATTGTAATGTGTTGTATAAGGTAATCTCTAAGGTTATTGCTAATAGGCTTAGTAGTGTCCTTCCCTCTATTATTGGTAATTCACAGTCAGCTTTTCTCAAAGGAAGAAACATTGGAGATAACATCCTGGTTGCCACTGAACTCATTAGGACTTACAGTAAAATAAATATTTCACCTAGATGTGCTATTAAAGTGGATCTAATGAAAGCATTTCACCTTGTGAGTTGGGATTTTGTTATTAGAGTCATGACTGCTATGAACTTTCATGCTTCTTTTGTTCATTGGATTAGAGTATGCTTGGAAACGTGTCAACTGTCAATTAGCTTAAATGGTTCCCTATGTGGGTATTTCTGTGCAAATAAAGGTTTTAGACAAGGGGATCCATTGTCTCCTTATCTATTTGTTACATCAATGGAGATTCAGGCTTGCTTATTCGATAGAGCAGTTGAAAAGGGGAAGTTCCATCTGCATTCTCACTGCAAACAGACTAAGTTGACTAATCTAAGCTTTGTAGATGATCTGATAGTTTTTACTGAAGCTAATGTTGACGGTGTTGCTTATGTTAGGGCTGTTTTGGACGAATTTAATAACCTATCTGGTTTGAAATTTAACCTAGACAATAGTGAAATCTATCTGGTAGTGTTGCTTCCTTTTGAGTATCTAGGAGTCCCTATGAGTTCTAGCAAGTTAAAGAGAGTTGATTGCAAGGTTTTAATTGATCAGATCACAAAAGGAGTTACAAACTGGTCATCTAAGCAACTCTCATATGCTGGTAAGCTGCACTTGATTCAGTATGTTATCTGTGGAATTCTTCAGTATTGGATGAGTGTGCTCCTTCTGCCAAAATATATTTTAAAGGACATTGAGGCCATTTGTAATCGGTTCTTGATGTGAACCGTCTGCAGCCGTGGGCAGCGACCCTAACCAGCGTAAGTTGATGTTTAGCAACAACAAGTCAGCCTTGTGCCGGCGGAGAGTGCTTGGACCCGCTAGCTGTACATAGCTAGGAACCCGAAGTGTCCAAGTTGAATGGTGCCACAAAGTTCAGGGTGAATACCTGAAGTTACAATAAACCTAACCCTAAGCCTAGCAACAACGAGCAAAGACTTGAATGGGAACAAAGAACATGCATTCTGATTTATAAAATTCTTCAAAGTTGTAAGTTGTAATTACATCGAGGCTCTAAGCCTTTATTTATAGGTGAGGAGCGGAGAACAAACTCTCATTTTCCTCCTATGAAACTAACTCCCAAAATAGGATAAATAATTCCTAAATAGTTTAATAAGGAAGAAAATTTGAAGTAAAATTCTAAAATTCTAAAAATAGCTAATTCGGTAAAACTGGCGAAACCCTAAGGTCGTAGTGGAATCCTAGTCCGTGTAGGAGATGGATGGGGTGTGAAATGTCCTTCCTTGGTTGGATTTCGTCATTCCCGTGTTTCCTACTCCTAAAAGGACTTGGAAACATGACTTGGAACTCATGGCGCAGGTTTCTTCCTAGTCCGGATAGGAATCCATGTCGTAGTAGGACTCCGTGTAGCATCCGTATTCTGTGGTGCGTTCGGACTCTGTGGCGTGGTCCAGGGCACGTTTAGCATCAGCGTTCGTGTCTGCGTCTGCCTCGGATCAACATCCGAGCTTCGTGTCGTGATGTCTCGGACCAGCTTCACCTTGGCTCGGTCTAGCTCCATGTCCCACGTGTCTCCTTGGTGTCCATCTTCAAGCTCGGCTGGGAATGATGGAGGTTTTCCCTTAGGGACTAGGGAATCCTTAGAGCCAAAGGATTCCTGAAAGGCATGAGTACTTTTGAGACCTGTACCTAAGTGCTTCTCATATGGGCCGTGGCAACGGCCCTGTGCCGATGTTAGTGTCGGCTCTCGGCCTTTGGCTGCTTCAGACCTGTGTTGGTCTCTGTGGCCTAGCTGAGCGTTAGCATCTTTCCCAAGTGTCTTCTCTGGTTCATGTGAAGCTCTAATTCTCCAAGGCTTGTCGTGGGGCTCTAGTGTTAGCGCTCGGCTCGGCCTGAGGCCGATGCGGTCTCGGCCTGACATTGGTGTTGAGGGCCGAATCGGTATCAGTAGTAGAGCCCAGTGCTGGGGCTCAGGGGCCTTCATCTCCAGCAGGGTGTATCCCTCTCTATTGAACCTCTGATCATCTTCTTCGTGGCCACCCTTTCTCCATGAGTCCAAGTATGAATTTATCCAGTTCTTGAAGGATTGGACCTGGTTCTGTGTTAGGGGCAGCTCCGGTCGTGTCCACAGTACCGTTGGCTCATCAGTTCCTATGGGGGGAAACAAAAGGTGGTAGAAGTAAGATGGCTTGGAGTTTCATAGCTTTGCCAAAAATAGAGGGAGTGGCAGGTTTGAAAGATTTTTACTCTTGGAATGTTGCTCATACTGTTAAGCATTTGTGGAATTTGTTTGCCAAAAATGACTCCTTATGGGTAGCCTGGGCTTACAAGTACAGAATTAAGCAAAAGGAAGTTTATAGTTTGAAATATCAGTGGTTCATGGATCTGGAGGAGAATCCTTAAGATGAGAAGTGTGGTAAAAGGCTGAATGAGTGATGGAGAGCTGAAGTGGGATGGAAAATTCATTAGTAAGTTCCAACTATCAACTGTCCGGGACACTATAAGGCCAAGGCTTCACTTGTAATCTGGTATGAAACAGTCTGGAAGGGGATTATTATCCCTAGCAATAGATTTATTCTTTGGCTCCATTTGAAAGAAAGGGTAACTTGGAAGACAAACATGGTTTCTTGGGGTTTGTTGGTTGATATTAATTGTGAACTTTCTTCAAATGGAGTGGACTGTCGTGACCATGTTTTTTGGGACTATGCTTATGCTTGGAAGATTCTACTCCACATCAGGGATGTTCCCCTTTGTAGAATGTGTGGGACATTGTTCTTCAGTTCATATGCAGAAGGTATGTTGGTAATGCGGAATTTTCTTTGTTTGGAGATGCTATTGGTGCACAGCTACAAGTGCAATTTGGCGAGAAAGATGTATGAGATTACACGGTGGATTGAAAAAGATAGTTAAAGAATTACTTAAACATATTAGATTTAATGTTTTTGCAGCAGCGAAAGGATGAGTATATGATAGAGTTTTCATAGATTTTGCATAGTTTGTATAGATGTTTAGTGATTTCTTGATGCGTAGGGAATCCAATCACCTCTTTTGAGAGAGAAATTGTAACATCCCGATTCTAATTAACCGGTCTGAATTAGAATTTTAGTTGGTTTTTGTTTGGTTAAAACTTTGTGGAATTTAATTTGAATTAAATCATTAATTTGACGGTTTAAATTTACCTCATTTGGTGGTAATAAACTATTCGAGTTAATTTCTTTTTTTTTTTTTGAGTTAACCGTCGGGCCAAGTTTCTGAACCAATTGGTCAGAGCTTATTAATTTGGTCCAACCTTTTTATTTCCAATGCTTTTAGTCTAAGGAACTAGTGGGAAGAGGGTTGCGCTTGAAGCCCTTGCCCATTGTGTTGTATCTGCGAATAATGAAGGAAGAAAGGCATTGGGCCGAACGCACAAGAGGATGAGGATGAGAGGGCTCAGGCCCGTTCATATGGGAAGGAAGGAAACCAAAGGAAGGCCGGCTGGGCCTTGGGTCCGTTTAATTAAAATGGAAATGGGGGAGAGATGGGATTAGCCCACTCTGTGTGACGTGGAGAGTTTCGCTTGGGTTCATGGCAGGAAGAAACAGAGAGAGGGACCTGAGGGTTTATTCCTGGGGTCGTGGGGTGGAAGTGGCACGATTCTCGAGGGGGGTGGCGCGACACAGTAACAGAGGGAGAAGAGAAGTCAGCATAATGGCGACATAATTTGGGTTTCGACAATGGAGAAGGGAACGAAAGCAAGCGTGAGAGCCGAAAGCTCTACCTCGTCCATAAATGTGGAGGAAAGAAAGAAGATTGAGGGTGTTGTTGGGCTTGCGGTGCCATCGAATTAGATCGGAGAGGGAGTCAAGCAAAGAATTCAGTCGTGGGTGTCGATTTGTTGTTGGCGGAGAATAAAAATGGAGGAGGAGGCTCGGACGAGCGGCAGCATTGGAGGGCCACGTTCCATATTTCTAGGAACATTAGGTGCCGGTCAGAGGCCTTGTCAGTAGTGGTAGGGTTATCGGAGAAGAAGATGGACCCGACAACACAATTAAGAAAGGAGTAGTGATTGGTCTATGACTTATGAAAAGATAAGTGATTGATCTGTTAATTCTGTTATTTTGGGGTTCTTGTGGAAATTTGGCCTTAAGGGTTTGTTTGGAAACCTTGATTGGTGATTCTGATATTCGGGCCTAACTCCTTCTTAGAGCTCCTATTGAGGAATTGTCAGGATCGGTGGGATTGGACGACGAGATGGTTTTTCCCAGACAGAAACTAGGGGCTTCGGATAAGGTGAGGGCTTAGCATCAATAGGTAGATATGTGAGGAATTACAATCCAACTTAGTCATTAATAGGGATGCATGAATTTGAGAGTTGAATTGTTAATTGTATAATGTTGTGATTGGTTGACGATATGTGATTCATGGTTTGACTTGTTTGAATGTATGGTCTCCTAGATTGATTGAATGGTTGATTAGGTGGCTATAAGAAGAGTTTGATTCCTGTTTGTGCAATTTATATATACATGGTGACTATTCGAACTGTAGAATGTTGGGTGCAAGAGGATGGTTCTGCCGATATTGAATCGTCGTAGAAGGACGAACAGGAGGTTGGCCCCAGACCTTGAGACATGATCACCACTTTGTTTTTACTATTACAAGTGGGGTGGTCATAAGGCTAGCAGCCTACCCGTAATAAGTGTGTATGTAATTTGTGGTGTAAAATAAAATTGGGATGTGGAATTGGTTATGTGTAATTTGTTTATTGATGTGTGGTAATTAATGTTGTTGTAATAAATGAAATTAAATGATAGAACCGGCAGGAGCCAACGTTACCTCACCCGAAATACTGGTTGTGATTGAGTTCGATTCACTGGGGTGAATCCCTTGGTTGGGTTGTCAATGTCGGTTGATTTTCTCCTTCGTGAAAGGATCCTCTTGAGGATATGTCAGAATGAATACTCATTCGGGAAAGGATCCTATATGGATGCTTCAGAATGATGTGATGGTTGGTGGGGTAGCGGGGGAACAACTCTTTATGGCGCCTAATTAAATCACCTAGATATGAAACTGGATTTGATTGTGAATGTGTGTGAATTTGTGCGTGCGTGTGTATGTGTTTGGAAATGTATTGACATCTGGATGAATTGTACTGTCAATCATTGATGTTATTTTGGGTATTATGGTATGTGGTGATGTTGCTGTTTGGGGTGATGCATGATGGGAATAAAGGTACATGGAATTGATTGATCACTTAGAACTACTATACTAGGATGTTAAAATGAAATATAAGTATGGGTCCCACTGTTGTATTCCAATGTGGGAGTCTGGGATGCTCCCTAGGTAGTTTGTCGCATAGGTAAGCCCAGTGGGTTTACTCAATTTCATTACGAAATTGATCTCCCCTTAGTATCTCATTTTAGTTAGAAGTAGTCAGCGAGTAGAGCTTGGTTCAACAATGTTGTCAGTTGGAGCTTGGAGTTGAGCTCGAAGGCTGAAGGCTGTGACTGAGGGTTGGAGATCGTGTTATTGTAATTATGTTCAGTTGACTTTTGTGAATTGGGTAATTATTTACGTTGATGATGTTTGGTTTGAAGTTGAGATTAAATGTTGATTTTGATTTTAATAAATGGGATATCCTTTCTTTCGAACTATGTTATTTATTGTGGTTTAAATTGTATTTTCAATATGATTTATGTTTTTAGTCAAACTATGGCAGCGGTTCTTGGTCTTACCAGTGTTTTGGGGCGGGTGCTACAAGGGTATCAAATTCTGGTTTGTCTCTGCTGCATAGGTGGACTGGTCATTCCTTTAGTGGATTAGCTACCCTCTAATGGAAAGGACATGACATCAATGCAGTGTTGGTGTTCCAGGGGTCTTTCAAACGATATTAATTGGGATGAGGTTTTGAAATTAAATTTAGTTTTAAGAAAGAAATCGATTGGAAATTTGTCAACTGAAAATATTTGGTCCTTGGTCCTCCTAAGTCACGAAGAAACCCAGGAGATCAAAGGTGGCAACTTTGAGCAAGTAGTTAAGTTTGAATGGAGTGTCGGGTACGGAGAAGTGAATGGACCGTAGATTTGGAGGTTGTAGTTAATTAGGACGTTAACTACCAAGCAGTTATTCAATGAAATGAGGCAGTAGCTAGTACTGGAATTAGACAATAGTCGTGCCTAGGTCTTGAAGCTTAAAGGAAGTTCTTGTAGTTGGAGAATTGATACAATTAGATGAAAGTTTCTCAAGGGGTTTCAAAACTATGGTGTGGAGGGCAGATGACGTACGCAAAGCTTCGAAGTTGTGGAGTAAGGTTAATGATTTGGAAGCGGAAGCTAGGATACTATGTGGCTAAGTTTTGAAAGGAGGTTTGTGATTTCGAGGATGAAATCCTTTGAAGTTGTGGAGACTTGTAACATCCCGGTTCTGCTTAACCGGTGTAAATTAGAATTTTTGTTGGTTCCGGTTTGGTTAAAACTTTGTGGAATTTAATTTGAATAAACATTAATTAAACGGTTCAAATTTACCTCATTCGGTGGAAATAAACTATATGAGATAATTTCTTTTTTTTGAGTTAACCATCGAGTCGAGGTCTCGAACCAATTGGTCAAACCAGTTGGTCCAACCTGATTAATTTGGGTCGACCTTTTTATTTCCAGCGCTTTTAGCCGAAGGAACAAGTTGGAAGAGGGTTGGGCTTGAAGCCTTTGGCCATTGTGTTGTATCTGTGAAGAATGAAAGAAGAAAGGCCTTGGGCCGAACGCACAGGAGGAGAAGGATGAGCTGGCTCAGGCCCGTTCATGTGGAAAGAAGGAAACCAAAGGAAGGCCGACTGGGCCTTGGGTCCGTTTAATTAAAATGGAAATGGGGAGAGCTGGGCTCAGCCCACTCTATGTGACGTGGAGAGTTTGTTTTGGGTTCACGGGAAGAAACTGATAGAGGAAGGTGAGGATTTATTGTTGGGGTCGTGGGGGGGTTGGGGCACGATTCTTGAGGGGGAGTAGTGATGGCACAAAAACAGGGGAAAAGAGAAGTCAGCATAGTGGCGACAGAATTTGGGTTTCAACAATGGAAAAGGGAACGAAAGCGAGTGTGAGAGATGGAAGCTCTACCTCGTCCATCGATGTGGAGGAAAGGAAGAAGATCGAGGGTGTTGTTGGGCTTGCGGTTACATCGAACGAGATTGGAGAGGGAGTCGAGCAAAGGATTCATTCGTGGGTGCCAGTTTGTTGTTGGCAGCGAATCAGAAACTAAGGAGGAGGCTCGGACGAGCGGCAGCGTTGGAGGGTCATTGGAGAAGACGATGGACCCGACTACACATTGAAGGAAAGATCAATGACTAGACTATGACTTACGAAAAGATAAGTGATTGATCTGTGAATTCTATTATTTTGGGGTTCTTGTGGAAATTTGGCTTAAGTTATGGAGACCTCGATTGGTAATTCAGATATTCGTGCGTAACTCCTTCGTTAAAGCTCTGATTGATGAACCGTCAGGATCGGTGGAATCAGGACGACGAGATGGTTCTTCCCACAAAAAATTTAGTGGTTTCTTTTAGGCTAAGGTGAGGGCTTAACGTCAATAGGTAGAGATGTGAGAATTACAATTCAACTTATTAATTAATAGGGACGCAGAAATTGGAGAGTTGAAATGGTTAGTTGTATGATGTTGTGATTGGTTGACGATATGTGATGCATGGTTTGACTTTTTGAACGTATGGTTGACTGGGTTGATTGAATGGTTTATTAGGTGGCTAGAATGAGAGTTCGATTCCTGTTTGTGCAATGTATATATACATGGTGATTATTGGAACTGTAGAATGTTGGGCGCATGAGGATGGTTATGCCAATGTAGAATCATCCTAGAAGGATGAATAGGAGGGTGGCCCTAGACCTTGAGACATGATCACCCCTTTGTTTTTACTATTAGAGGTGGGATGGTCGGTAAGTCTAGCGGTCTGCCCATGATAAGTGTGTATGTGATTTGTGGTGTATAATTATGACAAGGAATTGGGACATTGAATTGGGATGTGGAATTGGTTATGTGGAATTGGTTTATTGATGTGTGGTAATAAATGTGGTTGTAATAAATGAAACTAAATGATAGAACTGGAAGGAGCCAATGTTACCCCACCCGAAATACTGGTTGTGATTGAGTTTGATTCAGTGGGGTGAATCCCTTGCCAAGGTCGGTTCATTGTCTCCTTCGTGGAAGGATCCTCTTGAGGATGCGTCAGAATGAATACTCCTTCGGGGAAGGATCCTATATGGATGCTTTGGAATGATGTGATGGTCAGCGAGGTAGCGGGGCAACAACTCCTTAAAGCGCCTAATTAAATCACCTAGATATGAAATTGAATTTGATTGTGAATGTGTGTGTGCGTGTTTATATGTGTTTGGAAATGTAGGGACTTATGGATGAATTGTACCATCGAGCATTGATGTGATTCTGGATATTATTCTATGTTGTGATGTTGATGTCTGGGGTGATGCATGATGGGAATAGAGGTAGAGAGAATTGATTGATCACTAGGATGTTAAAATGAAATATAAGTGTGAGTCCCACTATTGTATTCAATGTGGGAATGTGGGATGCTCCCTAGCTAGTTCAGCGCATAGTTAAGCCCAGTGGGCTCACTAAGTTTCATTACGAAACTTATCCCCCGCTAGTCTCTCTTTTCAGTTAGAAGTAGTCAGCGACTAGAGCTTAGTTCTGCAGTGTTGTTAGTTGGAGCTTGTTGTCAGTTGGAGCTTGGGGTTGAGCAAGAAGGTTGAAGGTTGTGATTGAGGAATGGAGACTGTTTTATTGTAATTATGTTCAGTTAACTTTTGGGAATTGGGTAAATTGATGACATTTGGTTTGAGGTTGTGATTAAATGTTGATTTTGGTTTTAATAAATGAGAGCTCCCTTCTTTCGAACTATGTTATTTATTGTGGTTTAAATTGTATTTTAAATCTGATTTATGTTTTAAGTCAAACCATGGCACCGGTTCTCGGTCTGGCCACGGGTTCGACCCGAGAGATTTGGGACGGGTGTTATAGAAATGGTGAACAGAAAGCATCTTGAAATCTCTGTTGTAGTATTTGTACAAAGCTTGTAGACCCTCATGATATTTTTTATGCAATGAAATCGTTATTCATTAAAAAAAAGAATCAGAATGGTAGGGAAAAGACAAGTATCTCACTACAAAAATCCGACGTCTTAGCGTCGGTTAGTAATGGACTTTAGCGTCGGCTGCTGACCGACGCTAAGGTATTTGGCGTCGCTCAAAAAAATGACGGCAATTCCACCGACGCTAAAATTTAGCATCGGTCGTAACTCAACCGACGCTAAATACTTATAACAAGCGACGCTAAATGCTTGGCCAGACCGGTCTGGTTGGAAACCAAACCAGTTTTAGTGTCGGCTAGCAGGCGACGCCAAATTACATAACCGACGCTAAATTGGTCAACCATTGACCAAACCCGCATTGACTGCTGACTATTTAGCGTCGGTTACGGACCGACGCTAAATTCCAAAAAAATGACGCAATTTACGGGTCATTTTGGTGTTGGTTCTGATCGACGCTAAATACCTAACACATGTCAAAAAATTTTGGCCATTTCAGCTCCTTACCTCATACTCTTCTAGTGCCAACCTACAAACCACAATTTAATTCATGGAATTCAATACTAATTATACCGCACAATACACACAGTACTAACCAATGACATAGATAACTAATAATCATAACATATAATAGTCATAAATTCTATATAATTCTAGTAATATTATAAACTACATATGTCTACGTGTAATATATCAACACAAATATATACTCTCCCTCTCATCACCCTCCCTCTCACTCATCCTCCTCCTCATCATCACCCTCACTCTCCTCCTCCTCCACCTTCTGAACGATGGCTTTCCCCTTCCCTTTATCCCGAGCGGAGGATCCCGAAGCTTCTGATGTCAAATGTGCAATATGCTCCTTTAGAACTCGAACCTCATCCCGCAACTCTGCTACTTCTCCTTGTACAGGGCAATTTCCGAAGTCATGCATGGCAGTATCTGATGGCCTAGAACTCTGCCTAGCTGCACCCCTCTTCTTACTCAAGTTGACCTACAAAAAAAAGACAACAAAATATTAGAATGTTAGTGTTATATAAATTGAAACCAAACCATATCATAATATACTATATGTACCATAGTGGGTGTAGCACCAAATCCTAATCCTCGAACTCGACCACTATGCTCAGTGGGGTAGACTTCCCCAATGCATCCTTAGAACTTACCCAAGTCAGGATGGTTGGGTCCTTCAACAACTCAAGAATCTTAGGCTGCACAGTGGCCAACGATTACATTTTTGAAACCAAACACTGAAAAATGTAATGACAAAGTTGAAAAAAAAAACATGAAATGTCACTTACAACATTAAGATCGGTGTATGTGCCATCCTTCTTCTTGTGAGTGATGGAATACAACTCACCTCTCGTTGGTCTCTTTCCCGTTACGGCTTCCTACATGTGCATAGACTAAACAATATTAATTTCTTTTAAAATAATTTAACTAAACAAGGTGATTTTAGGATGAACTCTTACCAATTCTGATCCTCTCACTCTCAACTTCTTTGACCCTCCAATGTGGGGTGATTTGTATTCCGCCCTCCTCAAAGAGTTAAGCCGAGACAGCTCCTACAAATTAAGATTTTTTCAGTAACATAATTTGTATCACGAACTAAATTTACTTCAATGAAAAGCATTCGTATATTTCGTTACATACCACCATATTCTCGCTCAACCTCAAGTCCACATATTGCGTCCACATAGGCACAGGAACATTAGGAGGTCTCCTCTCTAGTGCCCACGCTCTCGGCGGCACCACAAACTCTGTTGGGTCGAAATCTTGGTTGTTCTTTGTAGCTTCAGCCTTTAAAAACTTTTATTACGGCCTTGTCACTCTATTCGCCCACAGCTTCGTTTTGTAATCCCTCCACTTCTTTCCTATATCACTCACGATATAGTCAAGAGCTCTATCCTTTGCCTCCTCGGGTTCAATGACAATACTTTTTTGCAACTAGAAATTTTATAAACATTAGTATTTATATAACCCAGGCCGTTTGAGAGTAATAGTGTTTCATACATACCCATATAGCGGCGACCAATGCTTCCTTCTCACCATCAGACACATTCGGCCACCCAACGTATGTGATCGGGAGAAGGTTGGTGTCTCTAGACAGCTGACCATGGAATTGTCCGAGGATCGTAGCTGGACCAATACCTAAGGGTCCTGTAACACCCCAAGGAATGACAACCTTCTTCCCATGGGGAAGACTCATAATCTGATTACTAGGAATGGAGGTCAGAGTCTTCACGCCACGTCCATCGATGAGCTCCACCTCATGCTTTCCTGAAGGAGACATGTCTGTATAACAAAAAATAGTTAATTGGATTAGATGTGTAAAACGTACCAAATAGATTGACTTTTACTAGACTAAGTGAAATGAATATATTACCAAACCCTAATCGAACTCTACGATTATTCCGGGCCTAACTAGGGGTAGAATACTAGAATTATCAAAAGCCGACAACTCTTGATTTCAAAACATCTCACACTCATGTACATTGCTTCCTTCCTCATCACCCATGTCATAGACATCTCTGGGTTTGATATGTACGGGAATGCACCATCCTTTGTCCACTTTATCTTGGACGTAGTAGACCATTCGAGCATCTTTTGCTTCAATATATGGTTCATCATCTAAACGAGTTCCAGTATATAGCAAATGTGAGAAATTAATGGATGTGAACCCCAATCCATCTTTCTTCACGTATCTAGGATTGTGGGTATTAGCCCATTTACACTTGAATAACACCACGAAGAATTCTCCATAGTAATTCAACTCAATGATGTTTTCTAACTTGCCATAATACGCCAGTTCACTTGTTTGAGGTCGATTGTCCACTGAACTAGCGTAACTATGAGTTTCATAGTTGCCATATACCCCACTATTCTGAGTTTTGAGGGGGTTGTCACGGGCAACTATGCGAAACCGATAACCATTAACATCATAAGAAACATATCTTTTTTATTGTCGTTGAGGACCGCGAGCTAACACTCTTAGATCCTTGGAATGGACTACTTGGTTATCATCAAGTATCTGTTAAATTGACAAAAATAATAGTGTTTGACAAGATTATTATATTTCATATTTTCATTACGACCAAATCACAGCTGAATTACATAGTAAAGCACGTACCCAACTCCGAAACCATTGTACGAAGTCTCTATGAACAGCTTTCTCAATTTTTACTGTTGATTTTCCTCGAAGTCGTTGTGTTGTAATAGTTTGGAACTCCCTAATTCACCATGAATGGTTTTTATTGAAATTCACATATGTTAAACATGTAGAATTACTAACCATGTCACAAGTCCAAATAAGAATTATACTTACTTGAGAAATGGACCGACTAGTTGGGACCCCATAAGGACATGTCGGTGCGCTTGTAACAACTTTGTATCTGTCAATCGGAAGAGATTTATACTACCAACATTGTGCCCAATAGATGGAAGAATGGACAAATCACATGATTCATCTTCTAATACTTGATCATGAAGTCGAGATCCACAGTTGAATCTAGTCTCAACTCCAACATCATAGTATAGGGATGTGAAATTCGTGATTTCTTCATAAATCCATCGTTCAGCAATTAAACCTTCTGGTTGTGACCGATTTCGTACAAAAGATTTTAACTTCCCAAGAAATCTGATTAAGAGAACAAGTTCAGTAGTAATAGATTATTGGAATTGACAGTATAATACAGAAGACTGGATGATAGTTGTACCTTTCTATAGGGTACATCCAACGATAATAGACTGGTCCCCCAAGTCTCACTTCCTCGACTAAATGAACCACTAGATGAACCATCACTGTAAAGAATGATGGTGGAAATATCATTTCCAAACGACACAGAGCTACAGCAATTCGTTGTTGTAGCGTATTCAAACCCTCAACATGGACCACTTTTGAGCATAATTGCTTCATGCAAGAACAAAATTCGACCAATACCGAAGAGACTTGTGATGGCAATACATTCTGAATGGACAAAGGTAATAACTCATGCATTAAGATATGACAGTCATGAGTTTTCAAACCCAATATCTTCCGGTGTTCCACATCAACGCACTGGGATATGTTGCTCGAGTATTCGTCTGGTACGGAAATATCTTTCAAGGTCTCGAGCATTGTTTGAATTTCTCGTTTACCCATTGTGTATATAGCTGCTGGACAAGTTCTTCCATCTGGTCTTGGCCATAACTCTCTTCTAATTTTCATGATTTTCAAATCCATCCTTGCTTTCAGATGATCCTTACTTCGATCTTTGTCATTTATCAAAGTGTAAAGAATATTGTCACACACATTCTTCTCTATGTGTCGCAATTTATTGAACTCCCAATAAGGCAATTGAAAGAAACAACTTTTCTTCTTACATGGTTTTGTCTGCCTTTTGTTCCCTCCATCACTTCTGGACTTCTTCTTTGGCGGTGCACTCTTCTCACTCTCACTCGTCTTCCCAAAAGTGACAGTGACGTTCTCCACTTGTTTGAGTATTTCAGAGCCAGATAATAGTTTGGTTGGCTCTCTGAAATAGACATCACCATTGAATTTAGTCTTTTGTTGTCGGAAAAGATGATTTGCAGGCAAAAAACGTCGACTTCCTATGAAACAGTTTTTCGAACTGCCTCCCAACCGTAACGGTTCCTGGTCAAAATTACAAGTTGGACAAGCTTGCCCTGTATAAGTGTTCCAACCAGATAATACGGACAGTTTGGGGAAATCACTAATAGTCCACATTAGGGAAGCTCTCAATTGAAATACCTCCTTTTTTGGCTGCATCGTATGCTTCTACACCTTCCCACAAAATTTTGAGCTCATTGATTAAAGGTTGTAGGTAGATATCAATATCATTGCCAGGGGCTTTCTTTCCAGGGTTGATACTTGAAAAAATCATACTTGTTGATTTCATGCATTCCCATGGAGGCGTGTTATATGGCATAAGAATAATAGGCCACGTACTATGACTAAGACTCATATTCCCAAAGGGATTGAAGCCATCAGTTGCAAGACCAAGCCGTATATTTCTAGGATCAGATGCAAACTCGAAGGGTATCTATTGTCAAAGTCTATCCACGCTTCTCCATCTCGTGGATGCCTTGTCATTCCGCCACTAACTTTTTCTGTAGAATGTCACACCATACTCTTAGCTATTGTAGGACACATAAATAACCTTCTCAACCTCGGAATCAGGGGAAATTAGCGATATGTTTTCATCGCTTTTCATTTTTTCTTATGTTCTAGAATTACATCCTCAGGCCCATCATCTTTGTACCTGGACTGCTTGCAAATCTTAACTCTCTTCTATATCATTCCCCCCGAACAGCATACAGTCATTCTCACATGCATCAATGTTCGTGTGCCCCATTCCAAATTTTGAGATCATTTTCTTTGCACCATATCCTGATTTGGGTATGTTGGCAAACTCAAAAGCATCATGCAACAACTCAATGATCAACGACATTGTTTTATAGCTGATGTTGTGCATTCCCTTGATATGATAAAGCCTCAAGATGAAAGATAATTTTGAGAATTTTGTACATCCTTCATATAAGGGTGCTTCTCCATCTTTCATTAAATCCCTAAAGTTGACATTGGTCTCATCCGGCTCCTCTATGTCTTTCGGGTAACTCATGTCATCCTCTGCAATCATGGGATCTTCAAGTCGAGAATTCATATCATCTTCTAGAACATTTTCTACTTCATTACCACTAACAATATCTTCAGAGGCTTGTATTTAGGGGTGTTGACGAACCGAGCCGAGCCGAACTCCACGGTGCTCAAGCTTGGTTCGTTGCTTTTTAGACGAGCTCAAGCTCGAACTCGAGCTAGAATTTTTAAGCTCGTGACGAGCTCGAGCCTACTCGAGCCTGGCTCGTTAACTACACTTAACGAGCCAAACTCGTGTTCAAGTCCAACTTAGCTCAATAAAACCACTTGATGCGTCCAATTTTAGCCAATTTGAAGTTTGTGCGACAAAAAACATCAACGAGTCAAACTTAAAGACAAGTTATCCTAAAATTTACAAGTTTTTATTGAATATGACAAACCACATGTTTTGTTATTGAGTTTATAATAAGTCATATAGTGGACCAAGTATTCGAGTTGGCTCTCGAGCTCGAGCTCAAACCAGCTCGCGAGCCTATCGAGTCGAACATGCCCTGGCTCAAGCTTGGCCCGTTTAAAGTCGAGCTGAGTCATGAGCGAGTTTTTCTCGAGCCGAACACCGAGCCGATCATGAACATCTTGGCTCGTCAACAGCCCTACTTGTATTACAGTAGTGACCTGCTCTGGAATAACACGAAAAGCGTCATTAACCAGATCTCGAAATGCTCTTGTATGATCATAGTTCTGCACTACTGCATTTGCACTCTGAGAAGATTCAGCAATGAGGCGCTCTCCATGTCGATACCAAACAGTGTAGGTTGTGGGAAATGGCTTGCGAAGCAAGTGCTCGTACACATCATCCCTATACAACCATTTCTTGAATCCACATTTTGGACATGGATAAATTATTTACTCTCCTTCGTGATTATTCGCGTAAGCGGAATTCAAAAAGATTTCTAAACCATCCCTATACTCCTGTGATAACCGATGTTTGGTTATCCAAAACTTATCCATTGGAAGATGCCTGATTTAGTGTAGGTGATGGAATTAATTAGAACGTTAAATCATAATATCTATCAGTTAACTACATAGCTATATTGGAATATCTATTAGATATCTACATTAAAGATTATATTAGGTAACAATGCGACATGCAATATAATTATAATTATGTTGACTCGTAATAAAGTAACAATTAGTTAATAACATAGCAATTTAATTACATAGATAAGTAACTCATACAATAGCACTTTAATTGCAAGATTAATAACATAGTAATTTAATAACATATCATTTTAATTGCAAGATTAATAACATAACAATTTCATTGCAAGATTAATAACATAGCAATTTAACATAGCAATTTCAAATAACAAATTAACATAGCAATTTAACATAGCAATTTCAAATAACAAATTAACATAGCAATTTAACATAGGAATTAGTTCATAACATAGTTAAAAGAATGCATATCGTACACCTGGGATGAGAACCGAAACATGGACAAATGAGGATAGAAGAAAGACGGTCACTGATAAATGTACGACATAGTTAGTAATCAGTAAGCATAATAATCCTCAAAAAAAAAATACAATGAGACGACACAATTGCAAAATTAATATATACATACCTACAACCAAAGAAGAGAAAACAACGATGAGACAGCGTCACTGCTGCTCCTAGCTCAAATGGAATTACACCTACCAAAATAACCACAATTTAAAACACTAACTAATAATGCACACTAATTCTTAAATAGATTAATTCACTAACTAACAATACACAACAATATATTCTCTACTTATTTCACTAACTAGCTAATAATATCAAAACCCTACTTTATTAATTCACAACCTAATAAACAAACTACTAACCCTAAAACCCTATAACTAACTAATTCACTGACTAAATACAACACAATATGAAATAAGAAAATACATACCTTAGAAGAGTTGAGAGAGTTGAGAGGAATTGAGAGGAGTTGGCAACTGCACAAATGATTCTTCTGTCCGGTCAGGGTTTATATAGGTTGGGAATTTAGCGTCGGTCGATGACCGACGCTAAATTGGACATGAAACCGACGCTAAAATCCCGTGACTTTAGCGTCGGTCTGACCGACGCTAAATTCGTTCGCTGGACCGACGCCAAAAAATGATCAGTTTGTGCCTCTGGTTCGGACCAGAATCGAGCTTAGCATTGCCTTTGGGTAGAAATGAGCGTCGGTCGATTATCGACTGACGCTAAACCCTCGGTCAAACGTGAGTCAAGGGTTTAGCGTCGGTTATTAATTGACCGATGCTAAATACTTTCCCAACGAGCGACGCTAAACTCCTCTTTTTTGTAGTGATCAAGACCAATTTATCATGTATGTGGATCTAGGATGTAAAATTCATTACAATGCTTTGCAACCAATTAGACATAGTAAACATGGATCCTAAGAGTCTATTGAGACCCTAGGCAAAGGGGAAAAAACATTAACCAATACGGATAACACCACTATAAGGCCAAATGTAAGATGCACGCTGATGGAACCGTCGTTGTGCTGAGCAGGTTCAATCAAATAACTATCAAGCTCAAGAGCTAGGATAGATCGTATTACACGGGCCTTCGAATGATTGGCTACTTCAGAACTAACAAATTATTCAAGGAAAAACACGTTGTGCGTGGTGTGAGTTCCACGACTTCTAATGCTAAGGAATGCAGAAAAATTAAAAAGATTAAACTAAAGCAGATTGAGAAATAGGGTTTGGAAACAAGAATGACAGACGAACTTAGACTTTGAATCCCCCTTCGTTCCCCAGAGCATTGGCGATCAACAGATCAGCGGATTTCGATTCTCATTCAATCAATTACTAAGACACCACCATAACTTCTTACCCTTAGGTTTAAGACCGGCGAACGTTCGCTCTATCCGTTCTAACTACCAAGATTAACTAGCCGCCCGGGTACGGTCGCCTCTCGCAACGACTTAATTAATTGGTGTAATTACTAGTGATTAATGAGTTACTCTTGCAGTGAATTAACCCTAACCGGTTCCTACGGAAGGCACACTCCAATTATAAGGTTAATTGTTTAATTCGACGTTCTAAAGTAAGGCGAGCATTCGCTTCTATCCTTAGCTTAACAAGAATCTAATCTAGGTGATCAATCCAGACAAGAAACATGAACAATGAAGAACGAATCAAACATGAAAAAGAACTGATTGAATTTCGAATCTAATCACCGCCGATCCGTGACCGCTTTAAAGCCCTGGGTCACTTAGGGTTCATCTAGTCTAAGCTCTAAAGGGTTTAGCTACTCATGATCATTACAAAAGACACAAAGACAAAGAAGGAGTTCATCATTCAGAGGAAGAACAGAAAAGGATCTGAAAAACCTAATTCAGACGACTCTGACAGACTCCGATCTTCGGTAAGTTGCACTCCTAGCTCCGGTTCTCCGAGATGGAAGGGATGGCGTCACGATCTCTATCCGGCTCTTCGAACTCCAACTCTTCGCTCCAGAACTTCAGAGAATTCTGATCTCAAAAAGTTGTGTGTTTGTAAATTATGATTTGTCTTCTCCTTTCGGGCCGCCGGATTAAGTATAAATACTTAACCCTAGTTGGGCCGGGCTGAGCTGATATTTTCGCCGAAACCATAGGGATAGTTTCGGCGAAAATTCTTGTGTAAATGGCCATGATTTCTCTGCCTTGCATTTTCGGTCCGAAGAGCTTAATGGTTTCGCCGAAATCAGTCTTCACTTGGCATCAGCTGATTTGTATTGTTGATTTCGCCGAAACTGGGGGCCTGGTTTCGCCGAAACTGTAAGTGTGAATGGCAGATTTTCGGTTTGACTTGATTGACTCCTTTGATCGATTCCGGTTTGATTCCTCGAGGTTCCTACGCCTTAGACACGTCCATGGCTACGCTATTTGACGGCAAAAACCTGTGTTAACACAAAAACACTAGAAAACCATCAAATAGACCCGAAACGGGCCAAGGTAACACAAATGGCACGAGATAGGGCAATCGATTGAATATTCGTTATTCTACCCTAAAAACTATGTCTTAAGCAAAGAAATGTCACTTAAATGAGGCTGATAATCACGTCAAATCGAGTGTCATCACACGCCAAGTGTTCGGCAAAATGTCTAAGAGGAAAAACAACTCAAATGGACTTGATTCTCACCCCTCTCTCGAGTGCAATGACGAATGAAGCAAATACTCTCAAGCTCTACAGCCGAAACACCCTTTCAGGATAATTCAAGCCAAGCATCCAATCCACAATCAAGCTTAAAGTCAAGATATGAAAAGAACACATGAAGAACAAGAGCATTCATTGCAAACCCATCCATAAACATAGTTCATCATCATCCAACATACAATACAAGACCAATCTATCTATCCCATTTGGGTTCGACAAGTATAAAATCCTAGAAGAACCTAGCTACACATGAAAAAAGAAAGATGGAAACAACCTAAGAATTGTATGGAGATGGAGGATGTGTTCGAGTATATGTATGGTACCCCATAAGAGAAGGTACAATATGTAGTTTTTGATGTGATATTATTACATATATTTTTAGCCTACGATTGACCTAAGAAATTCCCGTATTTGATCTCGTTGTGCCATGGTTTGTATGCTTTTAAAGTCATTTTACACAATTTGCACTTTTGTTGCCCGGGGGTCACTTGTGGACCAATTTTATGTCTATTGGAGTTTTGTTTGTGTATTTTTCAAGCCATGGCATGATATTACAGGTGACAAGGAGTCCATAGGATCAAATGGAAGTTTAATCGGAGTTCAGACGAGGGAGATAGGGCCATTGCAAGTTCGAGATTTTTGCACCCATCACAAGAGTTATTGGCGAGAATATCAACATTATCGCCGAGAATGTATTAAGGAAGTTAGAGCCAATTCTCGTCGCTAGTCAACCGGAGGATTTCAAAGAAGTTCTCGTTGAGAACTTCCATGTTCTTGCTGAGAACATATGAAGGATTTAATGCAATTCTTGTCGCCGTTCATCATTCACTTTACAAAGAAGTTCTTGGTGAGAACTTCAATATTCTTGCCTAGAACTTGGCTCTTTTCCGGCTTAGAATTGGAGAATCCATTTATAAGTAGCGGCGACTCCTAATTTTGGAGGAGACTTTGATTTTTCATTAGCTACGACGGAAGAACCCTTCTCTTTCATCTCTCACCCTAGGAAGCCATTTGAAGACCCAAATTGGAGCAATTGGAGCTAAGGATTGAAGCTACTCACCTTGGATTGGCATCTTGAAGTGTAAGAGTGAAGATTCCTCCATGGATGCTATGGTGATCTCCTCTTTTCCATTTCAGATCTTCTCCATGGTTGTGCTAGGCTAAGCTTTAGGGTTTAACTTAGTGGGGTGATGATTCATGCTAGGATAGATGGGTGATTGTATGGGTTGAGTCCTCCATAGTCAATGTTTTAAGAGATTGGTTCTTAAACCTTGTGCTTGTATGCCATGATGAGCTTGATTGGTCTTTTATGGTACTTTCTTATATAATTCAATGTATGAAAGTGATTGGATGATGTTTATTTAAGGTTTAAGGATTGTAATTGATGATTTGAGAGATTGAATCACTCTTTTGCAACCATTTTCCACTTGTTTTCCTTGTTGGCATTTTCACAAACACTTGGTGTGCATTAGAGTTTTTGCTCAATTAGAGGTTGAAAGACCTTATGATTGTCATTCTAGTGTTTTATGATTGATTGCATCATTGCCTTATGTTAGGAGATGTTAATTAGGAGATTAGGGGTTTGAGCATTCCATTGAACTTGATTAAGGCACTCTATTCCTTTGGTTCTATTGCAAGAGCATAGTTCTTGGGGTTTAGGAGTAGCGAATCAATCTTGCGAGAGCTTATTGGTTCTACCTAAGTGTTATGCATGGCCAATTGAATACGCATTGATCCTTGTGACTCAACTTGACTTTAATTTTTCTTGAGCATGAAGAAATCCCCCATTAAGTTAACCTCCTCTTCTCTTGTTTGAACTTCATTCTTCCTTGCTTAGTTATTGTCCAACTTGTTTAGTTTTGTTTATGCTTTTGAATCACTTTATCAAACCAAAACTCTTTCTAAATGTTTTGACCGTCTACAAAGTGTGTGAGTATTAGTCTTTGAGAGAGTCCTCGAGGAATACGACCATGAGTGTTAGTAATCGTACCTTCTAAGTTGGTTATTGGCACGTCAGTTTTCTTGTTGAAGGAGCTAGGTATGCAAAGAGTTGGTGGTTTTCAGTATCAAGGATCAGTGGATAATGAATGGAGTTTGCTTGGGATCAGTTCTTGGCTGCCTTCAAAGCAGAGTTCCTTCCCAAGGCATTTGTAAAAGAAAACAGTAATGATTTTTCCAGCATTAAACATAGAGATATGACGGTGACCCAGTATAATAACAAGAATGTTCGACTTCTCTACTTTGAAGATGGGTTGGCTAATACTGAAAGGAAAAAGAAGAAAATGTATTTGTATAGTTTGTGGCTAGGATTGATAAATAAGATCCATAGGGTGGATGAGGAGAGCATGGCCACCATTAAGGAAGCAGCACTTAAGTATGAGGCATATGAGGCTGAGGGACGTGAGAGTGTAAAGCCAAGGAAGAAGATAGGAAAAGGAAGGCACTAATACAAAGTGGGAGTTATGGTGTACCTCAATATCCTGTGAAGAGGGGTCCTAATACTAGTTGGAGGATGTCAGCTCAGTCTTCTACTGCATCTTCCTACCATAGACCGGCAGGTTCGCTTCCATCCTTTCAAATATGCGAAGTTTGTGAGAAAAGACATCCTGGAGAGTGTAGGAAGTTTAATGGGGAATGTTTCTAGTGTGGAAAGCTAGGACATCGTGCATGGGAATTTCCTAATAGAGGAGGAGGTGGTGCTACCCATTCTGAGGCTTCAGTGGAGCAAGGTAGAGCTCCAGCTAGGATCAATTGTAAAGGTCGTCGTGGTGGATTTCAAGGTTGTCGAAGGATTTCAAGGTGGTCATGGTCGTCAGCAAAGTAGTAGACTTGGTGGTCAAAAATAAACTCAGGGTACCAACATAAATGGTACTAAAGCTCAGACAGTGCCTAGAGTTTATGTTATGACTCGAGGCGAGGGAGAGGCAGCACCAGAGCTGGTGAGTGGTATGCTTTCTATCCTTGGTAGGCAATTATATGCATTAATTGATACTGGTTCATCACACTCCTTTCTATCTTACGTGTTTGCACATATTATAGACTTAGTACATGATAAGGTAGGATATTATATTTAAGACACCAGTGGGTGATACTATGAGTGTTGGACTCCGTAATTAGAAATTCTTTAATTTGTGTGGGAGGAGCTTTTCCAACAGCAAATTTGATCCTTCTACCATTTGATGTCCTTTTTGGAATGGATTTTCTTGCTACTCATGGAGCTTTCATGGATTATAGTAACAAGATAGAAAAGGGGCAAGTGGTGTTCAACGGTATTAAGAAACAAGAGATGAATGGGTTGCTTTCAGCCATGGAAGCTTTTTCTTTAGCGCGAGAAGGTTGTGAAGCATACCTTGCTCATGTGACAGAGGATAAGGAGATTTGACTGTTAGATGTAGAATTTGTGAAAGAATTTCCTGATATGTTTCCTGAGGAGTTTCTCAGTCTTCCACTAGACCGAGAAATTAAGTTTGACATTAAGTATGTGCCTGGTACGGCACCAATTTCAATTGCACCTTATAGGGTGGCATTGGTAGAACTCAAAAGAACTCAAGGAGCAATTGTAAGACTGATTGGATGAAGGCTTTATTCGACCTAGTCTTTCATCATGGGGTGCACCATTGTTGATTGTTAACAAGAAGGATGGCTAAATGAGAATGTGTTGACTATATGAGATTGAACAAGACAACAATCAAGAATCGTTACCCTCTTTTGAGAATTGATGATTTGTTTGATCAATTGCAAGGTGCATCCATATTTTAAAATAAGATTGACTTAAGATCAGGGTATCATCAATTGAAGGTAGCTGAAGCAACAATTCCTAAGACAGCGTTTCGAACAACATATGGGCATTATGAGTATGTGGTTATGCCTTTTCGACTCATGAACGCACTAGCAACATTTATGGCTCTCGTGAATAAAGTCTTCCATGAATATCTTCATAAGTTTGTCATTGTATTGATTGACGACATTCTCATTTATTCTAAGAGTAAAGAAGAACACAGTGAACACCTCAAAATTGTGTTAAAACCCTTAAGGGAGAAGCGGATATATGCCGAGTTCTCAAAATGTGCATTTTGGTTGAGGGAAGTCCTATTTTTGGGGCATGCGATATCAGGAAAAGGGATTGAGATGGATGCTAAGAAGATAGAAGTTGTGGTGAATCGGGCTCCACCAGGACGTGTTTGAGTTGAGAAGTTTTCTTGGTATGGCAGGTTACTACATGAGATTTGTTGAAGGTTTCTCAAAGATTACAGCACCTTTGACCAAGTTGTTAAGAAAGGATACCAAATATGTATGGAATGAAGCATGCTAGAGGAGCTTTGATGATTTCAAGGAGAGGTTGACTACTGCACCTGTACTTGCTTTGCCTTCTAGCTCAGGGCAATTCATGGCGTATAGTGATGCATCATATCAAGGTTTAGAATGTGTCTAATGCAAGATGGTAAGGTTATTGCTTACGCCTCAAGGCAATTGAGACCCCCTTAGATCAATTACCTTACTCACGACTTGGAACTGACAGTAGTGGTGTTTCCCCTCAAAATATGGAGACATTACTTATATGGTGAGACTTTTAAGATTCTAAACGATCATAAAAGTCGTAAGTACTTAATGGGCCAAAAAAAATTGAATACTCGACAAAGAAGGTGGATGGAGTTTTTGAAGCACTACGACTGCATAATTGATTATCCCCTTGGGAAGTCTAATGTGGTTGCAAATTCCCTAAGTAAGAAGGGTAAGAAGAACATGACTGATTTGATGGATTTCAAAGTAATGAATGTGGAAATGGAAGTGAATAGTTTATCAGGGTTATTGGCTCGGTTGAACATTCAACCATTATTACTTCATGATAAGATACATGAGAAACAAAAGGAGGATGAGAAGTTAGCTCGAATTATCGCAGATATTGAACAGGGTAAAGAAAGCCGATTTGAGTTTGTGAATGGCATGCTACGGTTCAATGGTCGGGTATGTGCACCCAATGTGGATAACCTAAGAAAAGAGATTCTCAATAAAGCTCATTCTTCTGCATATTCTATACCTAGGGGCAACTAAAATGTACCACGCGATCAAACCTTATTATTGGTGGCGAGGAATGAAGAAAGAAGCATTTGAGCATGTCTTTAAATGCTTAGTATGCCAGAAAGTCAAGGCAGAACATTGAGCACCACCAGGACGGTTACAACCACTACCAATTCCTGAATGGAAATGGGAGAGGATAACCATGGATTTTGTTTATGGTCTTCCACCAGCTGTAGTTTGGGTAACTATGGACCGTTTAACCATGGCGGCTCACTTTATCCCTATTAATGGAAGCTACAACTTAAAATGTTGGCTGATTTGTATATCAAGGAGATTGTAAGGCTACATGGTGTTTCATTGTCAATAGTATCCGATCGAGATCCAAGTTCCACATCTCAATTTTGGGAAAGTCTACATGCAGCTTTGGGAACAAAACTTCATTTTACATCAGCCTATCATCCTGAGTCATATGGTCAAATAGAAAGAACCATTCTTACATTGGAGGAACTACTTCGATCATGTGTGACAGATTGGAAAGGGTCATGGGTGGATCATTTACCATTGATCGAATTTGTTTATAACAATCAGTATCATAGCAGTTTAGGCGTTGATCCTTATGAAGCACTCTATGAGAGAAAGTGTAGGACACATTTATGTTGGGATGAATAAGGTTTAAGACAAATTAAAGGACCAAAGATTTTCCAAATCATGGTGGATAAAGTTAAGATGATTAAGGAGCATTTAAGAGTGGCTCAAGCTCGAAAAAAGTTTATATTGACACTCTTGAGCGTGAAGTGAACTATGAGGTGGGTGAGAAAGTATTTATTAATCTTTCTCCTTGGAAAGGTGTAATGAGGTTTGGAAAGAAAGGCAAGCTAGAACCTCGGTTCATAGGGCCATATCAAAATTCTTGAGAAGATTGGACCAGTGGCATATATGATAGCTGTACCGCCTGAAGTGTCACTAATTCACAATGTATTTCACATAAGCATTCTAAAGAAGTATTATGGAGATCCTTCACATGTGATAAGACCTGAAGAGGTAGAGTTAAAATGGGATCTTATGTATGAAGAGGTTCTACTTGAGATAGTTGACTAGGCTGTTAAGACTCTTCATAAGAAGAAGATTCCTATGTTGAAAGTGGTTTAGACGAACCAAGGTAGAAAAGGTGCCACCTCGGAAACAGAGATGAGTCTGAGAGAGAAGTACCCTAAGCTTTTAGAGGCCTACTTAGCAGGTAAACTTGTTGTTTCATGTTTTCATTGATGTGCTTATTGTATGATCACATAGTATATGTGTCATATAACTAAAACGCGGGAAACTAACATGCTATGTGACTTTCTATATGATGTGAATCACCTAAGCAAGGACCAATAAATGGTAAAATGCATGATAAGGTAGGTTAGAAGTTAAGGTAAGGGAGAGTTAGAAATTTTGATAGAACTCACACAATGATGGGTTTCAAATCTCTTAAGAGGGGAGAAATTGTAAAATCCCTTTCCAACCATGCCCGAAATACCGATCGATTCGATATAGTATCAATATATATAATATACTTATTATATATTATTATGGGGTCGTTTGGTATAGGGGAAATTCAGCCGTGTTTTTTGAAAACTCTATATTATGAGATATCATTGTTTGTTTACTGTCTAATGGAGCTGGGGTTTTGTATTTCAGATACTCAGAGCTTTTGATTGTCTCCAGAATGTGTATTCTGACAATTTCTACTTTTATCAGAAATTTTGACTTCCCCCATGATGTGATGTTATTTGGTGTATTTTAAGCCTTTGATTAGCCTAAGGATCTCCAATGTTTGATCTCATTTTGCTATGATTTATATGCTTTTATTGAAGTTTTATGCAAAGTGCTATTTTGTTGTTCGGTTGCCACTTTGAGGCCAATTCTGGGTCTATTGGAGCAATTTTTTTTGCATTTTCAGGATTTGGCATTGAAGTACTGGTGACAAGGAGCACGTAGGATAAAACAGGACGTCAATCGGAGCTAGGACGGAGGAGTTATGGCCGATGCAAGATTGGAGAAAATGCACCATTTCTAAAGGAATTTTCGGCGAGAACTCTAAGTTCTCGCCGAAAACTAGTGCCCGTTGCAAACAGAAGGCGGAGGCTTGATTTTCAAAGAGATTTTCGGTGAAAACATTCAGAGTTTTCGTCGAAAATATTAGAAGGAATTGAAGAAGGCTCGGTGTTTTTCAAAGAGATTTTCGGCGAAAATCTTGTACAGTTTTCGCCGAAAACTCAGGGCTATTCCAGCAGAGTATATAAAGTGAAGGCAGCTGAAATTAAAAGGGGATGGTCATAATTTCTGATTTCACAACTTCTTCAAAACCCTTTTCTCTCAACTTCTCAAATACTTTCTCCTCATCTCCAATCCACAACCCTAGATCAAGGTGCAAATCAAAGTAGAGGAGCTTGGATTGAAGTCCACAACCTTGGGAGATGAGCTTGCAAGAAGAGGATTGCCATGGAGCTCTTGGTGACCATCTCTCTTTCTTTCTCTTTTGTTCCCTTGGCTATGTGTGGCTGATTTCCTAGGTTTCCTTGGATTGATAGATGGTTGTGCTAGGATAGAGGTGGATTGTACAAATTTGCCATGATTGAACTTGGATTGTAAGAGGATGATCTCTAGACTTGTTGTTAATTCCAAATTGTGTTATGGCTTGATTTGGTCTATCATTTGTAATGTAACGCATGAGAGTGCTTAGATTACATGGTTTGTAGGTCTAGGGATTGAAGGGAGTGTGTTCTAAGAGATTAGATCATCTCAATTCAACCATAGTTGCATGATTTCTCACTTGTGCATTTTATCGAACACTTGGTGTGCATTAGGTTTTTCATTCAATTAAACTTTGATTAGTCTTTTGATGAGTCTATTAGTGTTAGGACATTGACATAAGAGTGTGGTGTCTAGCCTAGTGGTCATAGAGTCATAGGAGAGGGTTTTGTAGCTTGGCATTTCATCAAACACCTTTAATGCATCCTTAGTCACTTAGCTTGAGAGCGAGAGCCTAGGTTGAGTGGTTCTAGGATAGGGATTTAGTGCGACGAGAGTGCATTAAGTCTATAGAAGGGATTTGGTGGTCATTCGATTGCATCCTCGATCATGTTTGGCTTGTTTGTGCATTTAATCCTCTTGAGCATGATGAAGCTATCTTTCCAAGTTAACCTCCTTTATCTTGGTTTTGCACCATTTTGTTTTGCTTTCTTGTTTAGTTTCTTTTATGTTTTTATTTCCTTTCCAAACCAAAACTTATTTTAAATGAATAGACCGTCCATGAACCGTGTGAGTATTAGCTTTTGAGAGAGCCCTCGTGGAATACGACCTTGTATGTTGTGAGTTAAATCTTGCATATCAAGTTTTTGGCGCCGTTGCCGGGGATTTTCTCAATCCTTTGAAAGCATTTAGTAGTGGACCGTTCTATTCACTATCTTCCGTTTTAGTTTTGCTTCTTTGTTATTTGTTTTTGTGGTTTTGTTATCCCGCATTGTTGTACTACTTGGTTGTGTTTGTTGTGCGTGTTTGTAGGCCCCTTCTCCACCTATCTAATTTATGGGAGCAAGGTTGCAAGTAAGATGAACTCGTGGAATGGAGGTAATGGTTATGGTACCTATCAAGGGTGGAATCCATCTCCTAACCCATACTATGGTCATCCTACTTCATCCAACTACTACCAAGAAACTTGTGAGGGAGATAGCCAATGGTGGGGTCAAGAACAACAAGCTTCAACACCCATGTGGAATGAGCAATGTCCCTATCCATCTCCACCCTACCATCAAGTCTTGCCGGAGTATTATCAAGAGGATTTCACAAGTCATGAACAACATTCTCCACCACCTTCCATGCTAGAGGAGCTCTTTAAGATGGTTAAACAAAGCGAGCGTCCTCAAGAGGATTTCACAAACTATGAGCAACCCTCTCAACCTCCTTCTATGCTAGAGGAGCTCTTGAAAATGGTGAAGGAAAGTGAGCATCCTCGAGAGGAGTTCGTAAGCTATGAGGAACCTCCTCCATCTCTTCCCACGCTTGAGGAAGCTTTGAAGATTGCGGAAGACAATGCGAACCAACTTAATCGCTTAGCACAAAGCATGGCGCACATCAATGGGATGCTTGAAAATGAACGTCAAACTCATAAGGTGGAGCAAACACTTTTCCCCTCCATCCATGCTAGAGGAGTTCTCAAAGATTGCGGACGACAATGCGGTGGCTCAATCACCTAGCTCAAAGTATGAATCTCATCATGGAAGCTCTAGAGAATGAGAATCAGCCCAAGAAGGTGGAGTACGTTTATGATGATGAAGATGACACTTGTGAATCCGAAGAGCTTGACTCGGATGAAGATTTGGTAGTGGAGGTGATTGAGGAACATGTTCTTACCGAGGACACACCAAGCAACGATGATGTTGGGATAGAAGAACCAAGGAAACTTGAGGATGATGACACTTTAGAGGAAGTGAGACATGTTGTGAAGACTCTTCAAGAAGAGGTGGTACCGAGAGTGGAGCACGAAAGTGAACAACACCACCCTATTGTGGTGCCACCAAAGATTGAGAGTACCCTTCGAACTTTTTGCTTGGTCATGAAGTATTTGTGCCAAGAACCCAAGGAGACATGCATCTCTACGCCCCCTAAGGTGATAATGGAAGAGGAGTCGCCCATGCTTGACCCGGAAGACTCTTCGAGTGGCATCACCAACTTGGAGACGATGGAGCTCAATGGTGGCCCCCTACCATACTTTCTTCCTCAAGTTCCAAATTTCAAAGGTAGCAAGCCACCCCAAGGTATCAAGTGCTATACAAGCATTATTGCTCATTGGCTAGTCTACCCTTTGCTTCTATTGCTACTTTGAGCTCAATCTTCATCATGGAAGAAGCTACTTTACTTGAAGGAGGTACTAAGTTGGGCACCCTAACACAGGTATCGTCGAGCTTAAGACGGTAACCAAGCGCTTCTTGGGAGGCACCCCATGTTATATTTACTTTTATTGCTCTTGTTTGCTCCTTTTCGTTTTTTTTTGTGTTGTTAAGAAATTAAAGAAAATAAACGTCGGGATTTCTAATTAATTTCTGCAGAACTTCTCACGCGAGAACTTCCAAGTTCTCGCCGAGAACTTGTGAAGAAATTAATGAAAATATCGTCGCCAATTGGAAATATTTTGTACAGGTGTTTTTGGCGAGAATTTAATTATTCTCGCCGAAAACTCTCTCCTTTTCCGACTGAGACTTGGAAAGTAGCCTATTTAAGCAGCCACTACCCAGGGAGACTAATATACCATTCCATACACTTTTCCTAATACGAAATTCTAGACTTCAGAGCTGACAAAGAGAGTTTAGAGAGCATCTTGGAGTTCCCGGAGAGATCTGACACCGTCTTTCCACCTCGGAGTGCTCGAAGCTAGGAGTGAAGATTTTCCGAGATCGAAGCTTCGTCGGAGTCGTCAAAATTAGGTTTTACAGTTCTTCTATGTTCTTCCTTTGTATGATGAACTCCTTTGTTGTTTTTATTCTCTGATTTTGAACATGAGTAGCTAAACTTGTTAAGCTTAGATTAGATGAACCCTAAGTGACCTGGGGCTTTAAAGCGGTCACGAATCGGCGGTAATTAGATTTTAATTCAGACAGTTTCTCTTGCATGGTTGATTTGTTCTTCGTGTTGTGTTTCTTTTCTAGCATGATCGCCTACATTACATTCTTGTTAAAATAAGGATAGTTGGCGAACGTCCGCCTTGTTTTAGAACATCAAATCAATCAATTAACCTATTCAATGGAGTGTGCCTTTCGTAGGAACCATTTAGGGTTAATTCGCTTCTAAAGTAACTCATTAAACTTAATCAATTGCACCAGTTAGTTTTTCATTGCAGAAGAGAAAGCACAGACGGTTAATTAATCTTGGTAGTTAGATCCGAGAGAGCGAACGTACACGGAACTTAGACCTAAGGGTAAGGATTTATGGTGGTGTCTGAGAACTGAATGAATTAGAATTGAAAGTCGTCAGTTTTGTGATCGTCAATGTCCTGGTAATCTTAAGGGAATTTGAGTCTAAGCTTTGTCTGTCAAATCGTTAGTCAACCCAATCAATTTGTCTTTAGTTCAATTTCAATTTCATTTGCTTATTAGTTTAGAAGTCGTGGAACTCACACCACACACAACTTGTTTAAACTTGAGTAATTTGCCAGCTTCTTTGAGTAAACAATTTGAAGAAACCCCGAGAAATTCGATCTATCCTACTTTTAGTAGGGTAGTAATTTGACCACCATTTTACACGTTATCAAATTGGCGCCGTTGTCGGGGATTCCTCTCTATTGTTTGAAAGAAGAGTTGGCATTTATTCTTCTACCTTCCATCTCATCATTTGTTTTCCCCCCATCTTTTTCATGATTTACCTGGGTAGTGCTCTTGAGTTTTGAGATGCAGGATAACAGGTTGGATGGACAATACCAAGGGTGGTGCATATCAGAACAACCACTTATGACAAGTTGGTATGAGGAACCTTCACCCTTGTCGTCTTGGCAAGAGCCAGAAGCTACACACCACCACCAAGATCACAAAGTGGAATATCTATAGGCCCATCGGTATCAACAACAAATGTTGTATAACAGTTTCCTCTTAGATAAGCTCCTTTCAATGTAAGCTCCTGTTGCGGCAGACGTCCAGTTCGAGCAATCAAATCAACTGATGGAAGAAGATGCTTAAGAGCTGTTGGAAGAAGAACATGATAATCTAGCTCATGACTGTTGTGCGTTAGAGGTATCTGATGAAGAAGCCTTGGCAGTGGTGGTTAATGAAGACGTAGAGCTCATCCATCTTGTAGTCGATGCTGAAGAGGAGCATGTGGAGATTGAGGAGTCAGTCTGATTTGTGGTTCAGACAGCAGAAATTGAAGAGGTCATGGATTTGGAGGCATCTATGCTCAACTCTGAGAGCAACCTAGATGACCCTCGGGTGGAGAAGACTGGTTTCATTGATTGTGACACACCATACTATCTCTTTCCTCCTCTAATAGGAGAATTTGAGAAGAAAATGTCAGTCAAGCAGAACCACGATTTACTTGGACATCACTGGCTGCATCTTTCATCCTTCTAGAGTACTATTTGTCACTCAACCAATGACCTTGAAGAAGTTGATTGACTTCAAGGAGCTCTTGAGTTGGGGTCCGTAAACTAGGTATCGTCAAGTTCAAGGACGTTTAACGAGAGCGCTTCGTGGGAGGCAACCCGCGGCCGGAGTCTGTTTTGAATTATTGAGTCAGTTTTTCGTCGTTCGACTTTATTTTGTGTGGATCCGGGACACTTGTCCCAGTTTTCTTTTGATCTTTCTGTTATTTTTTTTTAGCTACTTCACTCCGCTCCGAGTTCTCCACCTCATACTCGACATCGACCATCACCCTCCAGGTTTTCTGGATAACTCTATTCTCTTTTAGTCCTGTGAGGACACATAACGATCTAAGTGTGGGGTAGGATGCTAGAGAATTATGCATCGTCTTTTTTGCTTATCTATGATTCCATTGTGCATTTCAATTCCTGTAGCATATAATTACTCGGTTTTTGACTTTTGATGTTAAGTTGACTTCAATGTTTCACAATGATGCTTGGACTGCTTAACTTAGAACCTGTAACCAACTTGCATGCATTGATGCTAAATGAACCTGGTCAGAACATAAATTAGAATCACGCTTTTAATGTCACCTTGAATTGCATGAAATGATCAAATCCGACTAGCAGCCAATTGTGAGCTTTTGATCCATTGCATATTACTTGCAATTTTTATTCTTTTTGAGTGGCTTTCTCGCACTTTGAATGAGTTAGAATTTGCATGAGACCTATTCGAGACCACACGATAACACGAGTACTAGGAGGATAGAGGCACCTATAATTGCTACTTAAACCAAAAGCTATCCCGACATTAATCCCTCTAGGTGTAAACCCTTGAGCTGGCATGTTCTTTCGGTTCATTAATACATTACAATATTTCCATGTTCTTGTTCACCCCGTTGATCTCATGTGGTAGTAGTTTGAGATTAGCTAACCGGAAGTCGGTATGTGGTGACTTGCCTATAGCCAGTAATTTGGTGGTCTTAGCTAGTATGTCCAGACGTGTAAACCCCTCTAGCAACTAAAAAAAATTAGCACTAAAAGAAAAAAATAGAAAAATAGAAAAATACAAAGAAAAAGTTCAAAAAGTTTAAGTCAAAGTAGAAGTTAGATAGTCAAAACGTTCTTCTCCCTACATATGGAAGAACAAAAGCAAATAAATGTAGGGAAAAAAAAGAAAAATCAGAAAAAAATAATAAATAAAAAGTGCTAGGTTGCTTGAGGGTATCATCGGACGAGCGTACATTATTTCACCCCGTGTCTGGTTAGATGGTAGGAATCCATAGGTCCTGATTCGAGGGAAGTTAGTCGATTGCTACACCGCACCAAAGCCATCATCATCATACATTCCTTCATCCATTCATCATAAACCCTTGTAGTGTAGGATCGTTACAGTCCCTTGCAAAGTCCTTTTGACTACTTTATCATGAGAGTGTGAGAGCTTCCCCATTTACTAAATATTTTTCCAAGTGAGGAAGTCTGGTCGGTTAGTCAGATTTGTGCATGATTGGTGATTGCTACTTGATTGTGTGCAGAGAATTAGTGAGATCGGGTTGTTTGGATGATGTGTATGCATGTTAGGTTAATTGTTCTAAGTGTAACGGTTTAAAATTCATTGTCACGACTTGAATATCAATTTAATCGATCTTGTCACTTGTGAACTTGAGGTCATTCTAATTCAGTTTGCTTGAGGACAAGCAAAAGCTTAAATGTGGGGTAATTTGATGACACTAGAATGATCATGATTATCGGCCCCAGTTAAGCGACATTGCATACCCTTTGATGCAATTTTGATGAGTATTTGGTGTAAATGTGTTAATTATGTGATTCTCGACTCCAAGTGCGTACATTGTCCATATTTTGGCTATTTTTACCTTGGTTGTGAGTTTTGTTGTTAAGCCTCCAGGTTACCATATTGTAGAGGACTCTCTCACGAGTCCAGCGCTTCAAACAGGGACCAAATCAGAGTTCAAACGAAGCGAGAATCATTGAAACAATGCCCAGTACTGAAGTTCTCGCTAAAGTTCTCACGAGAACTTCCCAAGTTTTCACCAAGAACTTCTTAAGAAATTACAAAAAATAAACGTCGGGTTTTCTAATTAGTTTCTGAGAAGTTTTCACGCGAGAACTTGTGAAGAAATTAATGAAAAATATCGTCGCCAATTGGAAATATTTTGTACAGGTGTTTTCGGTGATAATTTAATTATTCTCGCCGAAAACTCTCTCCTTTTCCAGTTGAGACTTGAAAAGTATCCTATTTAAGCAGCCGCTACCCAGGGAGACTAATATACCATTCAATACACATTTCCTAATATGAAATTCCAGACTTCAGAGCTGATAAAGAGAGTTTAGAGAGCATCTTGGAGTACACGGAGAGATCCTGACACCGTCTTTCCACCTTGGAGTGCTCAGAGCTAGGACTGAAGATTTTCCGAGATCGAAGCTTAGTCGGAGTCGTCAGAATTAGGTTTTACAGTTCTTCTATGTTCTTCCTTTGTATGATGAACTCCTTTGTTGTTTTCGATTCTCTGATTTCGAACATGAGTAGCTAAACTTGTTAAGCTTAGATTAGATGAACCCTAAGTGACCCGAGGCTTTAAAGTGGTCACGGATCAGCAGTAATTAGATTTTAACTCAGACAGTTTCTCTTGCATGGTTGATTTGTTCTTCGTGCTGTGTTTCTTTTCTAGCTTGATCACCTAGATTAGATTCTTGTTAAAATAAGGATAGTTGGCGAACGTCCGCCTTGTTTTAGAACATCAAACCAATCAATTAACTTATTCAATGAAGTGTGCCTTTCGTAGGAACCATTTAGGGTTAATCCACTTCTAGAGTAACTCATTAAACTTAATCAATTGCACCAGTTAGTTTTTTATTGCAGAAGTGAACGCACGGACGGTTAATTAATCTTGGTAGTTAGATCCGATAGAGCGAACATTCGCGAAACTTAGACCTAAGGGTAAGGAGTTATGGTGGTGTCTGAGAACTGAATGATTTATAATTGAAAGTTGTCGGTTTTGTGATCGTCAATGTTCTGCTAATCTTAGGGGGATTTCAGTCTAAACTTTGTCTGTCAAATCGTTAGTAAACCCCAAGCAATCAATCTGTCTTTAGTTCAATTTCAATTTCCTTTATTTATTAGTTTAGAAGTCGTGGAACTCACACCACGCACAACCTGTTTAAACCTGAGTAATTTGTCATCTTCTTTGAGTAAACGATTTGAAGAAACCCCAAGAAATTCGATCTATCCTACTTTTAGTAGGGTAATAATTTGACCACTATTTTACACGTTATCAATCATCATTAGAAAACCCTAACTGGACACGCAGCCATCATCCCTAGTCCTCCTTCTTCGTGCTCCTTTAGTTCCTACCCTTCGTGTTCCTCAGCCCTCCCCTCCCTTTGCCATCCTCATTGGAGCTTCTCCGAGAAGGGAATCAGGGGATTGCTTCTTTCGTTTCTCATCGGAGATCGATTATCGTGGTTCTAGCCTGGCCATCGTCGTCGAGACACTGTGAACCCAGTAGTAGCAGTAGTGGGATCTTGAATATTCTGATTGGGCCACGCTCGTCTACTAGGTATTTTTTGATTATATATATCATATTCTCTTTGTTTGTCTTTGTCATATATTCTCTTATTGCCAAAATCTTGTGGGAAGCTTCTGGTTTAAGTTTATCGATCATCTTTGTTTTTCTCGTAATTGTTGGTGTAGTTTTTTGTGTTAGTGGGTGTTCTTCTTTCATAATTGACAGTATTAAGTATATATTATTAGAAAAGTATGTTGAAGGAAGGAAATAAAAGGTATATACAATTTGGTGGGGTTTTCATTTTGTATTTTAATGGTGAAGCATGACTAACATTGATGAATGACTAACACAAATTCCTAATTTTTTTTTCTTGAACCAGGTAAAGTCATTCATCATAACAGAAGTCATTCATTCCCTGTATAACGTGGTCAATTGCTGAAAATATTACATTAGGATGGTAACTTCAGCTCAAAACTGTACAGAGCAAATGTAACTTTTCATGTATTTGTGTGTTTTTTCATACTGGGTCGATTGGTTTGAATTTTGTTTCATGATCAATTATATTAAATTACAAATGAGTGTTGCTCTGCCCTACCATGTTGGAGGTAAGTTTGAAGGTAACGGAACAAAATTCCATTATGAAGGGGGATCACAAAACCCCTAAGATTAGCAGAACATTGGCGATAGAAATACAAACACACCTTATTTTCAAACATCTATGACATTTTTGAATATGAAGGAGGTCAGAGATGCAATCCAAAAACATGCTATCACGAAAAGAAGGGACTTGAAATGGGTAAAAAATGAGTCAAAACGTGTACGATTACAGTGCAAGTGGGATGGATGTGGATGGTTGTTTTTTGTGTCGCTTAATAAGCACTTCAATGTCTTGCAATTGAAAAAAGTAAGTCGACCATGTGTGTCTGGAGCATTACAGGAATAAGTTTGTGACTCCTCGATTGATTGCTACACATTACAAGGAGATGATAAAGACTAATCCTAAGTGGAAAAAACAAACACATGAGAGACACCGTACGAGAGGATTTTGGAGCTGATGTGTGTACAATGCAGTGTTCAAGGGCCAAAAGATTGGTACTAAAAACAACTTTTGTTGCATACAAGGAGGAGTATGGGTTATTGAGAACATATGCTGAGGAGATTCTAAGAATTAGTTTGGGCTCATCAGTCAAAATAATGACAGATACAAGAAATCCAACAAATGCACAGTATTCCAAAGAATGTACGTGTGTTCGATGCATAAAAGAGGGGCTTTTTGGCTGGCTGCTGTAAAATTTATCTTTGGATGGATGCTTTTTAAAGGGGTTATCCAAAGGAGAACTTCTTACAGCTATTGAAAGGGATGCCAATGACTAAATGTATCTCATTGCCTGGTGTATTGTGGAGGTGGAGTCTAGAGCTTCTTGGGATTGGTTTTTAGAGTAGTTGCGGATGATCTAAACATTGGAAATGATTTTGGATGGTGCTTCTCATCTGATAACAGAAGGTAACATTCTCACTCTTTGTTATGTCATTTGAATGTAATTATTATAGCTTGCATAATATTGTACACGTGAAAGTTGGTTCCAATTAAATTGCTTCTTAATTAAATGGTTCAACTACATGATATAATAGTTAGGTTTTGTATTAGTGACGTAATTAGCATTATTATTCCCTTTTCATGTACAAACTAACCATCACAGTTATAAACATATTATATCTTCCGTGTAATTTCAGGGTTTGGTTCCTTGCATATCAACATTTTTCCCTTCTTCAGAGCATAGGTTTTGTGCTAGACATATTTATAATAATTGGAGGAAAAAGTTCAAGAACGAGGAATGGAAGGAAATTTTTTGGAGTTGTGCCAAAGCTAGAACTGGGATCTTATTCAATCGACACAAGGAACAACTATGTAAGGAGAATGTTGCTGCATGTGAGGCAATGGTGAAAATAAATCTTAACCATTGGTCATGTGCTTACTTCTCAACATTGGTTAAGTGCGACTCAGTTGACAACAACTTGTCTGAGTAATTTAATGCACTCATTCTCGAAGCATGTCACAAACCTGTTTTTAGCATGTTTGAAGACATTCGTACTATGTGTATGGAACAAATTGCGGTGAAGATGACATTAGCAAAAAATGGAAATCAAGTTTTCGCCCAAAGATTTTATGAAAGCTTGCGGCTCATGCGATGGAAGCACGGTATTGCCGTAGCATCTCAAACGGGAAGGAGGGATATGAAGTCCGATATAAAAGTGAGGATCGTTTTACAATTCAACTAGACGAGAGCAAGTGCTCGTGCAGATCTTGGGACTTAAATGGAATCTCATGTCCTCATGCCATCACTTGCATCATCTCAGAAGGGCAAGATCCTCAACAATATATCTCAGAGTGTTATACTGTTCAACAATATTGGAGCACGTATGATCATGCAATGTCACCTATGGATGGACACAAGTCATGGGTTCCAAGCAAATATGACCCAGTGTTGCCCCAATATCAAGAAAGATGCCAGGAAGGCCGAAGAAAAATCATGTCAAGAGCGTTGAGGAAAAAGAAGACAGGGCAAGTAAAATGAAGCGAATCTACACAGATGTAGAGTTGCTGGCACGAGATACGAATGATCCAACAAAAACGAGCAAAATTGGTAGAATAATGACATGCAAATCATGTCGAAAAGAAGGACATAACACTAGAACTTGTTCATTACATAAGCAAAATGCAGCGAAGGTTGGTATTCAAACTCAGGTTTGTAGTATAATATTGTTGTTACTTGCTACTTTGGTGTCCTGATAAACACTAACTAAGGGGTCGTTCACTTGGGTGATTTGATAGGGAGATTGTGAGTGATTTGGGGCTCAAATCTCTACCCTGGAGATTTGGCCGAAATCACCCGTTTACTTTGCAGTTGTAGTTAGAGATTTGGGGGAGATTTGAGATTTCGAGGTGGGCCCCTAGAGATTTGGGGGAGATTCTGAAATCTCTCCTAAGATTAGAGATTTGGGGTGTTTGTGTTATAGTTTTACATAAATGCCCTCAAATAAATTGCAGAAGATGAATATTGAGGGTATATTGGTCTGTGACAATATGCATATTTTAAATCATTTTTAAGGTTTAAGAAATCTCTACCACCAAATCTCTCTAAATCTCTCAAGTGAACATGACTCTTCTCAAATAGCTAGGAAACCCAAATCTCTAACTATTTGAAATCTCTAGAGATTTGAAATCACCTAAGTAAACGACCCCTAAGTTTTTTTTTATATTTTCATAGACCAGTAACATGGGCAAATCATGTGAGGGAGGAGAGAGTGGCATCATGGAAGATTCAAACACTTTGACTTGAAGATCGAGAGAGTGGCTTGTGTAGTGTATGACTAGTTAGTGGCTCTTATTAGGATGAAAGTAGTGGACATGATCAAGTTTTTTGAATTATCAAGATGGAAAGTAATGGACCTGATGTAATCTTTTGTGTGTTTAGATTATAAAATGGTACCACGTTTATCATGTTTGGAAGTTGGACATTGCTTTTTATTGAAACATTCAATGTGTTCTCACAAGTTTTGATTGCTGATAGTGCAAGATATATATTTGATAGCCAATATATAATGAGGTTTCTTGCAAAGCTGAATTGTAGCAACTTAATTAACCAACAGAGCTTTCATATGAGATATATTAGATAGGGGATAATCTAAAATGGACATAGCAATAGCACAATGAGGATTTGCAACAGATATCAGCTGCTATTTCTGTCACAAACAATGGAGTGGATGAGATCAATCATTTGTTTCACAATTGCAGCTATTTTAAGGAAGTGGCACGAGGCTGCGGGGTTTGGGATTGCAGAGCTACTTACTAATTGAGAGACTGATGCTATGAAGGCTAGTAAGAAGAGTACTACCAATCTGGAGGGGAGATTATTTTGGAGAGCTATGATCAGCAATATATGGTTCATAGTGTACCCATACATACATTTAAAATGCAGAACTTGAACTTTGGACTGAGTTCAATTGAAGAACTTTAATACATAACAATTCAACAAATACACAATAAACATTCCACGTATCATCAAAGAACTATCTAACAAATACACAATAAACATTTATCATCAAATATATACATTTCACCAAACGAGGAGCATGGTTCCTGTCCCAGCTGCTAGAGTGAACCTCAGTAGGTCCTGTTAATCGATAAAAAAAAAATTCTGATTAGAGTCTCTTCTTGGTGTATACTGTAATTGCACGATGAGAGTTTATGAACTAAAACATTTACCATTGTTGGATTAAAACTTTTAGCTGTAGTCGTACTCTAAACTTGCATCTTGCCTCTGTAAATAAAGCAAAAGATTATGCTCCAAATCTGCGAGAAAAGAGTCGATAATATTCTTCACGGACAGCAACCTGAAACAGCGGCATCTGGTTCTGAAACACGTCCTTAAGGAACTACCCAGTAGACGAGCGAGGCCCAATCGGAATATTCAAGCTCTCACTACTAGGTTCACAGTGTCTCGATGACGACGGCCAGGCTAGAACCACGATAACTGCCGGACATGATCTCCGTTGAGAAACGAAAGCGGCAATCCCCCCGATTCCCTTCCGGAGAAGCTCCGATGAGGATGGCAAAGGGAGGGGAGGGTTGAGGAACACGAAGGAGAAGGAGGACTAGGTATGATGACTGCGTGTCTAATTAGGATTTTCTATTCTATCTTAATTCTTTTAATTTTTAAATTTTGGACGACTCAACCATAATATGGTGCTGACATAGCATGCCTAGTCATTATAATGGATGGAATTTTGACGGCACTGTTAACGTGAGGGCTGATAAGTTAGAAGCGCCAAAGTACAGGGTGGTGAAACGACAGATTGATAGTACAGGGGTCCGATGTTGGCTCAAATTTTATTTGATAGTATCAAGTAGCAAATATGCACTCAACTAAGGCTCTCACTAACTCTTGTCTCTTTCCTTTCCCTCTCCATCTGTCTGCAATTTGACCGCTCGTGCTCGGCGCACAACACAACGCATTGCCTCATAGCCTGTGTTGTCGAGAGTGGGGGTGTGACCGATCCACAAATGGCGCGCTGGCGGCGAAGGGTTTGGGCGCACGTGCCAACAGCGCTCCAGTCCCAGTGTTTTAAATACTCCAATTCGGGCAACTTTTGAAAGAGAGTCCAATTTCGTTCCCAACTCGATTTTAACGAACAACACTATTCTCCAGCACTTGGAAACCATCTTAGAGCCTCCAAACCATCATCCCTTCATCATCCATTTCCCGGATCATATTGGGTGACCAAGCCCTTCCTTTGGTCTAGTAAACCAAATTAATAATAACCATTAGATTTTAGGGTTTTAGATCTAAGGGTCATGATTAGACCTATATATAGACAATAAAACCCTACCTTCAACCTAGCCACCACACTTCTTCTCCAATGAGTGTTGTCGCCGCTGCCGGCGAGCTCCGAACTTCCTGGAAATCTCTTCCTCTTTAACCACCAACGACCTCCGATCCTTCATCACCTCTGCCCCTTACCTTTTCTCTCGAACCGAGAACCCAGATGGAAACTACGACGATCGGCGTGGTCAAACGAGCAGCATAATCAAACTCCTTCCTCTTCTCCTGGAGCTCGAGCTACCCAATCAACCCTTCTTCTCCTTCTCGTTCGCTAACAGACAACATTGAAGCTCTCACCAAAGGAGTCCACCAGTGGTTAGACTTCTCCGACCCTACAACCCTAGCGCCGCCATCTTCTTTTGATCTCTCTCTCCCTTTTGTCGTTCTTCGACTTCCGCGCCGCACAGCCTCCAACACTCTACACGTGATGGAATCTATAGCCAAACGTGATGGAGAGAAATAGGAGAAGGAGAGATTATGGTTTTGATTTGGATTGAAGTACTATGCGTTTTGGTTTGGATTGCAGATCTGTTGCAGGATAATTTTGGTCTGGATTGCATGATCTGTTGCTTGTACTAGGACATTTAACTAGGATTGTTGTGTGTTTTTACGATTCATGCTTGTACCAGGACAGTTAACTACGATGGATTGTAATAAGACACCTAACTAGGGTTGCATGATCTGTTGTAATATACCTGCACTAGCACAACTAACATAGGTTTATGAAAAGAGAATTGCACTAGGACAATCTATTATATAATTGCACTAGGGCAGCCTATTATATAATTGCACTAGGACAGCCTATTAGTCCTATTATATACCTGTGCTAGGACAATCAACTGTCTTTTTGCTTTGGATTGCAGTATATGTGTTATGTTGGTTGCATATTTTGTTAATTGTTCTAGGATAATGGTTGATGTTTGGATTGTAGTATGTGTTGCTATTATGTTGTTTGTTGCTTGTGCAGGATTTGGATAGCAGGATGTTTTAGGATTTTTGGATGTGTCGCTTGTTGGTTGTGATGAACATGATGCAATTTTGAAGCGAAGAATTGTGATGAACATGATGCAATTTTGGAGCGGAGAATTTGATTAAGCAATTTTAGCATGTTGATTATGTTGATTATAATGCCGTTACCAATTTCTAATTTAACATCAATCTCGCACTATGATATCTTTACAAAGCACAATATATTAGAATCACATTGTATCTCTCTAGCTATTTGTAATTTCTAGCACACATTATAGATGAATGTTGTAGAACACATTATCTCTGTATTTGTAACTTCAATCGCGCACTAGGGTCACTTGCCAGGACAGATTATAAATTGAATGTCCTAGTACACCCAACTAGTGTTTGCATGTCTTAGTACACCCACCTTTGTATCCTAGTACCCACCTTTCGTCAGAAACTTGATTACTATATTGCCTGCACTAGGATTGCAAAAGTCAGAATAATAAAACTATTGAATTGAATCGACATAAGTTAAAAAGGCTGGCCGAATAAATGGTGAATGGCGATACCTGAATAAATTGTGTTGAACTACTATGATGGAAATAAGGGCAGAGAAGGGATGATGATAAAGAAACAAAATTGAATTGATCGACCAGAGAAATAAGACCGGAGAAAGAAACAAAATTAAATTGATTGGCGAGAGCAGGGATGATGTGCTGCTGAAGAAGAAAGAGATTTGATGCAGCTGTTATATGTGAAGTAGGATTCTTATTTAATATTATATTTGAAATAGGATTCTTAGGGAAAGATGATAAACCGCAGAAAAAAATATTCCATAAATAATTAATTTTCATAACAATCCGGATTAAATAATTAATTATTCTATAATAACTACTAAGACAAGTTAATGATTGATTGAATATTTAATATTAAATGATTGGTTATGGTTGATTTGGTTTAGTGGACCAAATTAGTATTTGGTCACTGAAAAAATTGCCTCCATTTTCCTATATTCATAGAAACATCAAGACGAAGATCGAAGGACTTCAAGATCCAAGAATCATGGAATTAAATCCTCCATTGTTTTTAGGTCGTATTTCTTTATTTCTTCTCTATGTCTTGCGGTAACTAAACCCCCTAGGGTTCAGTGAGTGGAACCTTAAGGGGATTGATGATTGATTTACACTCTTAAACTCTGGGTTTTGTCGATTTAATTCAAGTTCAAGACGTGATTTAGATCCATGCTTGTCTTCTCATTTCCTATTCCAGGTAGTCTTGACCTAGATGTATGATTGGGTTATTATTTGGTATGAAATGATTCGAGAGGGCTTTCACATCGTCGATTACCATGTATTTATGCTTAATTTGCATTTTCACTTGAGAGAGGAATGTTTACTAGGTCATTTTAGGTTGAGCATAGATCTTAACTTGAGTGTGAACTTAAGGCTTTCTATTACTATGCTATCTACCTGCCGCTTTATTCATTTCCTATGAAAGCTAACTTAGTAAAAAAAGGAGAAATTTGGCGAACAATGACCGATAACCAGCACAGCAGTAGCAAAATTCAAATTTTTTTTTTTGGGAAGAAAGTAGCAAAATTCATCCAAGGGAAAAGAGCGATAATATTCTATTTTTACTCTTAAAATAAAATAGGAGTCGTTGAATTAAAGTGATTGGATTTAATAGCTCAAATTTTATTTGATAGTATCAAGTAGCAAATCTGCACTCAACCAAGGCTCTCACTAACTCTCGTCTCTTTCCTTTCCCCCTCTCCATCTGTCTGCAATTTGATCAAAATCTCAGTCAGCCAGTCAGGAGCTTTTGCTCTCTAGGGTTTCACTCACTTTCTTTTCTTCACACCAGTATCTGCTTCTCTCTTTACCTCTCTTCTTCACTGCTCCTTCGTCTGCTTACAGCTTTTTCATTCTGAGCCAGCTCGCTGGGTGAATCAGTCCCACAAACCCTGCCTCTATTTATTTCCTTCGTAGAGTCAGTTACATTTCTACCATTGTTGTCGCTTATTTCAATCCTTTTTTCTCGCATTTTCCTTCATCTTCTACCAAGCTCTGCTCTACGGGGTTTCTTTATTTCTGGTACTGTCATTTCTGGTTTGTGTTTGGTGAAGAAATGTTGGGTGCACCACCAAACAAATGAAGATTTCTTTAGTCGAAACTCCAGGTTGATCTGGAAACTAGTCCTTTCCAAACAATCCAGCCGCCAAGCTCAGTTATTTTTATTTCTAAGTTAGTTGTTCTCTCTCTATTCCGATCTTAACTTTTCGGATTTAAGTACCTTGGGTGAAGGATTGCTCGTAGATTTGGGGGTTGAAATGGCGGAATGTCCGAGAGGCATTCTTAGTGACGAGCATGCGATTCAGAGTCTGATAGCTGCGAGGAAGTCACTGAAGCTAAGCTTGGAGAAGTCCAAATCCTTGAATGTTGCCCTTAGTAAAGCTGGGCCTAGGCTGCATGAGATCAGTCAACGGTTGCCTTCTCTAGAAGCTACGGTTCGCCCAATTCGTGCCGACAAAGATGCTCTTGTTGCCGTTGGAGGTCATATTAACCGTGCTGTTGGTCCTGCTGCTGCTGTGCTCAAGGTATTTGATGCCGTTCACGGGTTGGAGAAGTCCCTACTGTCTGATCCTCGAAATGATCTCCCTGGTTATTTATCTGTGCTTAAGCGTCTGGAAGAGGCATTGAAGTTTCTTGGGGAAAATTGTGGATTAGCAGTTCAGTGGTTGGAGGATATAGTTGAGTATTTGGAGGATAATTCCGTTGCCGATGAGAAGTACCTATCCAATTTGAAGAATTCATTGAAGAGTCTTAAGGAATTGAAGAAAGATGATGAAAGGTCTCGTCTTGATGGTGGTCTGCTGGATGCTGCATTGGACAAATTGGAAGGAGAATTTAGGCTGTTGTTGGTTGAACACAGTGTACCTCTAGCAATGTCATCCCAGTCTCTTGGCGAACAAGCGGTTATTGCTCCGTCCCCATTACCTGTTACAGTAATTCATAAGTTGCAAGCGATTCTTGGAAGGCTTATTGCCAATAATAAACTTGATACTTGCATTTCTATATATGTTGAAGTCCGTAGTTCAAATGTCAGATCTAGCTTGCAGGCACTTGATCTGGACTACCTGGAAATTTCTATTGCTGAATTCAATGATGTGCAGAGCATAGAGGGCTATATAGCCCAATGGGGCAAACATTTAGAGTTTGCAGTCAAGCATTTGTTTGAAGCAGAGTACAAGCTCTGCAATGATGTTTTTGAAAGGATAGGATTGGATGTGTGGATGGGTTGCTTTGCGAAAATAGCTGCTCAAGCTGGCATTCTCGCATTTCTACAATTCGGGAAGACTGTTACCGAGAGTAAGAACGATCCCATCAAGCTTCTTAAGCTATTGGACATATTTGAGTCCCTCAACAAATTAAGACTGGATTTCAACAGGCTTTTTGGTGGTGCAGCCTGTGTTGAGATCCAAAATCTGACTAGGGATCTTATAAAGAGTGTAGTTGATGGGGCAGCTGAGATATTTTGGCAACTTCTGATTCAGGTGGAATTACAAAGGAAGATTCCGCCTCCTGCTGATGGAGGTGTTCCTAGGCCAGTGAGCTTTGTTACTGAGTATTGTAATAAGCTTCTAGGGAACGATTACAAGCCTCTACTGATCCATGTTTTGCATATTCACCGAAGTTGGAAGCATGAGAAGTTCCAGGATAAGCTTCTTATGAAGGAGATGTTGAAGTTGATTAAGGCTATCGAGATCAATTTGGAAACATGGATGAAGGCTTATGAAGATACCATCTTATCTAACCTTTTTGCCATGAACAACCACTATCATTTGTACAGGCATTTGAAGGGGACTAAACTTGGAGAACTCTTGGGAGATTCTTGGTTAAGAGAACATGAACAATACAAGGACTACTATGCCGCGATCTTCTTGAGAGACAGTTGGGGAAAGCTTCCTGGTCATCTTAGCCGGGAAGGGCTAATTCTCTTCTCTGGTGGGCGTGCCACTGCTCGAGATCTTGTGAAGAAAAGGCTAAAGACTTTCAATGAATCACTTGATGAAATGTATAGCAAGCAATCAAACTGGGTTGTGCCGGACAGGGATCTAAGAGAGAAGACAAGCCAGCTGATTGTGCAGTCTGTTGTGCCTGTTTATAGGAGCTATATGCAGAACTATGGGCCTTTAGTTGAGCAAGAGGGGAGTTCAAGTAAGTATGCCAAGTACTCGGTGCAGTCTTTGGAGCAAATGCTTAGTTCATTATTTCATCCAAAACCTGGGAGGTATGGAAGTTTTAAAGCTAGAAGGGCCAGTGACAAATTCGGTAATGGCGTACCAGGCCTTCATCGCACTGCCTCTGCAATTGTGTGATTGCTATGTTGGTTCAAGTTCCTTCTAAAATTGTGGAAGAGTTAACCATGTTCTGTGTGGGAAGTCCATACCAGGGAGCTATGATGCTGTCGGAGGTATTTATTCTGAATCAGATGAATTTCTGTAAGATGCATGGTGATGGACGGAAATGTCTATAATTCCTGGATGATGCTTGAAAGCTTTGGTTATCATAGCAGCACCGGAAATCTGGAAAATGTTCCCTTTTTGGAACCGTAGATAATACTTTTGAGGTATAGCTTCATCTCATTTGACCAATTGATTCAATAATAGCGCCATAATATGGCTGCATAAAAGCCTTGTAGTTGCTAGTCGTTGATGTGATTTGAGGACCTTTTTATATTGATTTACGCAGGGATCAACATTAAAGTTGCTTAAGCAATAGTCATTATAGTGAAATACCCTTCAAGTGGTAACTGTAGTTTACTGACGGCACTTTTCAGAAAGATAAAAGTTCTCTCCTTTACTTTCCCATTCGATTGATATTCATTCATGTTCTTAAATCATCTGTTGCTGTGAAGAACTTGTGATATAGAAGTGTCTGTCTGCGCTTCTTCACGATTTGTCTTATATCTCTGCAACCACCATAACTATGCCAAATATCTCATTAGCTTCAGCTTCATGACATATATAGAAGCTTCAGCTTCATGACATATATAGAAGCTTCAGCTTCAGCTTTATGTCCGCAACGATGAAGATGCTATCAGAGTCCGAGAATCTTCGTGATACCTATCCATTTTGTCGGGTGCTTGTGCGTATTTGGTCCGTTCATTTCTCTCTGTCTGTCTGTCAAGACTCGATAGAGCTATTTTTGTAGCTGTTGGCTTGGGATGAAAGAATTACAGATTTGGTTCTACAATTGGGTATTGGGTATTATCTTGTCATCGTTGTCACAGAACTGATTTTTAAGGTTCGAGCGCATGTGATTTAAACATTCTTCATCCAGCATTCCTTGCTATCTTGGTTTGATAACCTCGTATTTGGATTGGAAACGAGGTTGATATCCTATTATTGGGTGGGAATCAGGCCGGGCCGGGTTAAGCCCGGACCGGTCAACCGGGCTTCCGGGCCGTCCGGATGCCTATTTCATCAACCTAGTCCCGGCCCGGCCTAAGCATCCGGGTAGCCCGAAGCCCGGTTGATCTCATCCAAAACCAGACTCAATTCTATACATAAAAAATACGAAAATATTAAAAAAAATTAAGAAGAAAAATCTCATCCAACCTTGTCTATTTAGTCAAACATAGATCCAATCCTCTCCCAACAATTCTAAACCTACTGTCCCCTTCTCTAGCTTGCTTCTTCTTCTAGACGAAAGGCGTTCCCTTCTTCTTCTTCTTCTTCTAATTTTCTCTTCTTCTCTGGCATCTTCTCTTCTTCTTCCTATTGTCCATTTTCATCAGTATCCTCTTCCAAAAAACAACCGACAAGCTTGGAATGGTAGTGTTGTTGAGCACCGACAAATGAATCGGCAAGCTTAAAAGCTATTTGGTCCCCCAAGCTTCAAAAAGGCAAATTAATATTTGGGATTTGTAAATTGAAAGGGGTAAGATAAGTGGAGACATGGAAATTTGAAAGAAAATAATATATGAAGGGGGCGGCGTTTTTGTCATTCAATTCAATAAAACCCTAAATGAAACAACTAATAGAACCAAAAGAAATAAGCAACAGCCAACAGGCCCATCATTCCAATGTACCAAATATTAATTTATTTATTGTGACCGGGCCGGGCTTTTACCGGGTTTAGCCCGAAGCCCGAATATCCCATATTTACAGACCCGGGCCCGGCCCTATTCATATTTGACCGGGTTTTCGGGCATCCCGAAGCCCGGTTTGACTGGGCCGGGTCGGATAAAGCCCGGTAAAACGGGTCGGGTTTCCAACCCCTAATTATTCATGACATTTGTTCACTCAACCCCAAATCTGTAGTTGAACCTATTCCCATTTTTTGTGGTCTTGCTATTGATTAATGATTAATCATAATCTTAACCAAAAAAAATAGACCGTTAATTAGACGTTAATGAACTTATGATTCTCTGTTTATTTATATAGTTTTAATTTTTTTCTTACAAAGATGCACATAAATAATGATTTGGGGAAAAGATGTTCAAATCTTAATAAGGAAAGTTTTTTCAAGCAGTTATCAGTAGGGCTGTTGACGAACCAAGCTGCTCGTGTTCGGCTCGGAAAAAGCTCGCCCGTGACTCGGCTTGAAACGAACCGAGCCGGCTCGTTTATAAACAAGCAGAGCTCGAGCTCATGCCTGCTTGGCTCGGCTGGCTCGCGAGCCAGCTCGGTTCGTTGGCTCGAACAATGCAGCTCGCGAGATGGCTCGTTAGAGCTTGTTACACAGCTCGTCGATCATCTCGAGAATGGCTCGTGAGCTAGCTCGGTTAAGTAGCTCGATTTTGGAGCTCGCGAGCTAGCTCGATTTCGGAGGTCGCGAACTGACTCGATTTGGTCGTGAAATGGCTCGATTTTGGCTCATGAAATGGTTCGATTTTGGTTCGATTATTTTCAAAAAATCTAGATGTTGTAAACCATAATATCCATTTTAATTTTGGCTCAATTTCCTTAAGACCATATTGCACCATTATATTAATAATGTGTGCACCACATCGAACATGAAACAAATCTCCATCGAGAGGAAGTGGTTTTGGTTCTTATTTTGGCAGGTGGACTAGCATCATTAAAGCACGAGCTCGAAACCTTGCAAATGAGCTTGAAAGCTTGCAAACAAGCTCAATTCGAGCTTGAGCTCGTTTAGGTTCGTTAACGAGCTATTTTCGAGCCGAGTAGAGTTCGAAAGCTTGCAATCGAGCTCGATCCGAGTTCGAGCTCGTTTAGGCTTGTGAACGAGCCAGTTTTGAACCGAGCCGAGCCGAACTCGAGCCATAAAAAATTTGGTCGATCCGAGCTCGAGCTCGATTGATCGAGCTCGAACCAGAGTTCAAACCAAACGAGCCGAGCTCGGCAAAGCTCGGTTCGGCTCATCAACACCCCTAGTTATCAGGTGAATAAAATTTCAAAAAAATTCAAGAAAATTTTAAATTCTTAAATTTTAAATGTAAAAATTTAAAAGGGATAATAGGCCGGGAGGCCCCTGTACTATTGAAAGATAACAAACATGCCCTTCTACTATTAATTGCACCAAACAGGCCTCTCTACTATTAATTGCACCAAACAGGCCCCTCTACTTAGAACATAAAACAGAACATAAAACAAACAAGTCCTTCCGTTACAAATGTGACAAACGGCGTTACTGAATTGCTGACATAGTTGACACGTAACTTACCCGTAGTTTGTCAAAGTTTACACGTCAACCGATTGGAATGCCAACAACCATAAATGACTCCATTTTGACTCGGGTTTATTAGCAACAGATAATCCAAATAGTAAAAAACAACATCGTTTAGGGTTGGTGACAATCCAATCGGCTGACGTGTAAACTCTAACAACCTACAGGTCAGTGATGTGTCAACTATGGTAGCACAATAACGGCGTTTGTCACATTTGTAATGAAAGAACTTGTTTGTTATATTTGTAATGAAAGGACTTGTTTATTATATGATTATGTTCTAAGTAGAGGCTTGTTTGGTACAATTAATAGTAAATGGCCTATTTGTTATCTTTCATCAATAGTACAGTGCCTCCCACCTATTATCTCAATTTAAAATACGAAATGCAAATACAATGATAAATAGATAAATAGTGATATTTCAATTCAATTACTCGGCATAACATATGTAACAAAAAAACCATTACAAACTATTTATCGGGGATGTAAGATGAGATGAAGATCACTATTCACTGGTAAGATGAACTATTCCGTATACTGATTTACAGATGATACTAGATGACAGAAAGAAAGAGAACAAGTTTCGTGAATCAATAAGGAACACAAATAGGGTCACTGAACCACAAGGCGCCTGGCGCACATAGAGCACAAGTGCTTCCTTTTGGTCTTAAAGTAGAGTGGTAAGAAACAGAAACGCCATTGGCTCTCAATATCCATGGCTTGCACAATCCCCCCGCAGTAGGGACAAGCTCCAGGAGCCTGCTGCCTTGATATCACCCTTTCCTCCTCATCGCACACGAACACCAAACACATCCTTGTCTCCAATTAAACCAATTGCTCTCTTTCAATCAAATATGAATACACACCAGCCTGCAATTGATGCCTTAATTTCTGAGTAGATGAAGATGAGCTTAATGAGGTTTAAAATCAGCCAAGCAGCTAGATATGATTTCTTCCTTGTGTGTTTCTTATATATATATAGCAGAAGGAAGGGAGCGCGTGTGGAGCATCCTGGAAAAGTATAGCAGATGGAAGGAAGAAAACTTGTAGATAAAGTATGACCGCCGCTTCGCTCTTCCGCGTCGTCTTCCCGCAACGCGTAGTGGCCGGGAACATTCTCGATTACTTTGATTTTTCTTTCGCTACAAAAGGTTTCCATTAAATTAAACCTATATAAAGAAAACAAGATTTACACTATTTATTTATTAAGAGAATTTTTTGGGACAGGATCTGCTTCCAAATTATTTGGTTTGGACTCATTTCCAACAAAAAATTGGAGGGGTATTTTCGGGATTCTGAAAATATCATTAACCCTAATCTATTTCACAAAAACAGAGCCTCCTCTTTTCTTATTCCCCGCCGCTACCGCCTTCTTCTCCATCCACAGAAGCTATTTCCCCATGCTTTCTTGTTCTCCTTTCCAAGCCCCTTTCTCCGATTTGATCACCCTCCTCAAAATCTCTCTCTCCGCCGACCAGATCTGGTATAGAAAGGATGCCTAACAACTGTGTACCTAACCACTGTGTGTAGAAAGGATGCCTCCAGAGCTCTAGATGTCAGCCAAAGACGGTCGCCGGTCTTCACCACTCTTTTTGGCTCCACCTGCGTCGGTTCTCTCGAGTTCCGGTCCATCGCCGAGCCGGTGGGTCGGATCCAACCTGACATCTCCTCCGAGCCGAGTCCTACTTCTTCCTCTCCGATTTCAAAGGGATCGACCCCCTCATAACCATTTGGTAAGCTTCAGGTTGGTTATTATTTTGGTACAGAGGAGGAAGCAAGAGAGGAGGAAGAGGAAGCGAAAAAGAGGAGGATGACCCCCTACAATTGGAAGTCTGTCCTTGCTGGAAAGAGACAGGGTTGAAGAAGAGTGACTGATTTGTCACATATTCAAGTTTAGTGATTGATCCGTCATGTATTCAAAGTTCAGAGACTCATTTGTCACATACTAAGTTCAGTGCCTCATTTGTGACATACTAAGTTCAGTGAGAGACTTGTAGCTACCAAAACTTAGGTGATTGTTTAGTAATTATTAACAATTGTAAATTTATGTCATTTTTAAGGAAACATTATTTCAAGAGATATATCAATTGATAAGTTATTAGTTAAATTAATTGGTTAACTAGTTAACCATTTGGTAACTAGTTAACTCGATTGGTTAACTAGTTAACAACTTGATAACTATCAAGTTAACTAGTTAACTCGATAGGTTAACTAGTTATCAGCTAATTCACATGTTAACTAGTTATCTAACCATAGATAATCATGATGTTATCTAGCTATCAAATAATCTTGTTAACTAGTTAACTAGTTATCTAAATTATGACGTTAAATAGTTAACTAGTTAACTCGAGTAGATAACTAGTTAACAACTTGATAACTAGTTAACTCGACAAATCATGATCTAATCGAGTTAACTAGTTAACTAATTACAAATAACATAACTAGTTAACTAGTTAACTCATTTTCTAAATCATGATGTTAACTAGTTAACTAATTTTGATAACTAGTTATCAACTAAAAATCTTGTTAACTAGTTAACAACTTGATAAATAGTTAACTCAATTGGTTAACTAGTTAACTCGATTAGATAATAACATGTTAACTAGATAACTAGTTAACTATAAAAACTCAGGTTTACTAGTTAACTAGTTATCAATAAAAAAATATTGTTAACAAGTTATTAGTAAAAATCAGGTTAACTAGTTAACTTGTCATCGCCGGAAAAGTCGCCGGAGTTTGGTCGGTCTCCGGAGCCTCGCCGGAAAAGTCACCGGAAAACATGTTAACTGAAAAAATCCAAGTTAACTAGTTAAGAATAAAAAAATCATGCTAATAAGTTAATAGTAAAAATCAGGTTAACTAGTTAACTTGTCCTAGTCGGAAAAGTCACTGAAAAAAATTGTCTGAAAAAAGTCGTCGGAAAAGTCACCGGTGGCCGGCGACGGTGGACGCGCAGTGCTTACCGTAACAAGATTTAATAAAATATTTAATATAACATATAATTATAAAATATTTAAATTAAATATAATAATTAAATTTTCACATAAAAAAATATAATAATTAAATTATTTGTGTAAAGTCCTAAATGCCCCTATCAAATCTGGACCATTAGATTGGTCAATGGGTCAAACTAGATCTAATGGTTGGAGTTGGGTTTGGATTCCAAACCCTCAAAGGTTTGGACGCTGATATGCTTCTAGATTTTTTTAGTTTCTCTTCAATTTTTTAATTCCAATTTGGTTCGGTTCTAATTTTTTGTTACCCTCCATTTTATATTTTCATTGATTTTTATCTTGGGTGTGCAATTAATAATTAATAATTAATAAACCTATATAAAGCACACAAAGTTTAGGGAGTAGATCCGGCTCCAACCCTTTCCAAGGGTTGGAAGTCTTCCAACCTTTTCTCAACCATTAGATCACACTTTGACCATTTGACCAATCCAATAGTCTAGATTGTTAGGGGTATTTCGGACTTTACACACACCATTTAATTTTTATATTTAGATTAAATATATTAATATTCACAGTGATCAGTCAGTGACTCTCCGGCGACCGGCCACCGTCGCCAGCGACTGTCCACCGTTGCCGGCGACTTTTCCGGCGAGACTCCGGTGACTCCTTTTTTTTCTTCAAAAAAACTAGTTGCCACCTTTTTTTCTGTTAACTAGTTAACAGTATTTTTTTAACTGATAACAAGTTAATATGGTTTTTACCTGATAAGTAGTTAATGTCGGTTTTTTGTTTGATAACTTGTTAACAGATTTTAACTTGATAACTAGTTAACGAATAATTCATATAATCAAAATTTTAACGAGATTTTTTTGTTAACACAGTGTTAAACCAACCGAGTTAACTAGTTAAACAAATTTTTTTACTTGATAACAATTATTTTTTTGTTGAACTAGTTTAACCAAACCGATGTTAACTAGTAACCAACCAAATTAACATATTGTTAACTTATCAAGTTGTTAACTAGTTAACTTGTTAACAAATTTTTTACTCGATAACACTTATTTTTGTTAACTAGTTATCAGGTTGTTAACTAGTTAACCAACCGAGTTAACTAGTTATCCATCCGTGTTACCTAGTTATCAAGTTATTAACTAGTTAACCAACCGAGTTAACTAGTTAACTTATCAAGTTGTTAACTAGTTAACAAATTTTGTACTTGATAACAGTTATTTTTGTTAACTTGATAACCAATCGAGTTAACTAGTTAACTTATCAAGCTAACTATAAACCATGAGTCATGAGTCGACAAAAGCCCCAACAAGAAACGGCAAAAACACCTACTACAACACTACAAAAAAAAGCAAAAAAAGAGCCAGTATACAACCCAAACAAATGCTAAAAATAATCCAAGAACATCATCTATACATCATCATTATAAAAAAACAATGCTATTATCATCATCTTTACATCTATACATACATCATCATCATTATCTAAATCTCTTCACTGCAGAATCCAGGTTCTTCCTCCAATCCCCACTACCAAGCTTGCATTTGACTTGGGAACGTTCGAAAAGCAGATTCCCCAAGAAGAGATGTATCTCCCGGCTTTGGTAATTGCAAGGAAAAAACATGAGCAACTGTAGTTTGTGGATGCAAAAATCATAATCTAAATTGCGAAAGAGAGTAGCCAATCAGAATCAAGAATCAGAAACAGAAGAATTACGACGGAAGGGGACGAAAGGGGAATCTTACCAGTGCATTCTCCAACCCGGGACCCGGCTAGGTCGGGTTACCCTTGGTCAGCTAACCATGAACGGAGTCTTCGTCTGGAGGTGGAAGGCCAAGATCTACCGTAACGCGGCGACTTAGAAGGAAGGCGGCGGAGCTCGGCGGCTGGGTGGAATCGATGAACTGGACGGTGTGAGGGGTGGTGACCTTGATGTGGTGAGATTCCGAGGACGTTCCGACTTCGTGCACTGCTCCGACGACCAAGCTCCAACCTCGCCGTTTCTCTGAGGCAGAGGAATCAGATCTGTGAAAGTTATCTATAGATCTGCGAGGAGCCCCGAAGATTTGGCCACGAGGCTGCTCCGAGCTGAACTCGTCATCTGTCTGCACTTCACTTCCCTTCTTCTCCCTGTTTCCCTCGGTTCAGAGAAAAGAAAAAGCCATGGCTGAAGCCTCCATGATCATCGATCATCTCCAACACTCGAGATTGGTTAGAGCCGAGTCGATAATGGTGAGGAAGAAGGAGGCGATAATGGCGATCGGAGTTGAGAAGAGCCGACGGAGGTGACTTTGGGGAAGATTGGTCAGAGGAGAAGGAGGGAGAGAGGCGGCTGCTTTGCTAGGATAATTAGGGTTAAATTTATATTTTCGGAATTCAAAGAATACCCTTTCGGTTATTGGGGTTGGAACGGCCCAACCTTTAAAGGTTGGGTCCTGATCCGAAGTCCAAGGTTTACACTATTCATTAATGGGTTTTTCTTAGTTCCTCTTCAATTCTTTTTAGTTCCAATCCGGTTCGGTTCTAACTTTTTGTTACCCTCTATTTTACATTTTCATTGGTCTTTGTTTTGGTTGTGCAAATTATTAAATCTATATAAACCACACAAGTACTACTATTCATTAAAGAGTTTTTTACCATCTGATCCGCCCTGGTGGGCTCGTCAATAAAGAGAGAGGTCCGGTCTAGGTGAGCCGAACCAACAGGGCCTGAGCCTTCCTTGCTCGGGTGGGGAGCACCTTGCAAGGCGTACAGTCAGGCGTTAGAGGATAGCGTGAGGGTAAGGATAGATATGGAGAATAGGGAAAGGATAACAGAGAAGTACCGGGCGTGCGCCCTTGAATAGGGCGGATGACCAAGGCCTTTAGCGTGCAGCGTATGAGCGTGCAGTATCGGGCGTATGGTCTGGGTGTGTCGTGTCCTGCGTTGTGTGGGTGATGACACTCGATTTGACGTGATTATCAGCCTCATTTAAGCGACATTTCCTTGCTTAAGACATGGTTTTTAGGGTAGAATAACGAATATTCAATCAATTGCCCTATCTCGTGCCATTTGTGTTACTTTGGCCCGTTTCGGGTCTATTTGATGGTTTTCTAGTGTTTTTATGTTAGCACAAGTTTTTTTCCGTCAAATAAGTAGCCAAGGACGTGTCTAAGGCGTTGGAACCTTGAGGAATCGCACCGAAATCGATCCAAGGAGCCAACCAAGTCAAACAAATTCCTGCCTCGGTTTACAAAGGAGTTTTCGCCGAAAATCCCTTAGTGTTTTCGGCGAAAATACTAGCACAAATCCACTGATGTCAACTGAAGGATGTTTTCGGCGAAAACACTAAGTTTTCGCCGAGAACCGTTGGACCGAAAACCATAGAAGAAACAGCCGGCGGTCATCCACTTTTGCAAAGGAATTTTTGGCAAAAATTCCTTCATATTTTCGCCGAAATCCTAGTTAAAATTCGACGGTATTAGGGTTAAGTATAAATACTTAACCGGCGGCCCAAAATCAATATACTTTTCATAATCAGAATTTTCCAACTAATACCAAAGACTTCAAGGATTCTCAAGAGTTCTGAAGGAGAGTTTAGAGTTCGAAGAGCCGGAAAGAGATCGTGACGCCATCCCTTCCATCTCGAGGACTCGGAGATAGGATTACAGTCTACCGGAAGATCGAAGTTCTGCCGGAGTCGTCTTAATTAGGTTTTTCAGATACTTTTCTGTTCTTCCTTTGTATGATGAACTCTTTCTTTATCTTTGATTCTTTTGTGATGAACATGAGTAGCTAAACTCTTAGAGCTTAGACTAGATGAACCCTAAGTGACCCAGGGCTTTAAAGCGGTCACGGATCGGCGGTGATTAGATTCAAAGTTCAATCAGTTTCTCTTTCATGTTTGGTTTGTTCTTCATTGTTCATGTTTCTTGTCTGGATTGATCGCCTAGATTAGATTTTGGTTAAGCTAAGGATAGAAGCGAACGCTCGCCTTACTTTAAAACATCAAACTGAACAAGTAACCTTATAATTGGAGTGTGCCTTTCTTAGGAACCGGTTAGGGTAAATCCACTGCAAGAGTAACTCATGAATCGTTAGTAATTCCACCAGTTAAGTTAAGTCGTTGCAAGAGGCGACCGTACCCGGGCGACTAATTAATCTTGGTAGCTAGAACGGATAGAGCGAACGTTCGCCGGTCTTAAACCTAAGGGTTAGGAGTTATGGTGGTGTCTTAGAACCGATTGAATGAGAATTGAAATCTGCTGATCTGTTGATTGCCTATGCTCTGGTGAACGAAGGGGGATTCGAAGTCTAAGTTCGTCTGTCATCTCTGTTTTCAACCCTAATTTTCAATCTATTTTTAGTTTCAATTTTTAATTTCTCTGCATTTCTTAGAATTAGAAGTCGTGGAACTCACACCACGCACGAAGTGTTTAATCTGAGTAATTTGCTAGCTTATTTGAGTAGTCGATCATTAGAAGGCCCGTGGAATACGATCTACCCTAGCTTTTGTTAGCTTTGTTAGCTATTTGTTTGAACCAGCACAACGACGGGTTCATCAAATTGGCGCCGTTGCTGGAGACTTCTTTTGATTGGTTGAAAGAAGAACTAGCAATTTATTCTTCTACTTTCCATCTTTCACTTTTCCACCCACTTCGATTTTACACTGGTTTTTGTTTGTTTTTGTTATTTGTAGGTTGCTCACAGGTGTATGCATCGCCGCCCTTGGACTCGCTCCCAAACCGACAAGGCTAAGAGTGTAGAGAGACCAAGCAGTTCTGCTCCACCTCGACAATCACAGATTCCAAGGAGAAGAAGAACCAATCCACCTCCATCCGTCACTCCAATTAAGATCGAGGAACTGAAGGAGAGTTCCTCATCTTCACCGTTACCGTCACCTTCATCCGTTTCATACACGAGTCACTTCACCTCCTCCATCTCCTACCATGACTGATCAGTTACCACCACCACCACCAGGCGGAAATCCACCACCGCCGCCTGCACAGAAGAGTCTAGCTGACTACAACAAGCCGAGCGCGACTAGCGTTCGATCTGCCATTGCCGTGCCGCGCATTGAAGGAGATCCTGACTATGAGATCAAGATTCCATTCTTGACTATGATCTCTAGGGATCTACAGTTTGAAGGCAGACCACTAGACAATCCGTGCACACATCTAGCGGATTTCCTTGATCTCTGCAGCACTTTCAAGAACGGAACCCTCGACAAAAACACTCTTTGCTTGAGAGCTTTCTCGTTCTCTCTGAAAGGCGCAACCAAAAGGTGGCTTACTGGCAAACCACCTGGATATTACACTGATTGGGATACTCTGGCTCAGGACTTCGTTGAAGAATACTTCCCTCCTGCCAGAACAACAGCCATCAAAGACAGCATCGCCAGATTCTCCCAAAAAGAAGGCGAAAGCTTGTACGATACTTGGAATCGATTCCAAGCACTTCTCTACAACTGTCCTCATCACGGATTCGAGCAGAGGCAGTTAGCCGAAATCTTTGCTCGAGGTCTTCGAGAAGAATCTGCCAAGTGGGTCAATTCTCTAGCTGAAGGTGATTGCACTACGCTCACACCTGAAGCTGCTCTCCTTCATTTTGCAAACTGTGCTTCCAAGTCGAGGAATTGGGAACGACAATCAGAAGGATCAAGGAGCAAGCTCGGTCTCGAAGCTACTATCGAAGCATCTGAAGAAGTCCTATACACCAATCAAACCACCGACAGCTTCTGTCTATGTTGCTGATTGCGAATGGTATGGAGCTTGTGCGCATAATGGACGCCGATGCCAGAATTTTGGTAAGACGGAAGTCTGGTCCGCCGAAGAGGTAAATTTCGTTCAACAAGGTTTCGTTAACAATCAAAATGGTTATGCTGGCTACCGCAACTTCAGGCAGCAAGGGAACTATCAAGACAGACTTCCCTACAATAATGGCGCCAACCATAACCAGAACCAGAATAACCGCCCAACTGGTCCAGCTCAGGATCAGAAGCCTAACCATCCACCGGGAGGTGTCTATCAGCCGCCACACCGTAATCCGGGTAACTATGGAACTGCTCCTGGTAATCGCCATAATCAATATTTGAATAACACCTATACAGGTCAGCAGTACCAGAAGGAAAACAACGTCAGTGACCTGGACAAGAAGCTTAGTCAGATCATCACCAGACTCGACGATCATGACAGTCAGTTCAAAGCTCAAGCTCTTCTCAATCAAGTACAGATAGCAACCGGTCAAAGAATTGAGCAGGTTGTGAACAACATCTCGAGCATGCTAGCATCTGGTCGACCATTTGGCCAACTTCCGAGCCAGACAGAGCCGAATCCGAGAAAAGGAACAAGCTAAGATGGTATCTGTTAAAAAGTTTACAAGATTATCTGCTGACGCCTGTTCTGTTTTACGCAGGATCGCTGAAACTCTAGAGAAGAAGGAAGCACTGAAAGTGGCGCCTAAGGAGGATGATCCTTCTCTTGCACCATACTATGTGAAGCCTCCGTTTCCAAGAGCATTGCTGCCAAATGCAAGGATCGAGACTGGCATGAAGGGGAATAAAGAAGGATATCCTGATGCTCGTAGCACGAAACCCCCCTCTCCATATCAAGCTAAGTGTTCTGATCCTAGTTCTTTCACTCTGCCTCTTGTCATTAATGATGTTGAGATAGAACGTTGTTTGGTTGATCTTGGCGCGTCCGTTAATGTTATGCCTATGAGTCTGTATGAGAAATTGAACCTAGGAGAACTTGAACCGCCTAGCATGCAACTTGTCTTTGCTAATAGATCACTTAAAACCCCTAGGGGAGAGATAAAAGATGTTGTTACTAAATGTGGTCCTTTCACGTTCTTAGCTGACTTTGTTATCATTGATACTTGTAAAGATGATTCTACCATTCTCATAGGGCGACCTTTCATGGCTACTAATGGAATGCAAATTAACATTCCAAATGGTTCTTTAACTTTGAGGGATGGTAAAGAAACGATAACATTCCGCCTTAAAGACGGAATGAAATATAATCCCAAGAATGAAGAATTTCATTGTCTAGCTGTTGAAACTGTGGAGTTGGCTCTGGTAAACTCCGTCCCTGATATCTCTTCTAGTGTGCCTAGATCAATTGCTGTTACAGGTGCTAGACAGATTACCAAGTAGAAACCGAAATCTGTTCCTCAGAAGCCGCCAAAGAAGAAGGAACTGCAAGCCTCTTCTAAGCCACCGAGAAAAGATCCTAGTAGATCCCGGGGGAAGAACAAGAAGACGAAGACTCAAATGGTCTGGAGACCAGTTGTGCCGCCACCTTCTACCGAGCCAGCTGCACCACCAATTCGTTCCGAGATACCGCGCCGGAACAAGTATTGAAGGAGAAGCCTAAAGCATCTCTGATGACACTCAATTTGACGTGATTATCAGCCTCATTTAAGCGACATTTCCTTGCCTAAGACATGGTTTTTAGGGTAGAATAGCGAATATTCAATCAATTGCCCTATCTCGTGCCATCTGTGTTACTTTGGCCCGTTTCGGGTCTATTTGATGGTTTTCTAGTGTTTTTATGTTAGCACAGGTTTTTGCCGTCAAATAAAGTAGCCAAGGCCGTGTCTAAGGCGTTGGAACCTCGAGGAATCGCACCGGAATCAATCCAATGAGCCAACCAAATCAACCAAACTCCTGCCTCGGTTTACAAAGGAGTTTTCGCCGAAAATCCTTCAGTATTTTTGGCGAAAATGCAAGAACAAAATCACTGATGTCAACTGAAGGAAGTTTTTGGCGAAAACCCTAAGTTTTCGCCGAGAACAATTTATCCGAAAATCACAGGAGAAAAGCAGCCGGCGGACCATCCATTTACACTAAGATTTTCGGCGAAAATTCCTTATGATTTTTGGCGAAAATTCTAGTTAAAATCTGGCGGTATTAGGGTTAAGTATAAATACTTAACCGGCGGCCCATACTTGAAGAGACATCATAATTACCAACTAATACCGAACTTCATAATTCTCTCAAGTTCTGGAGCAAAGAGTTTAGAGTCCAAAGAGCCGGGAAGAGATCGTGATGCCATCCCTTCCATCTCGAAGACTCGGAGCTAGGATTGCAGTTTACCGAAGATCGAAGTCTGCCAGAGTCGTCTTAATTAGGTTTTTCAGATACTTTTCTGTTCTTCCTCTGTATGATGAACTCTTTCTTTATCTTTGATTCTTTTGAGATGAACATGAGTAGCTAAACTCTTAGAGCTTAGACTAGATGAACCCTAAGTGACCCAGGGCTTTAAAGCGGTCACGGATCGGCGGTGATTAGATTCAAAGTTCAATCAGTTTCTCTTTCATGTTTGGTTTGTTCTTCGTTGTTTATGTTTCTTGTCTGGATTGATCACATAGATTAGATTCTGGTTAAGCTAAGGATAGAAGCGAACGCTCGCCTTACTTTAAAACATCAAACTGAACAATTAACCTTATAATTGGAGTGTGCCTTTCGTAGGAACCAGTTAGGGTTAATCCACTGCAAGAGTAACTCATGAATCGTTAGTAATTCCACCAGTTAAGTTAAGTCGTTGCGAGAGGCGACCGTACCCGGGCAACTAATTAATCTTGGTAGCTAGAACGGATAGAGCGAACGTTCGCCGGTCTTAAACCTAAGGGTCGGGAGTTATGGTGGTGTCTTAGAATTGATTGAATGAGAATCGAAATCCGCTGATCTGTTGATTGCCAATGCTCTGGGGAACAAGGGGGATTCAAAGTCTAAGTTCGTCTGTCATCTCTGTTTTAATCAACCAATTCCCAATCTGTTCTTAGTTTCAATTTTTAATTTCTCTGCATTTCTTAGAATTAGAAGTCGTGGAACTCATACCACGCACGAAGTGCTTAAACCTGAGTAATTTGCTAGCTTTTTTGAGTAGTCAATTATTAGAAGGCCCGTGGAATACGATCTACCCTAGCTTTTGTTAGCTTTGTTAGTTATTTGATTGAGTCGTCAACGACCGGTTCATCAAATTGGCGCCGTTGCCGGGGACTTCTTTTGATTGGTTGAAAGAAGAACTGACAATTTACTCTTCTATTTTCCATCTTTCACTTTTCCACCCACTTCAATTTTACGCTGGTTTTTGTTGTTTTTGTTATTTGTAGGTTGTTCACAGGTGTATGCATCGCCGCCCTTGGACTCGTTCTCAAACCGACAAGGCTAAGAGTATAGAGAGACCAAGCAGTTCTGCTCCACCTCGACACTCACAGATTCCAAGGAGAAGCAGAACCAATCCACCGCCATCCATCACTCCGATTAAGATTGACGAACTGAAGGAGAGTTCCTCATCTTCACCATTACCGTCACCTTCATCCGTTTCATACACCTAGTCACTTTCACCTCCTCCATCTCCTACCATGACTGATCAATTACCACCACCGGGCGGAAATCCACCACCGCCGCCTGCACAGAAGAGTCTAGCAGATTACAACAAGCCGAGCGCGACTAGTGTTCGATCTACCATTGCCATGCCGCGCATTGAAGGAGATCCTGACTATGAGATCAAGATTCCATTCTTGACTATGATCTCTAGGGACCTACAGTTTGAAGGCAGGCCACTAGACAATCCGTGCACACATCTAGCGGATTTCCTTGATCTCTACAGCACTTTTAAGAATGGAAACCTCGACAAGAACACTCTTTGCCTGAGAGCTTTCCCGTTCTCTCTGAAAGGCGCAGCCAAAAGGTGGCTTACTGGCAAACCACCTGGATATTACACTGATTGGGATACTCTGGCTCAGGACTTCGTTGAAGAATACTTCCCTCCTACCAGAACAACAGCCATCAAAGACAGCATCGCCAGATTCTCCCAAAAGGAAGGCGAAAGCTTATACGATACTTGGAATCGATTCCAAGAACTTCTCTACAACTGTCCTCATCACGGATTCAAGCAGAGGCAGTTAGCCGAAATCTTTGCTCGAGGTCTTCGAGAAGAATCTGCCAAGTGGGTCAATTCTCTAGCTGAAGGGGATTGCACTACGCTTACACCTGAAGCTGCTCTTCTTCATTTTGCAAACTGCGCTCCCAAGTCAAGGAACTGGGAGCGACAATCAGAAGGATCAAGGAGCAAGCTCGATCTCGAAGCTACTATCAAGGCAGAAATAGAGAAGCATCTGAAGAAGTCTACTACACCAATAAAACCACCGGCAGCTTCTGTCTATGTTGCCGATTGCGAATGGTGTGGAGCTTGTGCGCATAATGGAGGCCGATGCCAGAATTTTGGTAAGACAGAAGTTTGGCCCGCCGAAGAGGTCAATTTCATTCAACAAGGCTTCGTTAACAATCAAAATGGTTATGCTGGCTACCGCAACTTCAGGCAGCAAGGGAACTATCAAGACAGACCTCCCTACAATAATGGCGCCAACCATAACCAGAACCAGAATAACCGCCCAGCTGGTCTAGCTCAGGATCAGAAGCCTAACCATCAACCGGCAGGTGTCTATCAGCCTGCACACCGTAATCCGGGTAATTATGGTACTACTCCTGGCGATCGTTAGAATCAATATTTGAATAACACCTATCAAGGGCAGCTGATGACACTCGATTTGACGTGATTATCAGCCTCATTGAAGCAACATTTCTTTGCTTAAGACATTGTTTTTAGGGTCGAATAACGAATATTCAATCGATTGCCCTATCTCGTGCCATTTGTGTTACCTTGGCCCGTTTCGGGTCTATTTGATGGTTTTCTAGTGTTTTCATGTTAGCACAGGTTTTTGCCATCAAATAAAGTAGCCATGGACGTGTCTAAGGCGTTGGAACCTCGAGGAATCAAACTGGAATCGATCCAAGGAGCCAATCAAGTCAAACCGAAAATCTGCCATTCACACTTACAGTTTCGGCGAAACCAGGCCTCCAATTTCGGCGAAACCAGCAGTTCAAATCAACTGATGCCAACAGAAGGATGGTTTTGACGAAATAAATCAACTGCTCGACCGAAGACATTGAACAGCCGGCGGAGCCCTCAACTCAAAGCCAGTTTCGTCGAAACTATCCCTATGGTTTCGGCGAAAACATCAGCTCAGCCCGGCCCAACTAGGGTTAAGTATTTATACTTAATCCGGCGGCCCGAAAAGGGAGAGGCATTGGAGAGATTCATAATTAATCATGATACAACTTTTCGAGATGAGAATTCTCTGAAGTTCTGGAGCGAAGAGTTGGAGTTCGAAGAGCCGGATAGAGATCGTGACGCCATCCCTTCCACCTCGGAGAACCGGAGCTAGGAGTGCAACTTACTGAAGATCGGAGTCTGTCAGAGTCGTCTGAATTAGGTTTTTCAGATTCTTTTCTGTTCTTCCTCTGAATGATGAACTCTTTCCTTGTCTTTGTTTCTTTTGTAATGATCATGAGTAGCTAAACCCTTTTAGAGCTTAGACTAGATGAACCCTAAGTGACCCAGGGCTTTAAAGCAGTCATGGATCGGCGGTGATTAGATTCAAAATTCAATCAGTTCTTTTTCATGTTTGATTTGTTCTTCATTATTCATGTTTCTTGTCTGGATTGATCACGTAGATTAGATTCTTGTTAAGCTAAGGATAGAAGCGAACACTCGCCTTACTTTAGAACATCGAATTAAACAATTAACCTTATAATTGGAGTGTGCCTTTCGTAGGAACCGGTTAGGGTTAATTCACTGCAAGAGTAACTCATTAATCACTAGTAATTACACCAATTAATTAAGTCGTTGCGAGAGGCGACCGTACCCGGGCGGCTAGTTAATCTTGGTAGTTAGAACGGATAGAGCGAACGTTCGCCGGTCTTAAACCTAAGGGTAAGGAGTTATGGTGGTGTCTTAGTAATTGATTGAATGAGAATCGAAATCCGCTGATCTGTTGATTGCCAATGCTCTGGGGAACGAAGGGGGATTCAAAGTCTAAGTTCGTCTGTCATTCTTGTTTCCAAACCCTAATTCTCAATCTACTTTAGTTTAATCTTTTTAATTTTTCTGCATTTCTTAGAAGTAGAAGTCGTGGAACTCACACCACGCACAACTTGTTTTTCCTTGAATAATTTGTTAGTTCTGAAGTAGCCAATCATTCGAAGGCCCGTGGAATACGATCTGCTATACGCTTTTTCTTAGCATTAGTAGTTTTTATTTGGCTGAACGTCCGAACAACGACCGGGCGGTTCACCAAATTGGCGCCGTTGCCGGGGACTTCTTTCGATTGTTGAAAGAAGATCTGGCAATTTATTCTTCTATTTTCCATCTTTCATTTTTCCATCCACTTCGATTTTCCACTGGTTTTGTTTGTCTTTGTTATCTGTAGGTTTACAGGTGTATGCCTCACCGTCCTTGGACTCGCTCTCAGACCGAACAGGCTAAGATTGCAGGGAATCCAGGCAGTTCTGCTACACCTCTACGATCACAGATTCTGAAGGAAGGCAGATCCAATCCATTCATCACTCCGATCAAGATCGAGGAACCGAAGGAGAGTTCCTCATCTCCGTCTTCACCGCACTCTTCATCCGCTTCATACACCGAGTCACTTTCACCCCCTCCATCTCCCACCATGACCGATAGATTACCATCAAACGACGATCAACGGCCGCCACCCCCACCTGCACAGAAGAGTCTAGCAGACTATAACAAGCCGAGCGCGACTAGCGTTCGATCTGCCATTGCCGTTCCGCGCATTGAAGGAGATCCTGACTATGAGATCAAGATTCCATTCTTGACCATGATCTCTAGGGATTTACAGTTTGAAGGCTGGCCCCTAGACAATCCGTGCACTCATCTTGCAGACTTCCTTGATCTCTGCAGTACTTTTAAAAACAGAAACCTCGACAAAAACACTCTTTGTCTGAGAGCTTTCCCGTTCTCTTTGAAAGGCGCTGCTAAGAGGTGGCTTACTGGCAAACCACCTGGCTACTACACTAACTGGGATACTCTGGCTCAGGACTTTGTTGAAGAATACTTCCCTCCGGCCAGGACAACCGCCATCAAGGACAGCATCGCCAGATTCTCCCAGAAAGAAGGAGAAAGTTTATATGATACTTGGAATCGATTCCAAGAACTTCTCTACACCTGCCCTCATCATGGATTCGAGCAGAGGCAGTTAGCTGAAATCTTCTCTCAAGGACTTCGAGAAGAATCTGCCAAGTGGGTCAATTCTCTAGCTGAAGGGGATTGCACTACACTCACTCCTGAAGCTGCTCTTCTGCACTTCGCAAACTGTGCCTCCAAGTCAAGGAACTGGGAGCGACAATATGAAGGATCAAGGAGCAAGCTAGATTTCGAAGCAGCTATCAAGGCAGAGGTAGAGAAGCATTTGAAGAAGTCTACCACACCAATCAAGCCACCGGCAGCTTCTGTCTATGTTGCCGATTGCGAGTGGTGTGGAGCTTGCGCACATAACGGAGGCCGTTGTCAGAATTTTGGTAAGGCAGAAGTCTGGTCTGCCGAAGAGGTAAATTTCATCCAACAAGGCTTCGTTAATAATCAGAATGGTTATGCTGGTTATCGTAACTTCAGACAGCAAGGGAACTATCACGACAGACCTCCCTATAATGTTGGCGCCAATCATAACCAAAACCAGAATAACCGCCCGGCTGGTAAGGTTCAGGATCAGAAGCCTAACCATCCGCCGGCAGGTGTCTACCAGCCGCCGCATCGCAATCCGGGTAATTATGGAACTGCTCCTGACAATCGCCAGAATCAATATCTTAACAGTACCTATCCAGGACAGCAACATCAAAGAGATAATAATGTCAGTGACCTGGATAAGAAGCTCAGCCAGATCATCACAAGACTCGATGATCATGACAGTCAGTTCAAGGCTCAAGCTCTTCTCAATCAAGAACAAATAGCATCTGGACAACTGATTGAGCAAGTCGTGAACAACATCTCGAGCATGCTAGCATCTGGTCGACCATTTGGCCAGCTTCCAAGCCAGACAGAGCCAAACCCGAGAAAAGAACAGGCTAAAATGGTAACTGCTCGAAAACTTCTGAACTTAATTGCTGATGCCTTTTCTATTTTACGCAGGATCGCTGAAACTCCGGAAGAAGAGGAAGAAGAGGAACAGAAACCAGCGCCTAAGGATGATCCTCCTCTTGCACCATACGTCGTAAAGCCTCCTTTTCCTAGAGCACTGCTGCCAAACGCAAGGATCAAGACTGGCATGAAGGGGAACAAGGAAGGATACCCTGTCATTCGTATTAAGAAACCTGTCTCTCCATATCCAGCTAAGTTATCTGATCCTGGTTCTTTTACTTTGCCTTTGGTCATTAATGATGTTGAGATTGAACGTTGCTTAGTTGATCTAGGAGCATCTGTTAATGTCATGCCTGTGAGTCTATATGAAAAGTTAAACCTAGGGGAACTTGAGCCGCCCAGTATGCAACTCGTCTTTGCTGATAGATCGCTTAAAACCCCTAAGGGAGAGATTAAAGACGTTGTCACCAAATGTGGTCCGTTCACGTTCTTAGCTGATTATGTGATTATGGATACTAGTACAGATGACGCTACTATTCTCATAGGTCGACCTTTCATGGCTACTACTGGAATGAATATTAACGTTCCTAATGGTTCTTTGACTTTAAGAGTTGGTAAAGAAACGAAAACGTTTCGTCTTAAAGACGGCATGAAATATGACTCTAGGAATGAAGAATCTCACTGCTTAGCTGTTGAAATTGTGGAGTTGAATCCGGTCAAATCCGTTACTAATGCTTCTTCCAGTGTCTCTAGATCAGTTGTTGCTACAGGCATTAAACAGGTCACTACGAAAAAAACCAGAAATTTTGGTTCAGAAGCCACTTAAGAAGAAGAAGAAGGAACCGCAAGCCTCTTCTAAATCACCGAGCAGACCTCGAGGAAAGAACAAGAAGACAAAGACCCAAATGGTCTGGAGACCAAAAGCTCCACCGTCTTCCACCGAGCCAGCTGCGCCACCAATCCGTTCCGAGAAACCGGCGCCGGGACAAGTATGGAGGGAAAAGCCGAAAGCATCTCCTAAGGAAGTATTAACGATCACCGATCCTGGTGATAACAAGCCGAAGAAGAAAGAAAAAGAGAAACCGACAGTCCTCATTCCTTCTATCGTCACACTAAAGAAGGATGACCTCTCTAGAGAGCTGTTCGGACCATTCAAGTTCGTTGATCATCTTCCCGACGGACGTACCAAACTACTACATGCAAACGGGAAGAGATTCACGCTTACCGGAGAAGTCCCGAAGCTGTACTTCATGAACTCCGACGCGAGCGTGAAGGAGAATCTAGGTTGGGATGTCTCCTAATACCGTCCAGGTATCGTCCAGCTCAAGGACGTTAATAAAAGAGCGCTTCGTGGGAGGCAACCCACGGCTGGAGTCAGTTTTGTTTTGTTTCAACCTTGGTATTTTAGAGTCGGTTCGGAAGAGCCAAAAGTGTCAGTTTGTTTGATTTATTATTTTTCGTGTAGAGTCTGCATGTCATAGAGTCAGTCACAAGTTGATTGAGGTCATTCCGATTTTTCTGGATTTAACTGTGATTTTCTGAAGTTGGCCTGATTTACGAAAATATTTTCACCCGAACAGTTCAAAATTTTCGGCGAAGCCACTACCATTTTCGGCGAAACTGATTCTTGATTTTCGAACTCATTCTTCCTGTTTCCTATTTTTGGTTCGAAAATTTTCTGATTTCGGCGAAACCATCCCAACTAAATTTTTGGCGAAACCGAACTACCATTTTCGGCGAAACCGCTTTTTTCAAATCGGTCAATCCATGTTAACTTGTAGTTTCGGCGAAACCAACCCCCTACTTTCGCCGAAACTGATTTGAAAAATCACTTAATTATTCCCTCTAAAATTTCGGACCACCCCCTCTCTCATCCCCTCTCTTTTTCGCCCAGCCACCCGAAACCCCCCTATCGTTTTCAAATCGCCGACCACCCTCCACTTTAAAAACCCGCCGTCGCCGCCGTTTCACCCGTCGCCGACCGCCGCCGCACCTCTCCCCTCCTCATTTCGATCCCACCAAGCCCTAGAACGTTCGAATCGGAGCTTTGCAGCTCCAGTTCTCCGAAACCCCAGTTTTCAAGTTTTTCACCGATTCCTCTCACCTCGTTCATTTTTAGCAATCATGACTTCAAGGTAAGTTGTATAACCTTTCAATACGAATCTTTTGACATATAGATTGCTGAATTTCGTTGAGGTTGACTTTTGGTTGACTTTTTGGTTTACCTCGTTTTGCGTGCCGACTGTTTCGTGTGAACTAGGATTGACTGAACTTATAGAACTGTTCTAGGATGCTTAGGGAGTTCCGAGCTTAATCTCCATATCATTTGGTCATGTGTTGCTATGCATACGATTAATTTCTTGTTATGTTGACTTTTGTGAGAAATGTCGGTTTGACTTTGAACTGTGTTGATCATTTGGCTGTCATAAGTGTTCATTCTTGTTCATATTGTCGTGCTGCCATTTGAAATCATATTTTACCGTCATTCTCCAAGTTTTGATAGTCTTGCCATGATTAGGGTCCAATATGCTTAAAGGTTGACTTTCTAAATGTCAGTTTGACTTTTTGAACACTGATTGTAATTCTCCGATTCTGGCTGTTCCGAAGTATGTATTTTACTGTCTATGATTACCGGTTACTCCGCTTTCCTTACCCCACTTAGTTTCCCTCATTTCTTTGTGAAATCAAGTTTTTTTTACTAAGTGTGGGGTAAGGTTTTGGTCGACTAATTTGGTTTCATTCTGGTTTAGGAACACCTTTGAGCGCAGGACTAAGGTGCGACTCGATGGCGCCTCGAGCTCAGGAGCTGCCGCTCCCGTCACACCCGCCATTCTGGGTCCTCCACCTGCACTCCCTCGCCATGCTGGTTACCATCCCACCATCGCCCATCTACCGGACTTCTACTTTGAGAGCTTCCAGAAGATCGAGCACATCCGTGGAGCTGACGTGCGTCCTTTATCCATGGAGTCACTCCAGGAGCATAACGAGGATTCCTACCGGAACGTGCATGACGCCCTAGCACCGGCCGGTCTCCTAGAGCTGACCACCATAGTCGCCGAGTTCCCAGACATTGCTCTCCAGGAGTTCTGGGCGACATTTGACTTGGACGAGCATAAGAGGAGACGGGGCCAGAAGGTGATCACCTTCTTTCTTGGTGGGGTGTACAGGCAGCTCACCTACGATGAGTTTGCCGCTCATCTGGGCATCCCCTACGAGCACTATCACGATCACCACCTCGGCTGGGGCGATGATGATGACGACGAGGAGTTGTACGCCCTCTGGAGCCACATGACAGGCGTGCCTGGCGATCGCCTCGGGAAGAGCAACTCAGTTAAGTCTCTCTCTCACCCGCTCTATAAGTTTATTCATATGGTTTGGCGGAGGTCACTTTTATATGTCAGAGACAAGGATCGCCACCATATCCTTAAGGAGGAGCTCGTGCTTCACCGAGCCATCCGAGAGAGCTACCCTCTCCACCCCGGCTGGGTGCTAGCTCACATCTTCAGCCAGCGGACCAAGCGGAGGAAGCTACCACGCAAACTCTTGGGAGGCAACTTCATAGGTCAGCTCATCCTCTCCTTCGGCATCAGCCATGAATATGGCCCTAACATTCCACGACACCCAATTATGATCGTTGGAGGAGACTTGGCGGTCGAGTATGACTTAGAACTCGACCTCAGTCCCCATGTAGCAGCAGATCCTCCACTCCAACCTACGGTCGAGTCGGAGGACGAAGATGATGCTGAGGAGCAGCAGCCGCAGCCACCGCCTGAGTTTCAAGATTATATACCCTCGCCACACCATCAGGCAGGGTACATCCACCAGTCGCCGCCGCGCATTCCAGATCCATTTCCGGCGCATACTCACCAGCCGCGACATCACCCCGCGGATGTGGGAGAGTTATACGAGCGACTGCAGGAGTGACGCATCACCGACAACGCCGCTCAAGAGGCGCGATGGACTATTATGCAGCAACATATGCGCCGAGCCGACCGGCGATATGAGCGACAGCTGGAGTGGCAGCGACAGCTCGGCGACTACTTCCACTTCCCCCACCCCGACACCTCTGACCAGTGATGATCAGGTGGTGTCCTTTTCCTTGTCCTTTCTTTTTATTTATTCTTTTCGGACTTCGGTCCAACTTTTTTCTGTGTGGACCCGGGGCACTTGTCCCGGTTTCCTTTTTATGTTTCATTTGTTTTTGTTTTGTAGGCAATTGGGCGATTTCGTTTGCTTCGGGTTAGACTACACTTCCCTCTGCTCCGAGATCCGTGCTGACCTCTGAAATCAACCGTCCTCATCCAGGTTCTTCCATTCCACTCTAAACTCTAGAATTAGTCCTGTGAGGACACAGTCCGATTTAAGTGTGGGGTAGGATGCTAGAGAACCTTGCATGAACTTGATTGCCCTTAATTGCATTATTTGTGTGCCTCCTGATTCCATTCCAGTCTCTCTAGCATTAGAATGGCTCAGTTCTTGATTTTTGATGTTAAGTTGTTGTTCAAACTTTCATAATGATGCTTAGACTGCTTAACCTAGAACTTGAGAACCAACTTGTATGCTTTGATGCTAAATTGCCTGGTCAGAACAGAATTTTAAAATCACACTTGTAGTTTGTAGCCTTGATTGCATGAAAATGACCGAATCCGACTAGCAAACCAACGGTGAGCTTTTGATCCATTGCACGTAACTTGCAATTTTAATTCTTTCTGAGTGGTTTTCTGTTTACTTGAATGAGTTAGAATTTGCATGAGACCTACTCGAGACCACACGATAACACGAGTTCTAGAAGGATAGGGGCACCTAGATTCAGCTACTAAGCCAGATAGCCTACCAAACGATAAAATCCACTAGGTTTAGACCCTTGAGCTTGGCCTGTTCTTTTGGTTCGATAATACATTACAGCCATTTCCCATTTCCTTCATTCCCCGTTGATCCCCTGTGGTTGTAGTTCTAGATTGATCTACCGGAAGTCGGTTTGTGGTAACCTGCCTATAGCCATTAAACAGGTGGTCTTAGCTAATATGTCCAGACGTGTAAACCCCTCTAGCAACTAAAAGAAAAATCGGCACAAAAGAAAATAAAAGTAAAAAAGAGAAAAAGAGAAAAATTTCGAAAAAATGAGGAAAGAAGAAAATAAGAAAAAGTTCAAAGTGTAGTTCAAATAAAACGTTCTTCTCCCTATAAATGGAAGAACGAAGTAGAAAGAAAAGTTGAAAAGAAAAGAAAAAAAATGTGTATGCAAAAGGAAAAGAATAAGTGCTAGGTTGCTTGAGGGTATCATAGGACGAGCGTTCATCATTCCACCAGTGTTTGGTTAGACGGTAGGAAGCCATAGATTAGATTCGAGGGAAGTTAGTCGAACGCTACACCGCACCAAGCCATCATCATTCATTCCCATCATCCATCTCATTATAAACCCGAGTAGTGTAGATTTCATTACGGTCCTAGCAGGGAAGTCCTTCTTGACTAGATACTCGTGTTGTCACAGTGGTGGAGATGTGGTCGAAATGCAAACCTATGACAGAATTCGGTAACAGAGAATGATCGAGAGCAGAAACACGTCCTTAAACACAGAGAGTGAGAGTCCCCATTGTACTAAATATATCTTGTGTGAGGAGTCTGGACAGTCAGGTCAAATTCGTACATGATTGATTGCTAATTACTTGTCGTGTGCAGTTTATTAGTGAGACCAGGTAGTTTGGCTGATCAGTATGCATGTTAGGTTTCTTGTTCTAGGATCGATCTGTCTAATAATTCATTGTGCTTGATTGAGCTCCAATTTAATCGATCTTATCATTTATGAACATGAGCGTTTCTATTCAGTTTGCTTGAGGACAAACAAAAGCTTAAGTGTGGGGTATTTGATGACACTCGATTTGACGTGATTATCAACCTCATTTAAGCAACATTTCTTTGCTTAAGACATTGTTTTTAGGGTCGAATAACGAATATTCAATCGATTGCCCTATCTCGTGCCATTTGTGTTACCTTGGCCCGTTTCGGGTCTATTTGATGGTTTTCTAGTGTTTTCATGTTAGCACAGGTTTTTGCCATCAAATAAAGTAGCCATGGACGTGTCTAAGGCGTTGGAACCTCGAGGAATCAAACTGGAATCGATCCAAGGAGCCAATCAAGTCAAACCAAAAATCTGCCATTCACACTTACAGTTTCGGCGAAACCAGGCCTCCAATTTTGGCGAAACCAGCAGTTCAAATCAACTGATGCCAATAGAAGGATGGTTTCGGCGAAATAAATCAACTGCTCAGACCGAAGACATTGAACAGCCGGCGGAGCCCTGAACTCAAAGCCAGTTTCGCCGAAACTATCCCTATGGTTTCGGCGAAAACATCAGCTCAGCCCGGCCCAACTAGTGTTAAGTATTTATACTTAATCCGGCGGCCCGAAAAGGGAGAGGCATTGGAGAGATTCATAATTAATCATAATACAACTTTTTGAGATGAGAATTCTCTGAAGTTCTGGAGCGAAGAGTTGGAGTTCGAAGAGCCGGATAGAGATCGTGATGCCATCCCTTCCACCTCGGAGAACCGGAGCTAGGAGTGCAACTTACCGAAGATCGGAGTCTGTCAGAGTCGTCTGAATTAGTTTTTTCAGATTCTTTTCTGTTCTTCCTCTGAATGATGAACTCTTTCCTTGTCTTTGTTTCTTTTGTAATGATCATGAGTAGCTAAACCCTTTAGAGCTTAGACTAGATGAACCCTAAGTGACCCAGGGCTTTAAAGCGGTCACAGATCGGCGGTGATTAGATTCGAAATTCAATCAGTTCTTTTTCATGTTTGATTTGTTCTTCATTATTAATGTTTTTTGTCTGGATTGATCACCTAGATTAGATTCTTGTTAAGCTAAGGATAGAACCGAACGCTCGCCTTACTTTAGAACATCGAATTAAACAATTAACCTTATAATTGGAGTGTGCCTTTCGTAGGAACCGGTTGGGTTAATTCACTGCAAGAGTAACTCATTAATCACTAGTAATTACACCAATTAATTAAGTCGTTGCGAGAGGCGACCGTACTCGGGCGGCTAGTTAATCTTGGTAGTTAGAACGGATAGAGCGAACGTTCGCCGGTCTTAAACCTAAGGGTAAGGAGTTATGGTGGTGTCTTAGTAATTGATTGAATGAGAATCGAAATCCGCTGATCTGTTGATTGCCAATGCTCTGGGGAACGAAGGGGGATTCAAAGTCTAAGTTCGTCTGTCATTCTTGTTTCCAAACCCTAATTCTCAATCTGCTTTAGTTTAATCTTTTTAATTTTTCTGCATTTCTTAGAAGTAGAAGTCGTGGAACTCACACCACGCACAACGTGTTTTTCCTTGAATAATTTGTTAGGTCTGAAGTAGCCAATCATTCGAAGGCCCTTGGAATACAATCTGCTATACGCTTTTTCTTAGCATTAGTAGTTTTTATTTGGCTGAACGTCCGAACAACGACCGGGCGGTTCACCAGCAGCAGTACTAGAAGGAAAACAATGTCAGCGACCTGGACAAGAAGCTTAGTCAGATCATCACCAGACTCGATGATCATGACAGTCTGTTTAAAGCTCAAGCTCTTCTCAATCAGTAACAGATAGTAGCCGGTCAAAGAATTGAGCAGGCTGTGAACAACATCTCGAGCATGCTAGCATCTGGTCGACCATTTGGCCAACTTTTGAGCCAGCCAGAGCCGAATCCGAGAAAGGAACAAGCTAAGATGGTATCTGTTAAAAAGTTTACTAGCTTATCTGCTGACGCTTGTTCTGTTTTACGCAGGATCGCTGAAACTCCGGAGAAGAAGGAAGCACTGGAAGTGGCACCTAATGAGGAAGATCCTCCTCTCGCACCGTACTACGTGAAGCCTCCGTTTCCAAGAGCATTGCTGCCAAATGCAAGGATCGAAACTGGCATGAAGGGGAATAAAGAAGGATATCCTGATGCTCGTAGCACGAAACCCTCCTCTCCATATCCAGCTAAGTGTTCTAATCCTGGTTCTTTCACTCTACCTCTTGTCATTAAAGATGTTGAGATAGAACGTTGTTTGGTTGATCTTGGCGCGTCCGTTAATGTTATGCCTATGAGTCTGTATGAAAAATTGAACCTAGGAGGACTTGAACCGCCTAGCATGCAACTTGTCTTTGCTGATCGATCACTTAAAACCCCTAGGGGAGAGATAAAAGACGTTGTTACTAAATGTGGTCCTTTCACGTTCTTAGCTGACTTTGTTATCATTGATACTAGTAAAGATGATTCTACCATTCTCATAGGACGACCTTTCATGGCTACTACTGGAATGCAAATTAACGTTCCAAATGGGTCTTTAACTTTGAGGGTCGGTAAAGAAACGATAACATTCCACCTTAAAGACGGAATGAAATATAATCCTAAGAATGAAGAATTTCATTGTTTAGCTGTTGAAACTATGGAGTTGACTCCGGTCAACTCCGTTACTGATGTCTCGTCTAGTATCCCTAGATCAATTGCTGTTGCAGGTGCTGGACAGATTACCAAGCAGAAACCGAAATCTATTCCTCAAAAGCCGCCAAAGAAGAAGGAACTGCAAGCCTCTTCTAAGCCACCGAGAAAAGATCCTAGTAGATCCCGGGGAAAGAACAAGAAGACAAAGACTCAAATGGTCTGGAGACCAGTTGTGCCGCCACCTCCTATCGAGCCAGCTGCCCCACCAATTCGTTCCGAGCTACAGGCGCCGGAACAAGTATGGAAGGAGAAGCCAAAAGCATCTCCTAAGGAAATACTGACTATCACCGATCCTGGTGATATCAAGCCGGAGGTTAAAGAAAAGAAGGAGCCGATCGTTCTCATTCCACCCACTATCTTCCTTGTGGAAGATGATCCCTTGACAGAGCTCTTTGGTCCGTTCAAGATCACTGAGCACCTTCCCGACGGACGTACTAAACTCTCACACGCTAACGGGAAGAATTTCACACTCACTGGAGATACCCGAAGCTCTACTTCATGAACTCTGATGCTAGTGTTAAGGAGAACCTGAGTTGGGATGTCTCCTAATACCGTCCAGGTATCGTCCAGCTCAAGGACGTTAATCTAGAGCGCTTCGTGGGAGGCAACCCACGATTGGAGTCAGTTTTTCATTTGTGTCAACCTTAGTGTTTTAGAGTCGGTTTGGAGGAGCCAAAAGTGTCAGTTTGTTTGATTTCTTATTTTTCGTGTGTAGTCTGTGTGTCGTAGTATCAATTGCAAGTCGTTTGAGGTTTTTCCGATTTTTGTGGATTTAACTGTGATTTTCTGAAGTTTGCAAGGATTGCGAAAATATTTTCAATCGTAGAGTTCAATATTTTCGGCGAAAATGACCCATGTTTTCGGCGAAAATTCTCTTTGAAATCCCACTGAGTTTTCCAGACGTTTTTACTTCACATTTTCGGCGAAAACTGTTTAACATATTCGGTGAAAATTCTTTTGAAAACTGGCAGTACTTTTTAACTAACATTTTCGGCAAAAACTTGCACTTATTTTCACCAAAAATTCCTTTGAAAATCAACCAAATTTTCGTTTTAAAATCCGGATTCACTCTCTCTCTCTTCCTTCTTTCATTTTTGAAACCGAAACCAAAAAAATCTCCCCCCAGTTTCAAAACACTCGACGACTGCCGCCATTTTTTTCACCGCCGCCGCAGTCGCCGCCGCCGCCGCTCCCTTCCCCTTCCATTTCCGATCAATCCAAGCCCTAGAACAGCTGAATCAGAGCTCTACAGCTCTAGTTCACCCAAACCCTAAAATCTTTGATTTTTCACCGATTTCTCCTCCTCCGTTCACTTTTAGCGTCCATGGCTGCAAGGTACGTTGTAGAACTTTCATTACGAATCTTTTGACATATTGGATGTTGAGTTTTGTCGGGGTTGACTTTCGGTTGACATTTTAGTTTGCCTCGATTTGCGTGCCAACTGTTTTCGTGTGAACTAGGTTAGTTGAACTCGTTGGACTGATCTAGCATGCTTAGGGAGCTTTGTGCCTAATTTTCATATCGATTGATCATGTGTTGCTATAAATAAGACTTATTCTTTGTGATGTTGACTTCTGAGAAATGTCGGTTTGACCATGAACTGTTTATGATCAGTTGGCTGCTTTATGTGCTCATTTACGTTCATATTCTTGTGCTTGCCATCTGAGATCATATTATGCCGTCATTTCCCGCTTTGTGATAGTCTTGCCATGATTAGGGTTCAATGTTCGATTCTATTGACTTTATGAATGTCGTTTTGACTTCTGAACTCTGATTGTGATAATTCCATTCTGGTTGTTCCTAAGCGTGTCTTTTAATTGTTTGGGATTTACTGGTTACTCTGCTTTGCTTACCCCCACTCGGTTTTCCTCATTTCTTTGTGAAATTGAGTTTTTCGACTAAGTGTGGGGTGGGGTTTTAGTTTGACTAATCTGGTTTGTTTTTCTTGCTTAGAAACGTAACTAATGAGCGCAAGACCAAACAGAGACTTGACACCGCCTCCAGCTCTTGAGCTCCCGCTCCCGTCACACCTGCCATTCATGGACCTCCCCCAGCTTTCCCTGGCCGTGTGGGGTACCACCACACCGTTGCTCGTCTGCCCCCATACTACTTCGAGTGCTACCAGAAGCTCGAGAATATCCCTGGTGCCGATGTTCGCCCACTTTCCATGGAGTCTCTCTTCGATCATGATGAGGACTACCACCGGAACGTGCACGACGCCCTAGTACATGCTGGACTCCTAGAGCTGACCACCATAGCTTCTGACTTCCCCAACGTCGCTCTAACAAGAGTTCTGGGAGACTTTTGATCTGGACGAGCACCGGAGGAGGCAGCACAGGAAGGTCGTTTCCTTCTATCTGGGCGGGTACACAGGACACTCACCTACGATGAGTTTGCTGCTCATTTGGGCATCCCCTACAAGCACTACAATGGTCATTACCTCGGCTGGGAGGACGACGATGCCGACGGGGAGGAGTACCATGCACTCTGGAGCTACATGACTGGAGTGGCCGGCGATCGCCTCACGAAGCATAACTCAGTTAAGTCTCTCTCTCACCCTCTCTATCGATTCATTCACATGGTTTGGCGTCGTTCTCTTTTGTATGCTCCAGAGAAGGACCGCCACCACATCAGCCGAGAGGAGCTTCTTCTTCACCGCGCCATCCGGGAGAGCTACCCTCTTCATCCCGGATGGGTGCTTGCCCGACTACTCCGCAAGAAGACTCAGAGGTCAAAGCCACCTCGCTCACTCCTGGGAGGCCACTTTGTAGGCCGACTCATCATCTCCTTCGGCCTCAGCCAAGATTATGGCCCGAACATCCCACGCTGCAGAGTACGCACCGTTGGAGGCGATTTGGCGGTCGAGTACAACCTCGAGCTGGACCTCAGCCCCCAGGTAGCAGCAGATCCTCCTCCCTAGGACGAGGATGAGTCGGAGGAAGAAGATGATTCTAAGGAGTCTCAGCCTCAGAACGAGCCAGAATTTCATGATCATATACCCTCGCCACACCATCCGGCAGGGTATGCATGCTAGTCGCCACCACCCATCCCAGAGCCATATCAGGCGCCTCACCCGCAGCACCACCCGCACCCCGCGGATGTTGCGGAGCTGTATGAGCGACTGCAGGAGTGGCACATCCAGGACAACGTCACCCAAGAGGTGAGATGGACTATTATGCAGCAACATATGCACCACTCCAACGAGCGGTATGAGGCACAGATGGCGTGGCAACGTCAGCTCGGCGATTTCCTCCACTTTCCACCTCCGGGTCCACCTGACCAGCAGTGATCGGGTTGTATTCCTTTTCTGGTCCTTTCTTTTTAGTTGTTCTTTTCGGATTTCGATCCAACTTTTTTTCTATGTGGATCCGGGGCACTTGTCCCGGTTTCCTTTTTATGTTTCATTTGTTTTTGTTTTGTAGGTAGTAGGGAGATTCCCTTTGCTTCGCTTCGGTAGATTCCCTTCGCTCCGAGGATCCGTGCTCATCCCCTACGCCAACCATCTCGGTCCAGGTTCTTCTATTTCACTCTGAACTCTAATTTTAGTCCTGTGAGGACACAATACGATTTAAGTGTGGGGTAGGATGCTAGAGAACCTTGCATGAACTTGATTGCCCTTGATTGTGTTTTTGTGTGCCTCGTGATTCCATTCCAGTCTCTCTAGCATTAGAATGGCTCAGTTCTTGATTTTTGATGTTAAGTTGTTGTTCAAACTTTCATAATGATGCTTAGACTGCTTAACCTAGAACTTGAGAACCAACTTGTGTACTTTGATGCTAAATTGCCTAGTCAGAACAGAATTTTAAAATCACACTTGTAGTTTGTAGCCTTGATTGCATGAAAATGATCGAATCCGACTAGCAAACCAACTGTGAGATTTTGATCCATTGCACGTAACTTGCAATTTTAATTCTTTCTGAGTGATTTTCTGTTTACTTGAATGAGTTAGAATTTGCATGAGACCTACTCGAGACCACACGATGACACGAGTTCTAGAATGATAGGGGCACCTAGCTTCAGCTACTAGCCAGATAGCCTACCCAACGATAAAATCCATTAGGTTTAAACCCTTGAGCTTGGCCTGTTCTTTCGGTTTGATAATACATTACAGCCATTTCCCATTCTTTCATTCCCCATTGATCCCCTGTGGTTGTACTTCTAGATTGACCTACCGGAAATCGGTTTGTGGTAACCTGCCTATAGCCATTAAACAGGTGGTCTTAGCTATTATGTCCAGACGTGTAAACCCCTCTGGCAACTAAAAGAAAAATCAGCACAAAGAAAAAAATGAATGAAAGAAAAGAAGAAAAATTCGAAAAAAGCAGAAAAAGAGAAAAGTTTAAAGTTTTTAGTTCAATAAAACGTTCTTCTCCCTACAAATGGAAGAACGAAGTCAAAAGATAAGTTGAAAAGAAAAGAAAAATTGTTTAAAGAAAAATAATAAAGTGCTAGGTTGCTTGAGGGTATCATAGGACGAGCGTTCACTATTCCACCCGTGTCTGGTTAGACGGTAGGAAGCCATAGATTAGATTCGAGGGAAGTTAGTCGAAAGCTACACCGCACCAAAGCCATCATCATACATTCCCATCATCCATCTCATTATAAACCCAAGTAGTGTAGAATTCGTTACAGTCCTAGCAGGGAAGTCCTTCTTGACTAGTTACTCGTGTTGTCACAGTGGTGGAGATGTGGTCGAATTGCAAACTTATGACAAAATTCAGTAACAGAAAATGATTGAGAGCAGAAACACGTCCTTAAACACAGAGAGTGAGAGTTCCCCATTTACTAAATATTTCCTGTGTGAGGAGTCTGGTCGGTCAGGTCAAATTCGTGCATAATTGGTTGCGATTACCTGTCGTGTGCAGTTATTAGTGAGACCAGGTATTTTGGCTGATCAGTATGCATGTTAGGTTTCTTGTTCTAGGATCTATCTGTCTAATAATTCATTGTGTTTGGTTGAATTCCAATTTAATCGATCTTTTCACTTGTGAACATGAGCGTTTCTATTCAGTTTGCTTGAGGACAAGCAAAAGCTTAAGTGTGGGGTATTTTGATGACACTCGATTTGACGTGATTATCAGCCTCATTTAAGCGACATTTCCTTGCTTAAGACATGGTTTTTAGGGTAGAATAACGAATATTCAATCAATTGCCCTATCTCGTGCCATCTGTGTTACTTTGGCCCGTTTCGGGTCTATTTGATGGTTTTCTAGTGTTTTTATGTTAAAAACAGGGTTTTGCCGTCAAATAAAGTAGCTAAAGACGTGTCTAAGGCGTTGGAACCTCGAGGAATCGCACCAGAATCAATCCAAGGAGCCAACCAATCAACCAAACTTTGCCCCGGTTTACAAAGGAGTTTTCGCCAAAAATCCTTCAGTATTTTCGGCGAAAATGCAAGAACAAAATCACTGATGTCAACTGAAGGAAGTTTTCGGTGAAAACCCTAAGTTTTCGCCGAGAACAATTTATCCGAAAATCACAGGAGAAAAGCAGCCGGCAGACCATCCATTTACACTAAGATTTTCGGCGAAAATTCCTTATGATTTTCGGCGAAAATTCTAGTTAAAATTCGGTGGTATTAGGGTTAAGTATAAATACTTAACTGGCGGCCCATACTTGAAGAGACATCACAATTACCAACTAATACCGAACTTCAAAATTCTCTCAAGTTCTGGAGCGAAGAGTAGGAGTTCGAAGAGCCGGAAAGAGATCGTGACGCCATCCCTCCCAACTCGGAGAATCGGAGCTAGGAGTGCCGTTTAACGAAGATCGAAGTCTGTCAGAGTCGTCTATATTAGGTTTTTCAGATTCTTTTCTGTTCTTCCTCTGGATGATGAACTCTTTCTTTGTCTTAGATTCTTTTGTGATAAACATGAGTAGCTAAATTCGTTAGAGCTTAGACTAGATGAACCCTAAGTGACCCAGGGCTTTAAAGCGGTCACGGATCGGCGGTGATTAGATTCGAAATTTAATTAGTTTCTCTTTCATGTTTGATTTGTTCTTCATTGTTCATGTTTCTTGTCTGGATTGATCACCTAGATTAGATTCTTGTTAAGCTAAGGATAGAAGCGAACGCTTGCCTTACTTTAGAACATCGAATTGAACAATTAACCTTATAATTGGAGCGTGCCTTTCGTAGGAACCGGTTAGGGTTAATCCACTGCAAGAGTAACTCATAAATCATTAGTAATTGTACCAGTTAATTAAGTCGTTGCGAGAGGCGACCGTACCCGGGCGGCTAGTTAATCTTGGTAGTTAGAACGGATAGAGCGAACGTTCGCTAGTATTAAACCTAAGGGTCAGGAGTTATGGTGGTGTCTTAGTAATTGATTGAATGAGAATCGAAATCCGCTGATCTGTTGATTGCCAATGCTCTGGGGAACGAAGGGGGATTCAAAGTCTAAGTTCGTCTGTCATCTCTGTTTTCAACCCTAATTTCCAATCTGCTTTAGCTTAATTTTTAATTTTCTCTGTATTTCTTAGAATTAGAAGTCGTGGAACTCACACCACGCACAACTTGTTTGCATCCGAATAAATTGCTAGTTTTTGGAGTAGTCAATCATAGAAGGCCCGTGGAATACGATCTGCTTAGCTTTTAGCTTTGCGGTGTTTGATCACTGTTCTGCAGCATCATCAAATTGGCGCCGTTGCCGAGGACTTCTTTTGATTGTTTGAAAGAAGAACTGGCAAAAATTTATTCTTCTATTTTCCATCTTTCACCTTTCCATCCACTTCGATTTTACACTGGTTTTGTTTGTCTTTGTTATCTGTAGGTTTACAGGTGTATGCCTCACCGTCCTTGGACTCGCTCTCAAACCAAACAGGCTAAGATTGCAGGGAATCCAGGCAGTTCTGCTACACCTCTACGATCACAGATTCTGAAGGAAGGCAGATCTAATCCATTCATCACTCCGATCAAGATCGAGGAACCGAAGGAGAGTTCCTCATCTTCGTCTTCACCGCACTCTTCATCCGCTTCATACACCGAGTCACTTTCACCCCCTCCATCTCCCACCATGGACGATCAGTTACCACCACCACCACCACCTGCACAGAAGAGTCTAGCAGACTATAACAAGCCGAGCGCGACTAGCGTTCGATCTGCCATTGCCGTTCCGCGCATTGAAGGAGATCCTGACTATGAGATCAAGATTCCATTCTTGACCATGATCTCTAGGGATCTATAGTTTGAAGGCAGGCCCCTATACAATCCGTGCACTCATCTTGCAGACTTCCTTGATCTCTGCAGCACTTTCAAGAACGGAAACCTCGACAAAAATACTCTTTGTCTGAGAGCTTTCCCGTTCTCTCTAAAAGGCGCTGCTAAGAGGTGGCTTACTGGCAAACCACATGGCTACTACACTAATTGGGATACTCTGGCTCAGAGTTTGCTGAAGAATACTTCCCGCCAACCAGAACAACTGCCATCAAGGACAGCATTGCCAGATTCTCCAGAAAGAAGGAGAATGCTTATATGATACTTGGAATCGATTCCAAGAACTTCTCTACTACTGTCCGCATCATGGATTCGAGCAGAGGCAGTTAGCTGAGATCTTTGCTCGAGGACTTCGAGAAGAATCTGACAAGTGGGTCAACTCTCTAGCTGAAGGAGATTGCACTACACTCACACCTGAAGCTGCTCTCCTTCACTTCGCAAACTGTGCTTCCAAGTCAAGGATCTGGGAACGACAACCTGAAGGATCAAGGAGCAAGCTCGATCTCGAAGCTACTATCAAGGCAGAGGTAGAGAAGCATTTGAAGAAGTCTACCACACCAATCAAACCACCGGCAGCTGCTGTCTACGTTGCGATTGCGAATGGTGTGGAGCTTGCGCATATAATGGAGGCCGTTGTCAGAATTTTGGTAAGGCAGAAGTCTGGTCAGCCGAAGAGGTAAATTTCATTCAACAAGGCTTCGTTAATAATCAGAATGGTTATGCTGGCTACCGCAACTTCAGGCAGCAAGGGAACTATCAGGACATACCTCCCTACAATAATGGCGCCAACCATAACCAGAACTAGAATAACCGCCCAGCTGGTCCAGCTCAGGATCATAAACCTAACCATCCGCCGGCAGGTGTTTACCAGCCGCCGCATCGAAATCCGGGCAACTATGGAACTGCACCTGGCAACCGCCAGAACCAATACTTGAATAACACATATCCAGGTCAGCAACATCAGAGAGAAAACAACGTTAGTGACCTGGACAGGAAGCTTAGCCAGATCATCACCAGACTCGATGATCACGACAGTCAGTTCAAGGCTCAAGCTCTTCTCAATCAAGAACAGATAGCATCTGGACAAAGAATTGAGCAAGCCGTGAACAACATCTCAAGCATGCTTGCATCTGGTAGACCATTTGGCCAACTTCCGAGCCAGACAGAGCCAAATCTGAGAAAGGAGCAAGCCAAGATGGTAACTATTCAAGATCATTCAAGCTCATCTTCTAATACTTCTTCTGATTTGGGCAGGATGCCTGAAACTCCAGAGAAGAAATAAGCACAGAAAGTGGCGCCAAAGGAGTCTGATCCTCCTCTCGCCCCGTACGTCGTGAAGCCTCCTTTTCCTAGAGCATTACTGCCAAATGCGAGGATCGAAACTGGTATGAAGGGGAACAAAGAAGGATATCCTGACATTCGTAACAAGAAGCCTACCTCTCCATATCCAACTAAGTGTTCTGATCCTGGTTCTTTCACGCTACCTTTGGTTATTAATGATATTGAAATAGAGCGTAGTTTAGTGGATCTAGGCGCGTCTGTCAATGTTATGCCTATGAGCTTATTTGAAAAATTAAACCTAGGAGAACTTGAACCAACTACTATGCAACTCGTCTTTGCCGATAGATCACTTAAAACGCCTAGAGGAGAAATAAAAGACGTTGTTACTAAATGTGGTCCATTCACGTTCTTAGCTGACTATGTGATTATAGACATTAGTAAGGATGATTCTACCATTCTTATAGGACGACCTTTCATGGCTACGACGGGAACGCAACTTAACTTTCCAAGTGGTTCTTTGACTTTAAGGATTGGTAAAGACACAATAACGTTTCGTCTTAAAGATGGCATGAAATATAAATCTAAGACTGAAGAATCTCATTGCCTATCTGTTGAAACTGTGGAGTTGACTCCGGTCAACTCCTTTACTGATATCTCTTCTAGTGTGCCTAGATCAATTGCTGTTGCAGATGTTGAACAGGTGGTGAATGCGTAGTCGTTGTGATGCGTTTCACACAAATAACTAACAAAGCTAACAAAAGCTAGGGTAGATCGTATTCCAAGGGTCTTCTAAGATTGACTACTTCAAAACTGGAAAAATACTCGAATGCAGACAAGTTGTGCGTGGTGTGAGTTCCACGACTTCTAATTCTAAGAAATGCAGAGAAATTAAAACAAATTAAACTAAAGCAGATTGGAAATTAGGGTTTGAAAACAAGGATGACAGATGAACTTAGACTTTGAATCCCCGTTCGTTCCCCAGAGCATTGGCAATCAACAAGTCAGCGGATTTCGATTCTCATTCAATCAATTCTAAGACACCACCATAACTCCTTACCCTTAGGTTTAAGACCGGCGAACGTTCGCTCTATCCGTTCTAGCTACCAAGATTAATTAGTCGCTCGGTACGGTCGCCTCTCGCAACGACTTAACTTAACTGGTGGTATTACTAATGAATTATGAGTTACTCTTGCAGTGGATTAACCCTAACCGGTTCCTACAAAAGGCACGCTCCAATTATAAGGTTAATTGTTCAATTTGATGTTCTAAAGTAAGGCGAGCATTCGCTTCTATCCTTAGCTTAACCAGAATCTAATCTAGGTGATCAATCCAGACAAGAAACATGAACAAAGAAGAACAAATCAAACATGAATAAGAAACTGATTGAATTTCGAATCTAATCACCGCCGATCCGTGACCGCTTTAAAGCCCTGGGTCACTTAGGGTTCATCTAGTCTAAGCTCTAACGAGTTTAGCTACTCATGTTTATCACAAAATAATCAAAGACAAAGAAAGAGTTCATCATTCAGAGGAAGAACAGAAAAGAATCTGAAAAACCTAATTTAGACGACTCCGGCAGACTTCGATCTTCGGTAAACTACACTCCTAGCTCCGGTTCTCCGAGATGAAAGGGATGGCGTCACGATCTCTTTCCGGCTCTTCGAACTCTAACTCTTCGCTCCAGAACTCCAGAGAAATCGTAGGATTCTGATCACGGAAGTGTATTATGCGGTAAATTATGTTGTCCTCCTTATTGGGCCGTCGGGTTAAGTATTTATACTTAACCCTAATCAGCCGGATTTCTTCTAATATTTTCGCCGAAAATATTGAAGGATTTTCGGCGAAAATTCCTTTGCAAATGAGGGGTTCCGCCGGCTGATTCTCCTGGACTTCATTCTCGGTCGAAGACTTGATCAATTTCGCCGAAAATTCCTTCAGTTGCCAACAGCCGATTTGTGATGATATTTTCGCCAAAAATACAAGGGTATTTTCGGCGAAAATTCCTTTGTAATCCGGGCAGGAATTTTCTTGAACTTGATTGGCTCCTTTGATCGATTCCGGTTCAGTTCCTCGATGTTCCAATGCCTTAGACACGTCCTTGGTTACTTATTCGACGGCAAAAACCTGTGCTAACATAGAAACACTAGAAACCATTAAATAGACCCGAAACGGGCCAAGGTAACACAAATGGCACGAGATAGGGCAATCGATTGAATATTCGTTATTCTACCCTAAAAACCATGTCTTAAGCAAAGAAATGTCGCTTAAATGAGGCTGATAATCACGTCAAATCGAGTGTCATCAAATACCCCACACTTAAGCTTTTGCTTGTCCTCAAGCAAACTGAATAGAAACGCTCATGTTCACAAATGATAAGATCGATTAAATTGGAGCTCAATCAAACACAATGAATTATTAGACAGATTGATCCTAGAACAAGAAACCTAACATGCATACAGATCGGCCAAACTACCTGGTGTCACTAATAAACTGCACGTGACAAGTAATTAGCAACCAATTATGCACGAATTTGACCTGACCGACCAGACCCCTCACACAGAATAAATATAGTACAATGGGAACTCTCACTCTCTGTGTTTAAGGACGTGTTTCTGCTCTCAATTATTTTCTGTTACCGAATTCTGTCATAAGTTTGCATTTCAACCACATCCCCACCATTGTGACAACACGAGTATCTAGTCAAGAAGGACTTCCCTGCTAAGACCGTAATGAATTCTACACTACTCGGGTTTATAATGAGATGGATGATGGGAATGTATGATGATGGCTTTGTGCGGTGTAGCTTTCGACTAACTTCCCTCGAATCTAATCTATGGCTTCCTACCGTCTAACCAAACACGGGTGAAATAATGAACGCTCGTCCTATGATACCCTCAAGCAACCTAGCACTTATTCTTTTTCTTTACACGATTTTTTTCTTTTCTTTTGAACTTTTTCATTTGACTTCGTTCTTCCATTTGTAGGGAGAAGAACGTTTCATTGAACTAGAAACTTTGAAACTTTTCTGATTTTTCTTTTCTTCACTTTTTGTTTCGAAATTTCCTTTCTTTTCTTACTTTACTTTTTCTTTTCTTTTTGTGCCAATTTTCTTTTAGTTGCTAGAGGGATTTACACGACTGGACATATTAGCTAAGACCACCTGTTTAATGGCTATAGGCAGGTTACCACAAACCGACTTCCGGTAGGTCAATCTAGAACTACAACCACAGGGGATCAACGGGGAATGAAAGAAATGGGAAATGACTGTAATGTATTATCGAACCGAAAGAACAGGCCAAGCTCAAGGGTCTAAACCTAGTGGATTTATCGTTTGGTAGGCTATCTGGCTTAGTAGCTGAATCTAGGTGCCCCTATCCTTCTAGAACTCGTGTCATCTGTGGTCTCGAGTAGGTCTCATGCAAATTCTAACTCATTCAGGCAAACAGAAAACCACTCAGAAAGAATTAAAATTGCAAGTTACGTGCAATGGATCAAAAGCTCACAGTTGGTTTGCTAGTCGGATTCGGTCATTTTCATGCAATCAAGGCTACAAACTACAAGTGTGATTTAAAAATTCTGTTCCGACCAAGCAATTTAGCATCAAAGTATACAAGTTGGTTCTCAAGTTCTAGGTTAAGCAGTCTAAGCATCATTATGAAGGTTTGAACAACAACTTAACATAAAAAATCAAGAACTGAGCATTCTAATGCTAGAGAGACTGGAATGGAATCACGAGGCACACAAAAACACAATTCAAGGGCAATCAAGTTCATGCAAGGTTCTCTAGCATCCTACCCCACACTTAAATCAGACTGTGTCCTCACAGGACTAATTCTAGAGTTCAGAGTGAAGTAGAAGAACCTGGACCGAGAAGATTGGTGTAGGGGATGAGCACGGGTCCTCGGAGCGGAGGGAATCTACCGAAACGAAGCAAAGGGAATCTCCCTACTGCCTACAAAACAAAAACAAATGAAACATAAAAAGGAAACCGGGACAAGTGCCCCGGATCCACACAGAAAAAAGTTGGACCGAAATCCGAAAAGAATAAATAAAAAGAAAGGACAAGGAAAAGGACACCACCTGATCATGGCTGGTCAGGGGTGTGGAAAGTGGAGGTGCTCACCGAGCTGACGTTGCCACGCCAGCTGTGCCTCATACCGCCTGTCGGCGCGGCGCATATGCTGCTGCATAATAGTCCATCTCGCCTCTTGAGTGGCGTTGTCAGTGATGCGCCACTCCTGCAGTCGCTCATACAACTCACCAATGTCCGCGGGGTGCGGTCGGTGCTGATGGTGAGGCGCCTGGTATGGATCGGGAATGTGCGGCGGCGACTAGTGAGCATACCCTGCCTGGTGATGTGGCGAGGGTATATAGTCTTGGAATTCTGGCGGCGGCTGGGGCTGCTGCTGCTCAGTATCATCTTCTTCCTCCGACTCGACCACAGGCTGGAGTGTAGGATCTGCTGCTACATGGGGACTGAGGTCCAGCTCTAAGTCGTATTCGACTGCCAAATCTCCTCCAACGGTCCTAACTTGGCGTCGTGGAATGTTCGGGCCATATTCATGGCTGATGCCGAAGGAGATGATGAGCTGACCTATGAAGTTACCCCCAAGGAGTCTGCGAGGTGGCGTCCGCCTCCTGGTCTTCTGGCGGAAAATGCGTGCCAGCACCCAGCCGGGGTGGAGAGGGTAGCTCTCTCGGATGGCTCGAAGAAGCATAAGCTCCTCCTTGAGGATATGGTGGCGATCCTTGTCTGGAACATACAAAAGTGATCTACGCCAAACCATATGAATAAATTTAAAGAGTGGGTGAGAAAGGGACTTAACTGAGTCATGGCCCGTGAGGCGATCACCAGGCACTCCAGTCATGTGGCTCCAGAGCGCGTGGTAGTCCTCGTCATCATCATCGTCGCCCCAGCCTAGGTGATGGTCGTGATAATGCTCGTAGGGGATGCCAAGATGAGCAGCAAACTCATCGTAGGTGAGCTGCCTGTACACCCCACCAAGATAGAAGGTCACAACCTTCTGGCGCTGCTTCCTCTTGTGCTCATCCTAGATCAAAGGTCGCCCAGAACTCCTGGAGAGCAATGTCTGGGAAATCGGCAGCTATGGTGGTCAGCTCTAGGAGGCCGGCCGGTGCTAGGGCGTCATGCACATTCCGGTGGTAGTCCTCGTCGTGCTCAGAGAGGGACTCCATGGAAAGAGGGCGCACGTCAGCTCCACAAATGTGCTGGATAGTAGACGAGCTAGAGTGCGATGGTATCCAGCCCGACGGGGTAATGCTAGAGGAGGGCCCTGAACGGCGGGAGTGACGGGGGCGGCAACTCCTAAGCTCGAGGCGCCATCAAGTCGCGCCTTAGTCCTGCGCTCATAAGTGGTGTTCCTAAAACCAGAATGAAACCAGATTAGTCAAACTTAAACCCTACCCCACACTTAGTAGAAAAACTCAATTTCACGAAGAAATGAGGGAAATCGAGTGGGGGTAAGCAAAGCCGATTAACCGGTAATCATAGATAATAAAATACATGCTTAGGAACAGCCAGAATCGGATAAGCACAATCAGAGTTCAAAGAGTCAAACCGACATTCAGAAAGTCAACATTATAGCAAAGTGGACCCTAATCATGGCAAGACTATCACAAAGCGGAGAATGACGGCATAATATGATCTCAGATGGCAAACACGATAATCTGAACGAGAATGAACACGTACGGCAGCCAAATGATCAAAAACAGTTCATGGTCAAACCGACATTTCTCACAAGTCAACATAACAAAGAATCAATCGTATGCATAGCAACACATGATCAAATGATATGGAAATGAGCACGGAACTCCCTAAGCATGCTAGAACAGTTCAACAAGTTCAGCTAACCTAGTTCACATGAAATCAGTCGGCACGCAAATCGAGGCAAACCGAAAAGTCAACCGAAAGTCAACCCCAACGAAATTCAGCAATCCATATGTCAAAAGATTCGTATTGAAAAGTTGTACAACTTACCTGAAGCCATGGATGCTAAAAACGAATGGTTTGGGAGAAATCGGGAAAAACTCTGAAAACAAGGGTTTCGGTGAACTGGAGCTGTATAGCTCCGATTCGAACGTTCTAGGGCTCAAAATGATCGGAAGGAAGAGGGGAGTTGAGCGGTGGCAGTCGGCGATGGCGGCGGCGGTGGCAAACGGCGGCGGCGGTGAGAAATAGTGGTGGCGGTCGGCGATTTTGAAAAACAAAGGGGAGGGGGTTTTTTTCGGGTGAAATTTTCGAAAAAGGGAAAGTGGGGAGAGAGAGAGGGTAGACCGGATTTTAAGTGGAGGATTGGGTGATTTTCAAAAGGATTTTCGGCGAAAATAAAAGGGTGTTTTCGCCGAAAATAAACGTTCAAATGCACTGCCGGTTTTCAAAGATCATTTCGCCGAAAATTCCCATATGTTTTCGCCGAAATTAAGAGTTAAAATCACCGCCGGTTTTCAAATAGATTTTTCGCCAAAAACACTCAACTTTTCGAACTGAAAATATGAAACAGGAGACCGGGTTCAAAATTCAAAAGGCGATTTTGCCGAAAATAGGGGTGATTTCGCCGAAAATTTTGAACTACTCGGGTGAAAATATTTTCGCAAATCCGTCCAACTTCAGAAAATCACAGTTAAATCCACAAAAATTGGAACGACCTCAATCAACTTGCGACTGACACTACGACACGCAGTCTACACACGAAAAATAAGAAAACAAACAAAATGACACTTTTGGCTCCCCCGAGCCGACTCTAAAACACTAAGCGCTCTTTTATTAACGTCCTTGAGCTGGACGATACCTGGACGGTATTAGGAGACATCCCAACTCAGATTCTCCTTAATGCTCGCGTCGGAGTTCATGAAGTACAGCTTCGGGACTTCTCCGGTAAGCGTGAATCTCTTCCCGTTCGCATGCAAGAGCTTGGTACGTCCATCGGGAAAATGATCAATGATCTTGAACGGTCCGAACAGCTCTCTGGAGAGGTCATCCTTCTTGAGTGTTACAATGGAAGGAATGAGGACTGTCGGCTTCTTCTTTTCTTTTATCTCCGGCTTGGTATCACCAGGATCGGTGATCGTCAGTATTTCTTTAGGAGATGCTTTCGGCTTCTCCCTCCATACATGTTCTGGCGCCTGTTTCTCGGAACGATTTGATGGTGCAGCTGGCTCGGTGGAAGACGGCGGAATTTTTGGCCTCCAGACCATTTGGGTCTTCGTCTTCTTGTTCTTTCCCCGAGGTCTGCTCGGTTTTGTGCTCGGTGGCTTAGAAGAGGCTTGCAGTTCCTTCTTCTTCTTCTTGAGCGGCTTCTGAACAGAAGTTTCTGGCTTTTTCTTAATAACCTGTTCAATATCTGTAGCAACAACTGTTCTAGAGACACTGGAAGAAGCATTAGTAACGGAGTTGACCGGAGTCAACTCCACAGTTTCAACAGCTAGGCAGTGAGATTCTTCATTCTTAGAGTCATATTTCATGCCATCTTTAAGACGGAACGTTTTCGTTTCTTTACCGACCCTTAGAGTTAAAGAACCATTTGGGACGTTAATATTCATTCCAGTAGTAGCCATGAAAGGTCGACCTATGAGAATGGTAGAAGCATCCATACTAGTATCCATAATCACATAGTCAGCTAAGAACGTGAACGGACCACATTTAGTGACAACGTCTTTAATCTCTCCCTTAGGGGTTTTAAGTGATCTATCAGCAAAGACAAGTTGCATACTAGGCGGTTCAAGTTCTCCTAGGTTCAATTTTTCAAACAGGCTCATAGGCATGACATTAACAGACGCTCCTAGATCAACTAAACAACGTTCAATCTCAACATCATTAATGACCAAAGGTAAAGTAAAAGAACCAGGATCAGATAACTTAGCTGGATATGGAGAGGCAGGTTTCTTAATACGAATGTCAGGATATCCTTCCTTGTTCCCCTTCATGCCAGTCTCGATCCTTGCATTTGGCAGCAATGCTCTTGGAAAAGGAGGCTTCATGACGTACGGTGCAAGAGGAGGATCATCCTCCTTAGGCGCCGGTTCCTGCTCTTCTTCTTCCTTCGGAGTTTCAGCGATCCTGCGTAAGATAGAACAAGCATCAACAATTAAGTTTGGGAGTTTTCGAGCGGTTACCATCTTGGCTTGCTCCTTTCTCGGATTCGGCTCTGTCTCGCTTGGAAGTTGGCCAAATGGTCGACCAGATGCTAGCATGCTCGAGATGTTGTTCACGGCTTGCTCAGTTCTTTGTCCAGATGCTATTTGTTCTTGATTGAGAAGAGCTTGAGCCTTGAACTGACTGTCATGATCATCGAGTCTGGTGATGATCTGGCTGAGCTTCTTATCCAGGTCACTGACATTGTTCTCTCTTGATGCTGCTGCCCTGGATAGGTATTATTAAGATATTGATTCTGGCGATTGCCAGGAGCAGTTCCATAATTACCCGGATTGTGATGCGGCGGCTGGTGGACACCTGCCGGCGGATGGTTAGGCTTCTGATCCTGAGCTGGACTAGCCGGGCGGTTATTCTGGTTCTGGTTATGGTTGGCGCCAGCATTGTAGGGAGGTCTGTCTTGATAGTTCCCTTGCTGTCTGAAGTTACGGTAGCCAGCATAACCATTCTGATTATTAACAAAGCCTTGTTGAATGAAATTTACCTCTTCGGCAGACCAGACTTCTGCCTTACCAAAATTCTGACAACGGCCTCTGTTATGTGCGCAAGCTCCACACCACTCGCAATCGGCAACGTAGACAGAAGCTGCCGGCGGCTTGATCGGTGTGGTAGACTTCTTCAAATGCTTCTCTACTTCTGCTTTGATTGTAGCTTCGATATCTAGCTTGCTCCTTGATCCTTCAGATTGTCGTTCCCAGTTCCTTGACTTGGAAGCACAGTTTGCGAAGTGAAGAAGAGCAGCTTCAGGTGTTAGTGTAGTGCAATCCCCTTCAGCTAGAGAATTGACCCACTTGGCAGATTCTTCTCGAAGTCCTCGAGCAAAAATTTCAGCTAACTGCCTCTGCTCGAATCCATGATGAGGGCAGGTGTAGAGAAGTTCTTGGAATCGATTCCAAGTATGATACAAGCTTTCTCCTTCTTTCTGGGAGAATCTGGCAATGCTGTCCTTGATAGCAGTTGTTCTGGCCGGAGGGAAGTATTCTTCAACGAAGTCCTGAGCTAGAGTATCCCAATCAGTGTAATAGCTAGGTGGTTTGCCAGTAAGCCACCTCCTAGCAGGGCCTTTCAGAGAGAACGGGAAAGCTCTCAGACAAAGAGTGTTTTTGTCGAGGTTTCCGCTCTTGAAAGTGCTGCAGAGATTAAGGAAGTCTGCAAGATGAGTGCACGGATTATCTAGGGGCCTGCCTTCAAACTGTAAATCCCTAGAGATCATAGTCAAGAATGGAATCTTGATCTCATAGTCAGGAACTCCTTCAATGCACGGAACGGCAATGGCAGATCGAACGGTAGTCGCGCTCGGCTTGTTGTAGTCTGCTAAACTCTTCTGTGCAGGTGGTGGTGGCGGCGGTGGATCGCCATTCGGTGGTGGTGGTGGTAATCTATCGTCCATGGCAGGAGATGGAGGAGGTGAGAGTGACTTGGTGTATGAAGCGGATGAAGATGACGGTACAGGTGAAGATGGAGATGAGGAACTCTTCTTCAGTTCCTCGATCTTGATCGGAGTGATGAATGGATTGGATCTGTCTTTCTTCAGAATCTGTGATCGTAGAGGTGGAGCAGAACTGTCTGGTCTCTTTGCACTCTTAGCCTGTTCGATTTGAGAGCGAGTCCAAGGACGGTGAGGCATACACCTGTAAACCTACAGATAACAAAGACAAACAAAACCAGTGTAAAATCGAAGTGGATGGTAAGGTGAAAGATGGAAAGTAGAAGAATAAATTGCCAGTTCTTCTTTCGAACAATCAAAAGAAGTCCCCGGCAACGGCGCCAATTTGGTGAACGCGCAGTCGTTGTGATGCGTTTCACACAAATAACTAACAAAGCTAACAAAAGCTAGGGTAGATCGTATTCCAAGGGTCTTCTAAGATTGACTACTTCAAAACTGGCAAAATACTCGAATACAGACAAGTTGTGCGTGGTGTGAGTTCCACGACTTCTAATTCTAAGAAATGCAGAGAAATTAAAACAAATTAAACTAAAGCAGATTGGAAATTAGGGTTTGAAAACAAGGATGACAGACGAACTTAGACTTTGAATCCCCCTTCGTTCCCCAGAGCATTGGCAATCAACAGATCAGCGAATTTCGATTCTCATTCAATCAATTCTAAGACACCACCATAACTCCTTACCCTTAGGTTTAAGACCGGCGAACGTTCGCTCTATCCATTCTAGCTACCAAGATTAATTAGTCGCCCGGGTACGGTCGCCTCTCGCAACGACTTAACTTAACTGGTGGTATTACTAATGAATTATGAGTTACTCTTGCAGTGGATTAACCCTAACCGGTTCCTACGAAAGGCACGCTCCAATTATAAGGTTAATTGTTCAATTCGATGTTCTAAAGTAAGGCGAGCGTTCGCTTCTATCCTTAGCTTAACCAGAATCTAATCTAGGTGATCAATCCAGACAAGAAACATAAACAATGAAGAACAAATCAAACATGAATGAGAAACTGATTGAATTTCGAATCTAATCACCGCCGATCCGTGACCGCTTTAAAGCCCTGGGTCACTTAGGGTTCATCTAGTCTAAGCTCTAACGAGTTTAGCTACTCATGTTTATCACAAAAGAATCAAAGACAAAGAAAGAGTTCATCATTCAGAGGAAGAACAGAAAAGAATCTTAAAAACCTAATTTGGACGACTCCGGCAGACTTCGATCTTCGGTAAACTACACTCCTAGCTCCGGTTCTCCGAGATGAAAGGGATGGCGTCACGATCTCTTTCCGGCTCTTCGAACTCTAACTCTTCACTCCAGAACTCCAGAGAAATTGTAGGATTCTGATCACGGAAGTGTATTATGCGGTAAATTATGTTGTCCTCCTTATTGGGCCGCCGGGTTAAGTATTTATACTTAACCCTAATCAGCCGGATTTCTTCTAATATTTTCGCCGAAAATATTGAAGGATTTTCGGCGAAAATTCCTTTGCAAATGAGGGGTTCCGCCAGCTGATTCTCCTGGACTTCATTCTCGGTCGAAGACTTGATCAATTTCGCCGAAAATTCCTTCAGTTGCCAACAGCCGATTTGTGATGATATTTTCGCCGAAAATACAAGGGTATTTTCGGCGAAAATTCCTTTGTAATCTGGGCAGGAATTTTCTTGAACTGGCTCCTTTGATCGATTTCGGTTCATTTCCTCGATGTTCCAATGCCTTAGACACGTCCTTGGTTACTTATTCGACGGCAAAAACCTGTGCTAACATAAAAACACTAGAAAACCATCAAATAGACCCGAAACGGGCCAAGGTAACACAAATGGCACGAGATAGGGCAATCGATTGAATATTCGTTATTCTACCCTAAAAACCATGTCTTAAGCAAAGAAATGTCACTTAAATGAGGCTGATAATCACGTCAAATCGAGTGTCATCAACAGGTCGCCAAGAAGAAGCCAACAATTTTGGTTTCGAAGCCGTCCAAGAAGAAGAAGGAACTGCAAGCCTCTTCTAAACCACCGAGCACAAAACCGAGCAGGCCTCGAGGGAAGAACAAGAAAATGAAGACCCAAATGGTCTGGAGACCAGTTTTTTGGCCACCGTCTACCGATCCAGCTGCACCACCAATTCGTTCCGAGAAACCGGCGCCGGAACAAGTATGGAGGGAGAAGCCAAAAGCATCTCCTAAGGAAATACTGACGAGCACCGATCCTGGTGATATCAAGCCGGAGATTAAAAAGATGAAGCTGAAAGCTCTTATTCCGTCCACCATCTTCATCGTAGAAGATGATCCCTTGACAGAGCTGTTCGGACCGTTCAAATTCATTGACCACGTTCCCGACGGACGTACCAAGCTTTTGCATGCGAATGGGAAGAGATTCACGCTCACTGGAGAAGCCTCGAAGCTGTACTTTATGAACTCCGACGCGAGCGTTAAGGAGAATCTGAGTTGGGATGTCTCCTAATACCGTCCAGGTATCGTCCAGCTCAAGGACGTTAATAAAAGAGCGCTTCGTGGGAGGCAACCCACGGCTGGAGTCCGTTTTTGATTTGTGTCAACCTTAGTGTTTTAGAGTCGGCTCGGGGGAGCCAAAAGTGTCATTTTGTTTGTTTTCTTATTTTTTTCGTGTGTAGACTGCGTGTCGTAGTGTCAGTCGCAAGTTGATTGAGGTCGTTTCGATTTTTGTGGATTTAACTGTGATTTTCTGAAGTTGGCCGGATTTGCGAAAATATTTTCACCCGAGCAGTTCAAAATTTTTGGCGAAACACACCCCTATTTTCGGCGAAATTGCCTTTTAAGTTTTCACTGAATCTCCCTGTTTTATATTTTCGGCCGAAAACTTCATTGTGTTTTCGGTGAAATTATCTTTGAAAACCGGCAGTGCATTTGAACGTAAATTTTCGGCAAAAATGCCCTACTATTTTCGCCGAAAATCCCTTTGAAAATCGGCCAAAATTCCACTTTAAAATCTGGTCTTATCCTCTCTCTCTCTCCACCTTCCATTTTCGAACCAAAAAACGAAAATATTCCCCTACTGTGTTCGAAACCTGACCGCCGCCCCTTTTTAAATCGCCGCCGCCGACTGTTGCCACCGCCGCCGACCACCGCCGCTCGCTTCCCTGTCCTCTTCCGATCATTTGAGCCCTAGAACGTTCGAATCGGAGCTCTACAGCTCTAGTTCACCGAAACCCTTGTTTTCAGAGTTTTTCACCGATTTCTCCCAAATCGTTCGTTTTTAGCATCCATGGCTTCAAGGTAAGTTGTAGAACTTTTCATTACAAATCTTTTGACATATTGTTTGCTGAATTTCGTCGGGGTTGACTTTCGGTTGACTTTTCAGTTTGCCTCGATTTGCGTGCCGACTGATTCGTGTGAACTAGGTTAGCTGAACTTGTTGAACTGTTCTAGCATGCTTAGGGAGTTTCGTGCTTAATTTTCATATCATTTGATCTTGTGTTGCTATGCATACGATTGATTCTTTATTATGTTGACTTGTGAGAAATGTCGGTTTAACCGTGAACTGTTTATGATCATTTGGCTGCTTTATGTGCTCACCCTCGTTCATATTATTGTGTTGCCCATCTGAGATTATATTTTACCATCATTCTCCAAGTTGTGATAGTCTTGCCATGATTAGGGTTCATTGTGTTGACTTTCTAAATGTCGGTTTGACTCTTTGAACTCTGATTGTACTTATCCGATTCTGGCTGTTCCTAAACATGTATTTTATTGTCTATGATTACCGGTTACTCTACTTTGCTTACCCCCACTCGGTTTTCCTCATTTCTTTGTGAAATTGAGTTTTTCTACTAAGTGTGGGGTAGGGTTTTAGTTTGACTAATCTGGTTTCGTTCTGGTTTTAGGAACACCACTTATGAGCGCAGGACTAAGGCGCGACTTGATGCCACCTCGACCTCCAGAGCCCCCGCTCCCGTCACACCCGCCGTTCAGGGCCCTCCTCCAGCTCTACCTCGCCGGGCTGGATACAATCGCACCATCGCTCGTCTACCTGACTTCTACTTCGAGTGCTTCCAGAAGATCGAGCATGTTCGGGGAGCTAAGGTACGCCCTCTCTCCATGGAGTCCCTCAGTGACCACGACGAGGACTACCACGGAATGTGCATGACGCCCTAGCACCGGCCGGCCTCCTAGAGCTGACCACCATAGCTGCCGACTTCCCAGACATCGCCCTTCAGGAGTTCTGGGCGACCTTTGATCTGGATGAGCACAAGAGGAGGCAAGGCCAGAAGGTTGTTACCTTCTATCTAGGTGGAGTATACAAGACGCTCACCTACGATGAGTTTGCTGCTCATCTAGGTATCCCCTACGTGCACTATCATGGCCATCACCTCGGCTGGGGCGACGATGATGACGAGGAGGCGTACCCTGCACTCTGGAGCCACATGACTGGAGTGCCTGGCGATCGCCTTGGGGAGCATAACTCAGTTAAGTCGCTCTCTCACCCTCTCTTTAAATATATTCATATGGTTTGGCGTCGATCTCTTTTATATGTTCCAGAAAAGGATCGCCACCATATCCTCAAGGAGGAGCTTATGCTTCTCCGAGCCATCCGAGAGAGCTACCCTCTTCACCCCGGATGGGCGCTTGCTCGCATCTTCCGCCAGAAGACCAAGAGGCGGACGCCACCTCGTGCACTCCTGGGAGGTAACTTCATAGGTCAGCTCATCATCTCCTTCGGCATCAGCCATGAATATGGCCCGAACATTCCACGACACAAAGTTAGGACTGTTGGAGGAGACTTAGCGGTCGAATACGACCTAGAGCTGGACCTCAGTCCCCAGGTCACAGCAGATCCTCCCCTCCAGCATGTAGCCGAGTCGGAGGAAGAGGATGATACTGAGCAGCAGCAGCCCCAGCCACAGCCAGAATTCCATGACTATATACCCTCGCCACATCATCAGGCAGGGTCTGCACACCAGTCGCCGCCGCACATTCTAGAGCCATACTAGGCGCCTCACCCTCAGCATCGACCGCACCCCGCGGACATTGGTGAGCTGTATGAGCGACTGCAGGAGTGGCGCGTCACCGACAACGCCACTCAAGAGGCGAGATGGACTATTATGCAGCAACATATGCGCCGCGCCGACAGGCGGTATGAGGCACAGCTGGCGTGGCAACGTCAGCTCGGCGATTACCTCCACTTTCCACCTCCCGACGCGCCTGACGAGCTGTGATCGGGTTGTATCCTCTTTCTTGTCCCTTCCTTTTATTTTATTCTTTTCAGATTTTGATCCACTTTTTTTTTCTGTGTGGATCCGGGACACTTGTCCCGGTTTCCTTTTATGTTTTATTTGTTTTAGTTTTGTAGGCAGTAGGGGGATTCTCTTGCTTCGCTCTGGTAGACCGCCTCCGCTCCGAGGACCTGTGCTCATCCCCTACGCCAATCATCTCGGTCCAGGTTCTTCTACTTCGCTCTGACCTCTAGAATTAGTCCTGTGTGGACACAGTCCGATTTAAGTGTGGGGTAGGATGCTAGAGAACCTTGCATGAACTTGATTGCCCTTGATTGTGTTTTATATGTGCCTCGTGATTCCATTCCAGTCTCTCTAGCATTAGAATGGCTCAGTTCTTGATTTTTGTTGTTAAGTTGTTGTTCAAACCTTCATAATGATGCTTAGACTACTTAACCTAGAACTTGAGAACCAACGTGTGTACTTTGATGCTAAATTGCATGGTCAGAACAGAATTTTTAAATCACACTTGTAGTTTGTAGCCTTGATTGCATGAAAATGACCGAATCCGACTAGCAAACCAACTGTGAGCTTTTGATCCATTGCACGTAACTTGCAATTTTAATTCTTTCTGAGTGGTTTTCTGTTTGCTTGAATGAGTTAGAATTTGCATGAGACCTACTCGAGACCACACAATGACACGAGTTCTAGAAGGATAGGGGCACCTAGATTCAGCTACTTAGCCAGATAGCCTACCAAACGATAAATCCATTAGGTTTAGACCCTTGAGCTTGGCCTGTTCTTTCGGTTCGATAATACATTACATCCATTTTCCATTTCTTTCATTCCCCGTTGATCCCCTGTGGTTGTAGTTTTAGATCGACCTACCAGAAGTCGGTTTGTGGTAACCTGCCTATAGCCATAAACAGGTGGTCTTAGCTATTATGTCCAGACGTGTAAACCCCTCTAGCAACTAAAAGAAAATTCGGCACAAAAGAAAAAAAAGAGAAAAAGTCAAGTAAGAAAAGAAAGAAAATTTCGAAAAAAAATTGAAAAAATCAGAAAAAGCAGAAAAGTTTCAAAGCTTCTAGTTCAATAGAACGTTCTTCTCCCTACAAATGGAAGAACGAAGTTAAAAGAAAAGTTGAAAAGAAAAGAAAAAAATCGTGTAAAGAAAAAGAATAAGTGCTAGGTTGCTTGAGGGTATCTTAGGACGAGCGTTCACTATTCCACCCGTGTCTGGTTAGATGGTAGGAAGCCACAGATTAGATTCGAGGGAATTTAGTCGAAAGCTACACCGCACCAAAGCCATCATCATACTCTCCCATCATCCATCTCATAATAAACCCTTGTAGTGTAGAATTCGTTACAGTCCTAGCAGGGAAGTCCTTCTCACTACAAAAAACAGGGAATTTCGCGTCGGTTGAAACGAAAGAGGATGGCTTCGGTCGGTCAAAGACCGACGCCAAATACGTGTGTGCGTGTTGACCCGCGTAAATAGCGTCGGTTAATACACGACCGACGCTAAATGAGGCCTCAAAAACTGACGCTAAATACCGACCGACCTAAATTCTTCAAAAACTGACGCTAAATTCGGTTTTGGGTCAGAAACGAAACCCTTGCCCAAAACCAGATTTAGCGTCATTTACCGACATGATTTAGCGTCGGTCATCGACCGATGCTAAAATCAAAAACCTATTTAAACTCTCTCAGCTGCCACCCTAACCCTACTCTCACCTCTCTCTCTCCTTCTCCTCCTCAAACCCTCCTCCTCCTCCTCAACTCTCCCAACCACCACCCTCCTCCTCCTCCTCCTCCTCAACTCTCCCAACCACCACCCTCCTCCTCCTCCTCCTCCTCAACTCTCCCAACCACCACCCTCCTTCTCCTCCTCCTCAACTCTCCCAACCACCACCCTCCTCCTCCTCCTCCTCCTTCCTTCCTTCCTTTCATTTGGTCATTTTCACTCTCTCCCGAAATTATTTCAACTCCTCCTCCCATCCAAACACCTAACCACCACAAATCACCACCACCACCGGCAGATCTTGGACCACTGGCTGGACCTCCGCCCAACACCAACCGATGCCTCCGTCCCTCCATCGAGCAGCCGTCTTCCCCCACCTAAACAACCTCTGTCGACCACCGCCTCTCCTCCCTTATCGCCAATGTTGCTGTACCAATACCCACCCGCCGTCATCCCTGCCGACCTCCAGAAGCTCGTCCGACGACCCCAAATAACCAGCAGCCCCCCAAACTAGATCCCAAACGACTTGGATGACAACAAGATCTGGAAAAAAACCCAGATCTGGAAAAAACCTAGATCTGAAAAAAATAAAAATAAAAACGAAAAATAAAAAATGAAAGTAATATATCAAAATAAAAAATGAAACTAAAAAACGAATATTAAAAAATAGAATAGAAAACAAAAACGAAAAATTGGATTGGTCGATATACCCACCCGACCGGTTAACCAACTCGTGGGTTGCTGGGTTGAAGCTGCGTCGGTCGATAGTAATTTTGCATCGGTTATAATTTCGACCGACGCTAAAATTTAGCGTCGCCGTTATTCGCGTCAGGTTGAATCGACCGACACAATAGGTTTTTAGCGTCGGTTATGACCGACGCTAAAAACCCGGTCTAACCGACGCCATATGTATATCAGAAAAAGCAGAAAAGTTTAAAAGCTTCTAGTTCAATAGAACGTTCTTCTCCCTACAAATGGAAGAACGAAGTTAAAAGAAAAGTTGAAAAGAAAAGAAAAAAATCGTGTAAAGAAAAAGAATAAGTGCTAGGTTGCTTGAGGGTATCTTAGGACGAGCGTTCACTATTCCACCCGTGTCTGGTTAGATGGTAGGAAGCCACAGATTAGATTCGAGGGAATTTAGTCGAAAGCTACACCGCACCAAAGCCATCATCATACTCTCCCATCATCCATCTCATCATAAACCCTTGTAGTGTAGAATTCGTTACAGTCCTAGTAGGGAAGTCCTTCTTGACTGGTTACTCGTGTTGTCACAGTGGTGGAGATGTGGTCGAAATGCAAACTTATGACAGAATTCAGTAATAGAAAATGATCGAGAGCAAAAAAAACGTCCTTAAACACAGAGAGTGAGAGTCCCCCATTTACTAAATATTTCCTGTGTGAGGAGTCTGGTCGGTCAGGTCAAATTCGTGCATAATTTGTTATGATTACTTGTCGTGTGCAGTTTATTAGTGAGACCAGGTGGTTTGGTTGATCTGTATGCATGTTAGGTTTCTTGTTCTAGGATCTATCGGTCTAATAATTCATTGTGTTTGATTGAGCTCCAATTTAATCGATCTTATCATTTGTGAACATGAGCGTTTCTATTCAGTTTTGCTTGAGGACAAGCAAAAGCTTAAGTGTGGGGTATTTTGATGACACTCGATTTGACGTGATTATCAGCCTCATTTAAGCGACATTTCCTTGCTTAAGACATGGTTTTTAGGGTAGAATAACGAATATTCAATCAATTGCTCTATCTCGTGCCATTTGTGTTACTTTGGCCCGTTTCGGGTCTATTTGATGGTTTTCTAGTGTTTTTATGTTAGCACAGGTTTTTGTCGTCAAATAAGTAGCCAAGGGCGTTTCTAAGGCGTTGGAACCTCGAGGAATTGCACCGGAATCGATGAAGGAGCCAACCAAGTCAAACAAATTCCTGCCTCGATTTACAAAGGAGTTTTCGCCGAAAATCCCTGAGTGTTTTCGGCGAAAATACTAGCACAAATCCACTGATGTCAACTGAAGGATGTTTTCGGCGAAAACACTAAGTTTTCGCCGAGAACCGTTGTACCGAAACCACAGAAGAAATAGCCGGCGGTCATCCACTTTTGCAAAGGAATTTTTGGCGAAAATTCCTTAATATTTTCGTCGAAAATCCTAGTTAAAATCCGGCGGTATTAGGGTTAAGTATAAATACTTAACCGGCAGCCAAAAATCAAATATACTTTTCATAATCAGAATTTTCCAACTAATACCAAAGACTTCAAGGATTCTCAAGAGTTCTGAAGGAGAGTTTAGAGTTCGAAGAGCCGGAAAGAGATCGTGACGCCATCCTTTCCATCTCGAGGACTCGGAGCTAGGATTACAGTCTACCGGAAGATCGAAGTTCTGCAGGAGTCATCTTAATTAAGTTTTTCAGATACTTTTCTGTTCTTCCTTTGTATGATGAACTCTTTCTTTATCTTTGATTCTTTTGCGATGAACATGAGTAGTTAAACTCTTAGAGCTTAGACTAGATGAACCCTAAGTGACCCAGGGCTTTAAAGCGGTCACGGATCGGCGGTGATTAGATTCAAAGTTCAATCAGTTTCTCTTTCATGTTTGGTTTGTTCTTCATTGTTCATGTTTCTTGTCTGGATTGATCGCCTAGATTAGATTCTGGTTAAGCTAAGGATAGAAGCGAACGCTCGCCTTACTTTAAAACATCAAACTGAACAATTAACCTTATAATTGGAGTGTGCCTTTCGTAGGAACCGGTTAGGGTTAATCCACTGTAAGAGTAACTCATGAATCGTTAGTAATTCCACCAGTTAAGTTAAGTCGTTGCGAGAGGCGACCGTACCCGGGAGACTAATTAATCTTGGTAGATAGAACAGATAGAGCGAACGTTCGCCGGTCTTAAACCTAAGGTTTAGGAGTTATGGTGGTGTCTTAGAACCGATTGAATGAGAATTGAAATCCGCTGATCTGTTGATTGCCTATGCTGTGGTGAACGAAGGGGGATTCGAAGTCTAAGTTCGTCTGTCATCTCTGTTTTCAACCCTAATTTCCAATCTGTTTTTAGTTTCAATTTTTAATTTCTCTGCATTTCTTGGAATTAGATGTCGTGGAACTCACACCACGCACGAAGTGTTTAATCTGAGTAATTTGCTAGCTTATTTGAGTAGTCGATCATTAGAAGGCCCGTGGAATACGATGTACCCTAGCTTTTGTTAGCTTTGTTAGTTATTTGTTTGAACCAGCACAACGATGGGTTCATCAAATTGGCGCCGTTGCCGGGGACTTCTTTTGATTGGTTGAAAGAAGAACTGGCAATTTATTCTTCTACTTTCCATCTTTCACTTTTCCACCCACTTCGATTTTACACTGGTTTTTGTTATTTGTAGGTTGCTCATAGGTGTATGCATCGCCGCCCTTGGACTCGCTCCCAAACCGACAAGGCTAAGAGTATAGAGAGACCAAGCAGTTCTGCTCCACCTCGACAATCACAGATTCCAAGGAGAAGCAGAACCAATCCACCTCCATCCGTCACTCCGATTAAGATCGAGGAACTGAAAGAGAGTTCCTCATCTTCACCGTTACCGTCACCTTCATCCGTTTCATCACCGAGTCACTTTCACCTCCTCCATCTCCTACCATGACTGATCAGTTACCACCACCACCACCACCAGACAGAAATCCACCACCGCCGCCTGCACAGAAGAGTCTAGTTGACTACAACAAGCCGAGCGTGACTAGCGTTCGATCTGCCATTGCCGTGCCGCGCATTGAAGGAGATCCTGACTATGAGATCAAGATTCCATTCTTAACTATGATCTCTAGGGATCTACAGTTTGAAGGCAGGCCACTAGACAATCCGTGCACACATCTAGCAGATTTCTTTGATCTCTGCAGCACTTTCACGAACGGAAACCTCGACAAAAACACTCTTTGCTTGAGAGATTTCCCGTTCTCTCTGAAAGGCGCAGCCAAAAGGTGGCTTACTGGCAAACCACCTGGATATTACACTGATTGGGATACTCTGGCTCAGGACTTCGTTGAAGAATACTTCCCTCCTGCCAGAACAACAGCCATCAAAGACAGCATCGCCAGATTCTCCCAAAAAGAAGGCGAAAGCTTGTACGATACTTGGAATCGATTCCAAGAACTTCTCTACAACTGTCCTCATCATGGATTCGAGCAGAGGCAGTTAGCCAAAATCTTTGCTCGAGGTCTTCGAGAAGAATCTGCCAAGTGGGTCAATTCTCTAGCTGAATGGGATTGCACTACGCTCACACCTGAAGCTGCTCTCCTTCATTTTGCAAACTGAGCTTCCAAGTCGAGGAACTGGGAATGACAATTAGAAGGATCAAGGAGCAAGCTCGATCTCGAAGTTACTATCAAGGCAGAAGTAGAGAAGCATCTGAAGAAGTCCTCTACACCAATCTAATCGCTGGCAGCTTCTGTCTATGTTGCTGATTGCGAATGGTGTGGAGCTTGTGCGCATAATGGAGGCCGATGCCAGAATTTTGGTAAGACAGAAGTCTGGTCCGCCGAAGAGGTAAATTTCGTTCAACAAGGCTTCGTTAACAATCAAAATGGTTATGCTGGCTACCGCAACTTCAGGCAGCAAGGGAACTATCAAGACAGACCACCCTACAATAATGGCGCCAACCATAACCAAAACCAGAATAACCGCCCAGGTGGTCCAGCTCAGGATCAGAAGCCTAACCATCCACCGGGAGGTGTCTATCAGCCGCCACACCGTAATCCGGGTAACTATGGAACTGCTCCTGGTAATCGCAGAAATCAATATTTGAATAACACCTATACAGGTCAGCAATACCAGAAGGAAAACAACGTCAGTGACCTGGACAAGAAGCTTAGTCAGATCATCACCAGACTCGACGATCATGACAGTCAGTTCAAAGCTCAAGCTCTTCTCAATCAAGAACAGATAGCAGCCGGTCAAAGAATTGAGCAGGCTGTGAACAACATCTCGAGCATGCTAGCATTGGTCGACCATTTGGCCAACTTACGAGCCAGACAGAGCCGAATTTGAGAAAGGAACAAGCTAGGATGGTATCTGTTAAAAAGTTTACAAGCTTATCTGCTGACGCCTGTTCTGTTTTACGCAGGATCGCTGAAACTCCAGAGAAGAAGAAAGCACTGAAAGTGGCGCCTAAAGAGGATGATCCTCCTCTTGCACCATACTATGTGAAGCCTCCGTTTCCAAGAGCATTGCTGCCAAATGCAAGGATCGAGACTAGCATGAAGGGGAATAAAGAAGGATATCCTGATGCTCGTTGCACAAAACCCCCTCTCCATATCCAGCTAAGTGTTCTGATCCTGGTTCTTTCACTCTACCTCTTGTCATTAATGATGTTGAGATAGAACGTTGTTTGGTTGATCTTGGCGCGTCCGTTAATGTTATGCCTATGAGTCTGTATGAGAAATTGAACCTAGGAGAACTTGAACCACCTAGCATGCAACTTGTCTTTGCTGATAGATCACTTAAAACCCTAGGGGAGAGATAAAAGACGTTGTTACTAAATGTGGTCCTTTCACGTTCTTAGCTGACTTTGTTATCATTGATACTAGTAAAGATGATTCTACCATTCTCATAGGACGACCTTTCATGGCTACTACTGGAATGCAAATTAACGTTCCAAATGGTTCTTTAACTTTGAGGGTTGGTAAAGAAACGATAACATTCCGCCTTAAAGACGGAATGAAATATAATCCCAAGAATGAAGAATTTCATTGTCTAGCTGTTGAAACTTTGGAGTTGACTCCGGTCAACTCCGTCACTGATATCTCTTCTAGTGTGCCTAGATCAATTGCTGTTACAGGTGCTGGACAGATTACCAAGCAGAAACCGAAATCTGTTCCTCAGAAGCCGCCAAAGAAGAAGGAACTGCAAGCCTCTTCTAAGCCACCGGGAAAAGATCCTAGTAGATCCCGGGGGAAGAACAAGAAGATGAAGACTCAAATGGTCTGGAGACCAGTTGTGCCGCCACCTTCTACCGAGCTAGCTGCACCACCAATTCATTCCGAGATACCGGCGCTGGAACAAGTATTGAAGGAGAAGCCTAAAGCATCTCCTAAGGAAATACTGACGATCACCGATCCTGGTGATATCAAGCCGGAGGTTAAAGAAAAGAAGGAGCCGATCGTTCTCATTCCATCCACTGTCTTCCTTGTGGAAGATGATCCCTTGACAGAACTGTTCAGACCATTCAAGATCACTGACCACCTTCCCGACGGACATACCAAACTCTTACACGCTAACGGGAAGAAATTCATGCTCACCGGAGAAGCCCCAAAGCTCTACTTTATGAACTCCGATGCTGACATTAAGGAGAATCTGAGTTGGGATGTCTCCTAATACCGTCTAGGTATCGTCCAGCTCAAGGACGTTAATAAAAGAGCGCTTCGTGGGAGGCAACCCACGGCTGGAGTAAGTTTTTCATTTGTGTCAACCTTAGTGTTTTAGAGTCGGTTCGGGAGAGCCAAAAGTGTCAGTTTGTTTGATTTCTTATTTTTCGTGTGTAGTCTGTGTGTCGTAGTGTCAATTGCAAGTCATTTAAGGGTTTTCCGATTTTTGTGGATTTAACTGTGATTTTCTGAAGTTTGACGGGATTGCGAAAATATTTTCAATCGTAGAGTTCAAAATTTTCGGTGAAAAATACACCCTGTTTTCGGCGAAAATTCTCTTTGAAACCCCACTGAGTTTTCCAGGCGTTTTTAACTAAACTTTTCGGCGAAAATGTTTTGAAATTTTCGGCGAATAACCTTTTTGAAAACCGGCACTACTTTTTAACTAACATTTTCGGCGAAAACTTGCACTTATTTTTGCCGAAAATTCATTACAAAATCAACCAATTTTTCGTTTTAAAAATTCGGATTCACCCTCTCTCTCTTCACTCACTTCATTTTCGAAAATATTGCAAAACCCTCCCCTCTGTTTCCGAAAACTCGCCGCCGCCGCCACTTTTTCACCTCCCCTTTCCTTTGTCCGATCAGTTTGAGCCGAAAAACGATCAAATCGGAGCTCTAGAGCTCCCGTTCAGCCAAACCCTAAAATTTTCGGTTTTTTCTCCGATTTCTCTTCCTCCGTTCATTTTTAGCATCCATGGCTTCAAGGTAAGTTGTAGAACTTTTCATTACGAATCTTTTGACATATTGAGTGCTGAATTTCGTCGAAGTTGACTTTTGGTTGACTTTTCAGTTTACCTCGATTTGCGTGCTGACTGATTTCGTGTGAACTAGTGATTTGATGTTATTTGGTGCATTTTAAGCCTTTGATTAGCCTAAGGATCTCCCATGTTTGATCTCAATTTGCTATGATTAATATGCTTTTATTCAAGTTTTATGCAAAGTGCTATCTTGTTGTCCGGTTGCCACTTTAAGGCCAATTTTCTGTCTATTAGAGTTATTTTCTTTGATTTTCAGGATTTGGCATTGAAGTACTGGTGACAAGGAGCACGTAGGATCAAACGGGAGGTCAATCGGAGCTAGGACGGAGGAGATATGGCCGTTGCAAAATCGAGGAAAGTGCACATCAAAGCTGAAGAAGTTTTCGGCGAGAACCCTATGTTCTCGCCGAAAACCCTTAACACTTTCAAGCAGAAGAATGGCAGAAGGCAAACATCCGATTTATGAAGAACTTTTTGGCAAAAATCTTTCAGAGTTTTCACCGAAAATGTATGAAGGAATGCCAAAGCCGTCGGTGATTTTCAAAGAGATTTTCGGCGAAAACTTCTTCAGTTTTCGCCGAAAATTCCAGCCTTTTTCCAGCATGCTATTTAAAGTGAAGCCGGCGAAAATTAAGGGAGGGCAATTCATTATTTTATAACACTCGAAACCCTCTTTCCCTTTTCTCTCAATTCTCTTCCATCACCTATCCAACATCAACCCTAGCTACTTCTGGTGCAAATTGGAGTAAGGAGCTTGGATTGAAGCCCACAACCTTGGGGAGAGGAGCTTGCAAGAAGAGGATTGCCATGGAGCTCTTGGTGACCATCTCTCCTTCTTTCTCTTTTGTACCCTTGGCCATGTGTGGCTGATTTCCTAGGTTTCCTTGGATTGGTAGATAATTGTGCTAGGATAGAGGTTGATTGTACAAATTTGCCATGATTGATCTTGGATTGTAAGAAGATGATCTCTAGACTTGTTGTTAATTCCAAATTGTGTTATATGCTTGATTTGGTCTATCATTTGTGATGTAATGCATGAGAGTGCTTAGATTACATGGATTGTAGGTCTAGGGATTGAAGGGAGCGTGTTCTAAGAGATTAGATCATCTCAATTCAACCATAGTTGCATGATTTCTCACTTGTGCATTTTATCGAACACTTGGTGTGCATTAGGTTTTTCATTCAATTGAACTTTGATTAGTCTTTTGATGATTCTCTTAGTGTTAGGACATTGACATGAGAGTGTGGTGTCTAGCCTAGTGGTTATAGAGTCATAGGAGAGGGTTTTGTAGCTTGGCATTTCATCAAACACCTTTAATGCATCCTTAGTCACTTAGCTTGAGAGCGAGAGCCTAGGTTGAGTGGTTCTAGGATAGGGATTTAGTGCGACGAGAGTGCATTGAGTCTATAGAAGGGATTTGCATGGTCATTCGATTGCAACCTCGATCATGTTTGGCTTGTTTGTGCATTTATTCCTCTTGAGCATGATGAAGCTATCTTTCCAAGTGAACCTCCTTTATCTTTGATTTGCACCATTTTATTTTGCTTTCTTGTTTAGTTTCCTTTATGTTTTTGTTTCCTTTTCAAACTAAAACCAATTTCAAAAGAATAGACCGTCCATGAACCGTGTGAGTATTAGCTTTTGAGACAGCCCTCGTGGAATACGACCTTGATAGTTGTGAGTTAAATCTCGCGCATCAAGTTTTTGGCGCCGTTCCCGGGGATTCTCTCATTTCTAAGAAAGCAATTATTAGTGAACCGATCTTTACACTTCCTTCCATTTTCCTTTTAGCTTCCTTGTTACTCTTTGTTTACTTTGTTATCCCGCATCGTTGTATTACTCGGGTGTGTTTGTTGTGCTTGTTTGCAGGAGATTGGTGTTAGTGCATGAGGCGTTCAGCTCGTCTTCAAGCTCGAATCCAAGGACTAGAACAAGTGCTCGAACCACGAACTACCTCCCCACCTCCTACAGTTGAAGAACAAGAAGTTGACCGCATCTCACACCACACTATGTCTCATCACGAGGACGAGGATAACCATTCAGAACATTCACATCACACTAATGAAGATGATCAATCGCAAAGAGGTGCGAGGCGCACACTAGCTGATTATGCTAGCCCAACCCTCGAAGGGGCAGCCTTGAGCATCGTGTGAAGACCGGTAAATGCAAGAAACTTTGAGTTGAAGCCTAATATGATTCAGATGGTACAAAACGGAGTGGTGTTCAACGATATAGACGGAGAGTGCCCATCTAGACATTTGAAGGACTTCCTAGAGATATGCGATACGGTGTAGAACGATCAAGTTCACCCGGATTGTGTGCGACTCCGACTCTTCCCCTTCTCCCTCAAAGGTACAGCCAAGTCTTGGCTGGAGAACCAACCTAGTAGAACATTCACTACATGGGAGGGACTAGCCGAAGCCTTCCTCGAGGAGTTCTTTCCCCCTTATATGACAGATGCAATCCGAGATCGTATCAACCACTTTACACAACACAAGGGAGAGCTCTTCCATGAGACTTGGAATAGGTTCCAAGCCCTTCTTCTGTCTTGTCCTCATCACAACTTCGCCGAATGGAGTTTGGCGGATATCTTTGCTAGGTCCCTTGATTTTGAGAATACAAGGATGATCAACCAAGCCACCGGAGGTGATCTAAGGATGCTCACTCCCGAAGATGCTCAAGAACTCTTTGCGGAGATGGCCAACAAGACAAGGAGTTGGTCTCGACAACAACCTCCAAGGTCCAAGTATGGGAGCGACACTCACTACGACTCTAGAGCTATAAGTGTTGATGCACCAAAGGATTCGTCTAGCTATGGGAAGAAGCCTAAGTTACCGGGGCACCGAGATGAAGATGATCCTATGTTTGCGCTCCTCATGTCGAAGATTGATGTATGGCATCTCAGGTAAGTAACCTGAGTATGCCTAAGCATCCCTCTAAGGTTCCATCATCTCATGTGGGTAATCCCCCAGTGGCTTCAATATATTGTTGTGAATGTTGTGGGGGTCAGGGTCACGACGTCAGTGCTTGCCCTTCCGCCACTCCTGAGCTTGGCCAAGGCGACCACAATGAGGAGGTGAGCTTCGCACAAGGTCAAGGATTCCATGGTAATTTCAGCCCCTAAGGTAACTATCCAAGTAACTACCACGACCTTGGAACCAAGGTGGTGGGTACAACAAGTCTAACCAAGGGTACCAAGGCCAAGGAGTCAAGGTAGTGGTTATAACAAGAGTTACAACCAAGGAAACCAAGGAGGATTCCAAGGTTATTGATGCGCGAGATTTTAACTCACAACATTCAAGGTCGTATTCCACGAGGGCTCTCTCAAAAGCTAATACTCACACGGTTCACGGACGTCTATTCATTTGAAATTGGTTTTAGTTTGAAATGAAATAAAAACATAAAGGAAACTAAGCAAGAAAGCAAAACAAAACGGTGCAAAACAAAGGTAAAGGAGGTTCACTTGGAAAGATAGCTTCATCATGCCAAGAGGAACAAATGCACAAACAAGCCAAACATGATCGAGGTTCCAATCGAATGACCACGCAAATCCTTCTATAGACTCAATGCACTCTCGTCGCACTAAATCCCTATCCTAGAACCACTCAACCTAGGCTCTCGCTCTCAAGCTAAGTGACTAAGGATGCATTAAAGGTGTTTGATGAAATGCCAAGCTATAAACTCTCCTATGATTCTATGACCACTACGCTAGACACCACACTCTCATGTCAATGTCCTAAGGCTAAGAGAATCATCAAAAGACTAATCAAAGTTCAATTGAATGAAAAACCTAATGCACGCCAAGTGTTCGAAAAAATGCACAAGTGAGAAATCATGCAACTATGGTTGAATTGAGATGATCTAATCTCTTAGAACACACTCTCTTCAATCCCTAGACCTACAAATCCATGTAATCTAAGCACTCTCATGCATTACATCACAAATAATAGACCAATCAAGCCATAGCCATCAATGTAATTAACAACAAGTCTAGAGACCATTCTCTTACAATCCAAGATCAATCATGACATATTTGTACAATCAACCTCTATCCTAGCACAACTAATCTATTAATCCAAGGAAACCTAAGAAATCAGCCACACATGACCAAGGAAATGAAGGAAGAGAAAGAAAGATGATCACCAAGAACACCATGGCAATCCTCCTCTTGCAAGCTCCTTCTCCAAGGTTGTGGACTTCAATCCAAGCTCCTCTACTTTGATTTTCACCTTGCTCTAGGGTTGTGGATTGGAGATGAGAAGAAAAGTATTTGAGAAGTTGAGAGAGAAAGGGTTTTGAAGAAGTTGTGAAATCTAAAATTATGAATTGTTGTCCCATTTTCGCCGCTTCTCCCTTTATATATTGTGCTGGAAATCACTGGAATTTTCGGCGAAAATTATGTAAGATTTTCGACGAAAATCTCTTTGAAAATCACCGGCGGTTTTGTCATTCCCTCACAGATTTTCGGTGAAAACTTTGAAGAGTTTTCACCGAAAATTTCTTCATAAATCGAACGGCCGTCTCCTGTAATTCGGTTTTCGGTCGAGAACTTAGAGTTCTCGCTGAAAAACTTCTTCAGTTGAAGGGAGCATTTTCCCAAACTTGCATCGGCCATATCTCCTCCGTCCTAGCTCCGATTGACCTCCCGTTTGATCCTACATGCTCCTTGTCACCAGTACTACGACGCAAAGACCTGAAAATACCAAGAAAACAACTCCAATCGACATATAATTGGCCTCAAAGTGGCACCCGGACAACAAGATAGCACTTTGCATAAAACTTCAATAAAAGCATATAAATCATAGCAAAATGAGATCAAACATGAGAAATCCTTAGGCTAATCAACGACTTAAAATGCACTAAATAACGTCACATCAAATTTCCCCTACGACTAAGCTTTGCTTGTCCTCAAGCAAATGAACTAGAAAACATCCAAGCTCACAAATGACAAGATCGGCCCCATTGAGATTCAAGCAATAACAATTCGGCTTAAACTGTTCCACGAACAAACTTAACCTACACATGCAAGAACATCAACCAAACAAGTATAAACCTCACTAATATCTGCACACTTCAATAGTGGTCAATTGGGATACAGAAAAACCGACCACGACAACACCAACTCTAATCAAAAGGACTTGAACTCAGGAAATGGAACGGATTAGGTGGGGATAGGAAAGTTTAGAGAGTGGTGAGTGATCGTGATGTGGCTATCGACTCGACTTCGTCCGCTTCTAGATCCGCACTTACAAACTCTGGCTAGGATCAAGGGCCACATTCGAGAACTCTTTTTTTTCTTTTTTCTTTTCTTTTTTTCCATTTTTTTCTTTTTTCTTTTCATTTTTTCCATTTTTTCTTTTTTCCTACTGCATACTAGTGCTCGATTCAACACTTCACTTAGGTGTTGAACCTGCCTAGCTCACAGCTTTTGCCTTGGCTAGTGCTCAACCCGACACTTCACTTAGGTGCCGAGCTTGCCTAGCTTTACTTTTCTTTTGAGCATTTTCTTTTGCACATTGGCCACTTGATCTTTAGCCCCTTACAACTTCAACACAAGATTTTGAATTGGATCCCGTCTAATCTCAAGCCACAATCACGAGAGATCAAAAAGGGAAAAAAGAACATGGAAAAAGGGAAGAAATTCTGATTGCCTTCATCATCTTAGTACCCGGTGTAATTGAAGTGGTACAAAACACGTATCAAACCAAATTCAAACAACCATCATACAAGAGTGATAACAAATCTCTTTCCTGCCTAGACTCGTTGATATGTGACTCTAACATGCTGGTTATAGGTTTTAAGTAGGCTGTCTAATACGTCATATGAAAGCATTGAATCAATTAAACACCAAAAGTCAAGAACCGAATGATTCTACAATAGAGGAATTCGATCATTCCAAATCAAAGGTCAATGCAACTCAACAAAGCATAGCCTTAGATCTCTACCACCAAATAATCACACCAAACCTCTAAACTCCTCTACGACTAACATGAGCATTGTCCCTCAATGATCGAAGAGAGAGGGTAAGGTGGAACGAAGTACCGCTTGGTAGAGAGGAGCAAAGGACGTAATAGTGTGAAAGAGGTTCCATGATATTCCTTGGTGAAGAGTGATCCCAAAGTGCTTGCCCAAACCTTATTCAAAAACCTAAAACAACACAAAAACCTATCAAAGAACAAGTAAAAGCCAAAAAATAAAGATAACATAGGGGGGCCTCCCAAGAAGCGCTTGTTACCGTCTTAAGCTCGACGATACCGGATGCTAGTGTGCCCAACTTAGTACCTCTTTGAGGTCAAGTACCTTATTCTGATGAATTTGAGGTCCAAGTATCAATAGAACAAATTGGTAGAAGACCAATGAGCTAAAAGCTTGAGTTCCAATTGTTTACCTTGCCAAGGCCTTCACCATTAAGCTTAGGACTTTGAGGAAGAATGTATGGAAGGGGGATGGGCCATCGAACGCCGTCGTCTCCATGTTGGGATACACTCAAGGAGTCTTTTCCGGTTTCAAGTAGAGTGGGCTCCATTCCACGGTTTACCTTATAGGAGGGGTAGACGAATAGCATGTCTCCTTGGGTTCTTGGCACAAATACTTTATGATCAAGCCAAGAAGATTGAAGATGCACTAAACAATCTTTGGTAGGGCCACAATAGGGTGCTTCCATGAGACTTGGAATAGGTTCCAAGCCCTTCTTCTGTCTTGTCCTCATCACAACTTCGCCGAATGGAGTTTGGCGGATATCTTTGCTAGGTCCCTTGATTTTGAGAATACAAGGATGATCAACCAAGCCACCGGAGGTGATCTAAGGATGCTCACTCCCGAAGATGCTCAAGAACTCTTTGCGGAGATGGCCAACAAGACAAGGAGTTGGTCTCGACAACAACCTCCAAGGTCCAAGTATGGGAGCGACACTCACTACGACTCTAGAGCTATAAGTGTTGATGCACCAAAGGATTCGTCTAGCTATGGGAAGAAGCCTAAGTTACCGGGGCACCGAGATGAAGATGATCCTATGTTTGCGCTCCTCATGTCGAAGATTGATGTTATGGCATCTCAGGTAAGTAACCTGAGTATGCCTAAGCATCCCTCTAAGGTTCCATCATCTCATGTGGGTAATCCCCCAGTGGCTTCAATATATTGTTGTGAATGTTGTGGGGGTCAGGGTCACGACGTCAGTGCTTGCCCTTCCGCCACTCCTGAGCTTGGCCAAGGCGACCACAATGAGGAGGTGAGCTTCGCACAAGGTCAAGGATTCCATGGTAATTTCAGCCCCTAAGGTAACTATCAAGGTAACTACCACCGACCTTGGAACCAAGGTGGTGGGTACAACAAGTCTAACCAAGGGTACCAAGGCCAAGGGAGTCAAGGTAGTGGTTATAACAAGAGTTACAACCAAGGAAACCAAGGAGGATTCCAAGGTTATTGATGCGCGAGATTTAACTCACAACATTCAAGGTCGTATTCCACGAGGGCTCTCTCAAAAGCTAATACTCACACGGTTCACGGACGGTCTATTCATTTGAAATTGGTTTTAGTTTGAAAATGAAATAAAAACATAAAGGAAACTAAGCAAGAAAGCAAAACAAAACGGTGCAAAACAAAGGTAAAGGAGGTTCACTTGGAAAGATAGCTTCATCATGCTCAAGAGGAACAAATGCACAAACAAGCCAAACATGATCGAGGTTCCAATCGAATGACCACGCAAATCCCTTCTATAGACTCAATGCACTCTCGTCGCACTAAATCCCTATCCTAGAACCACTCAACCTAGGCTCTCGCTCTCAAGCTAAGTGACTAAGGATGCATTAAAGGTGTTTGATGAAATGCCAAGCTATAAACTCTCCTATGATTCTATGACCACTACGCTAGACACCACACTCTCATGTCAATGTCCTAAGGCTAAGAGAATCATCAAAAGACTAATCAAAGTTCAATTGAATGAAAAACCTAATGCACGCCAAGTGTTCGAAAAAATGCACAAGTGAGAAATCATGCAACTATGGTTGAATTGAGATGATCTAATCTCTTAGAACACACTCTCTTCAATCCCTAGACCTACAAATCCATGTAATCTAAGCACTCTCATGCATTACATCACAAATAATAGACCAATCAAGCCATAGCCATCAATGTAATTAACAACAAGTCTAGAGACCATTCTCTTACAATCCAAGATCAATCATGACATATTTGTACAATCAACCTCTATCCTAGCACAACTAATCTATTAATCCAAGGAAACCTAAGAAATCAGCCACACATGACCAAGGAAATGAAGGAAAGAGAAAGAAAGATGATCACCAAGAACACCATGGCAATCCTCCTCTTGCAAGCTCCTTCTCCAAGGTTGTGGACTTCAATCCAAGCTCCTCTACTTTGATTTTCACCTTGCTCTAGGGTTGTGGATTGGAGATGAGAAGAAAAGTATTTGAGAAGTTGAGAGAAAAGGGTTTTGAAGAAGTTGTGAAATCTAAAATTATGAATTGTTGTCCCATTTTCGCCGGCTTCTCCCTTTATATATTGTGCTGGAAATCACTGGAATTTTCGGCGAAAATTATGTAAGATTTTCGACGAAAATCTCTTTGAAAATCACCGGCGGTTTTGTCATTCCCTCACAGATTTTCGGCGAAAACTTTGAAGAGTTTTCACCGAAAATTTCTTCATAAATCGAACGGCCGTCTCCTGTAATTCGGTTTTCGGTCGAGAACTTAGAGTTCTCGCTGAAAAACTTCTTCAGTTGAAGGGAGCATTTTTCCCAAACTTGCATCGGCCATATCTCCTCCGTCCTAGCTCCGATTGACCTCCCGTTTGATCCTACATGCTCCTTGTCACCAGTACTACGACGGCAAGACCTGAAAATACCAAGAAAACAACTCCAATCGACATATAATTGGCCTCAAAGTGGCACCCGGACAACAAGATAGCACTTTGCATAAAACTTCAATAAAAGCATATAAATCATAGCAAAATGAGATCAAACATGAGAAATCCTTAGGCTAATCAACGACTTAAAATGCACTAAATAACGTCACATCAAATTCCCCTACGACTAAGCTTTGCTTGTCCTCAAGCAAATGAACTAGAAAACATCCAAGCTCACAAATGACAAGATCGGCCCCATTGAGATTCAAGCAATAACAATTCGGCTTAAACTGTTCCACGAACAAACTTAACCTACACATGCAAGAACATCAACCAAACAAGTATAAACCTCACTAATATCTGCACACTTCAAGTAGTGGTCAATTGGGATACAGAAAAACCGACCACGACAACACCAACTCTAATCAAAAGGACTTGAACTCAGGAAATGGAACGGATTAGGTGGGGATAGGAAAGTTTAGAGAGTGGTGAGTGATCGTGATGTGGCTATCGACTCGACTTCGTCCGCTTCTAGATCCGCACTTTACAAACTCTGGCTAGGATCAAGGGCCACATTCGAGAACTCTTTTTTTTCTTTTTTCTTTTTCTTTTTTTCCATTTTTTTTCTTTTTTCTTTTTCATTTTTTCCATTTTTTTTCTTTTTTCCTACTGCATACTAGTGCTCGATTCAACACTTCACTTAGGTGTTGAACCTGCCTAGCTCACAGCTTTTGCCTTGGCTAGTGCTCAACCCGACACTTCACTTAGGTGCCGAGCTTGCCTAGCTTTACTTTTCTTTTGAGCATTTTCTTTTGCACATTGGCCACTTGATCTTTAGCCCCTTACAACTTCAACACAAGATTTTGAATTGGATTCCGTCTAATCTCAAGCCACAATCACGAGAGATCAAAAAGGGAAAGAAGAACATGGAAAAAGGGAAGAAATTCTGATTGCCTTCATCATCTTAGACCGGTGTTATTGAGTGGTACAAAAACACGTATCAAACCAATCAACCAACATACAAGAGTGATAACATCTCTGTTCTGGCCTAGACTCGTTTGATATTAGCTCTAACATGCTGGTTATAGGTTTTAAGTAGGACTGTCTAAACGTCATTATGAAAGCTTGAAGTCAATTAAACACCAAAAGTCAAGAACCGAATGATTCTACAATAGAGGAATTCGACATTCAATCAAGGTCATGCAACTCATCAAAGCATAGCCTTAGATCTCTACCACAAATAATCACACCAAACCTCAAACTCCTCTACGACTAACATGAGCATTGTCCTCAATGATCAAGAGAGAGAGGGTAAGGTGGAACGAAGTTACCGCTTGGTAGAGAGGAGCATAGGACGTAATAGTGGTGAAAGAGTTCCATGATGATCCTTGGTGAAGAGTGATCCCAATTGCTTGCCAAACCTTATTCAAAAACTAAAACAACACAAAAACCTCAAAGAACAATTAAAAGCAAAAAATTAAAGATAACATGGGGTGCCTCCCAAGAAGCGCTTGGTTACCGTCTTAAGCTCGACGATACCGGTGCTAGGGTGCCCAACTTAGTACCTCTTTGAGGTCAAGTACCTTATTCCATGATGAAGTTTGAGCTCCAAGTAGCAATAGAAGCAAATGGTAGAATGACCAATGAGCTAAGCTTGAGTTCCAATTGTTACCTTGCCAAGGCCTTCTACCATTAAGCTTAGGACTTTGAGGAAGAATGTATGGAAGGGGGATGCCATCGAACTCCGTCGTCTCCATGTTGGTGATACCACTCAAGGAGTCTTCCGGTTCAAGTAGAGGTGGCTCCAGTTCCACGGTTACCTTAGGAGGGTAGAGATGCATGTCTCCTTGGGTTCTTGGCACAAATACTTTATGATCAAGCAAGAAGATTGAAGAGCACTAACAATCTTTGGTAGGGCCACAATAGGGTGGTGTTGTTCACTTTCGTGCTCCACTCTCGGTGCCACCTCTTCTTAAAGAATCTCCAAGTCATCTCTCACCTCCTCTAAAGGGTAATCATCCTCAAATCTCCTCGATTCTTCTATTCTCACATCATCGTTACTTGGTGTGTCCTCGGGTAGAACATGCTCCTCAATCTCCTCTACTACCAATTCTTCTTCCGTGTCAAGCTCCTCGGATTCACAAGTGTCATCTTCATCATCATAAACATGCTCCAAATGATTGGGATGTCGCTCATTCTCAAGAATCTTCGTGACGAGCTCTATGCTTTGGGATAAGCGGTTAACTCGGTTTGCATTATCCTCCATAATTTGCAAGATTTCTAGCATGAAAGGAGATGGAAAAGGTTTTTCATGACGCACGAATTCCTCTTGGGGAGAGTCACTTTCTTCTTCTTCCATGACTAGCACTTCCGGTTCAAAGGTGTCGAAGATGAGCTTCACACTTTGAGTTAAACGATCCAACCGAGCTGCATTATCTTCCGCAATTTGCAACATCTCCTCAATTGTGGGGGAAGGTGGAGAGTGTTGTTCATACTCTAGAGCTTCGTTGATGAGCGTCACGCCTTGAGCTAAGCGATTAAGTTGGTTCGCATTGTCTTCCGCAATCTTCAAAGCTTCCTCAAGCGTGGGAAGAGATGGAGGAGGTTCCTCATAGCTTTCGAACTCCTCTCGAGGACGCTCTCTTTCCTTCACCATTTTCAAGAGCTCCTCTAGCATAGAAGAAGGTTGAGAGGGTTGCTCATAGCTTGTGAACTCCTCTTGAGGACGCTTGCTTTCTTCAACCATCTTAAAGAGCTCCTCTAGCATGGAAGGCGGTTGAGAATGTTGTTCATGACTTGTGAAATCCTCTTGATAATACTCCGACAAGACTTGATGGCTGGGTGGAGATGGATAGGGACATTGCTCATTCCACATGGGTGTTGAAGCTTGTTGTTCTTGACCCCACCATTGGTTATCTTCCTCACAAGTTTCTTGGTAGTAGTTGGGTGGAGTAGGATGACCATAGTATGGGTTAGGAGATGGATTCCACCCTTCATAGGTACCATAACCATTACCTCCATTCCACGAGTTCATCTTACTTGCAACCTTGCTCCCATGAATTAGATAGGTGGAGAAGGGGCCTAGAAACACGCACAACAAACACAACCAAGTAGTACAACAATGCGGGATAACAAAACCACAAAAACAAATAACAAAGAAGCAAAACTAAAACGGAAGGAAGTGAATAGAACGGTCCACTACTAAATGCTTTCAAAGGATTGAGAAAGTCCCCGGCAACGGCGCCAAAAACTTGATGCGCGAGATTTAACTCACAACAATCAAGTTCGTATTCCACGAGGGCTCTCTCAAAAGCTAATACTCACACGGTTCATGGACGGTCTATTCATTTGAAATTGGTTTTAGTTTGAAAATGAAATAAAAACATAAAGGAAACTAAGCAAGAAAGCAAAACAAAACGGTGCAAAACAAAGGTAAAGGAGGTTCACTTGGAAAGATAGCTTCATCATGCTCAAGAGTTCAAGTCCTTTTGATTAGAGTTGGTGTTGTCGTGGTCGTTTTTTTTTTTTGCTGTGTCCCAATTAACCACTACTTGAAGTGTGCAGAAAATAGTGAGGTCTAGACTTGTTTGGTTGACGTTCTTGCATGTGTATGTTAAGTTTGTTCGTGGAACAGTTTAAGCCAAATTGTTATTGCTTGAATCTCAACGGGACCGATCTTGTCATTTGTGAACTTGGATGCTTTCTAATTCATTTGCTTGAGGATAAGCAAAGCTTAGTCGTAGGGGAATTTGATGTGATGTTATTTGGTGCATTTTAAGCCTTTGATTAGCCTAAGGATCTCCCATGTTTGATCTCATTTTGCTATGATTAATATGCTGTTATTGAAGTTTTATGCAAAGTGCTATCTTGTTGTCCGGTTGCCACTTTGAGGCCAATTTTTTGTCTATTGGAGTTATTTTCTTTGCATTTTCAGGATTTGGCATTGAAGTACTAGTGACAAGTAGCACGTAAGATCAAACAGGAGGTCAATCGGAGCTAGGACGGAGGAGATATGGCCGTTGCAAAATCGAGGAAAGTGCACATCAAAGTTGAAGAAGTTTTCGGCGAGAACCCTAAGTTCTCGCCGAAAACCCTTAACACTTTCAAGCAGAAGAATGGCAGAAGGCGGACATCCGATTTATGAAGAACTTTTCGGCGAAAATCTTTCAGAGTTTTCGCCGAAAATGTATGAAGGAATGCCAAAGCCGTCGGTGATTTTCAAAGAGATTTTCGGTGAAAACTTCTTCAGTTTTCGCCGAAAATTCCAGCCTTTTTCCAGCGTGCTATTTAAAGTGAAGCCGGCGAAAATTAAGCGAGGGCAATTCATTATTTTATAACACTCGAAACCCTCTTTCCCTTTTCTCTCAATTCTCTTCCATCACCTATCCAACATCAACCCTAGCTACTTCTGGTGCAAATTGGAGTAAGGAGCTTGGATTGAAGCCCACAACCTTGGGGAGAGGAGCTTGCAAGAAGAGGATTGCCATGGAGCTCTTGGTGACCATCTCTCCTTCTTTCTCTTTTGTACCCTTGGCCATGTGTGGCTGATTTCCTAGGTTTCCTTGGATTGGTAGATAATTGTGCTAGGATAGAGGTTGATTGTACAAATTTGCCATGATTGATCTTGGATTGTAAGAAGATGATCTCTAGACTTGTTGTTAATTCCAAATTGTGTTATGTGCTTGATTTGGTCTATCATTTGTGATGTAATGCATGAGAGTGCTTAGATTACATGGATTGTAGGTCTAGGGATTGAAGGGAGTGTGTTCTAAGAGATTAGATTATCTCAATTCAACCATAGTTGCATGATTTCTCACTTGTGCATTTTATCGAACACTTGGTGTGCATTAGGTTTTTCATTCAATTGAACATTGATTAGTCTTTTGATGATTCTCTTAGTGTTAGGACATTGACATGAGAGTGTGGTGTCTAGCCTAGTGGTCATAGAGTCATAGGAGAGGGTTTTGTAGCTTGGCATTTCATCAAACACCTTTAATGCATCCTTAGTCACTTAGCTTGAGAGCGAGAGCCTAGGTTGAGTGGTTCTAGGATAGGGATTTAGTGCGACGAGAGTGCATTGAGTCTATAGAAGGGATTTGCGTGGTCATTCGATTGCAACCTCGATCATGTTTGGCTTGTTTGTGCATTTATTCCTCTTGAGCATGATGAAGCTATCTTTTCAAGTGAACCTCCTTTATCTTTGATTTGCACCATTTTGTTTTTTTTTTCTTGTTTAGTTTCCTTTATGTTTTTGTTTCCTTTATGTTTTTGTTTCCGTTTCAAACTAAAACCAATTTCAAAAGAATAGACCGTCCATGAACCGTGTGAGTATTAGCTTTTGAGAGAGCCCTCGTGGAATACGACCTTGATAGTTGTGAGTTAAATCACGCGCATCAACTAGGTTAGCTGAACTTGTTGGACTGATCTAGCATGATTAGGGAGTATTGTACTTAATTTTTACATCGTTTGATCATGTGTTGCTTTGCATAAGACCTATTCTTTGTGGTGTTGACTTTTGAGAAATGTCGGTTTGACCATGAACTGTTTATGATCTGTTGGCTGCCTTATGTGCTCATTTACGTTCATATTCTTGTGCTTGCCATCTGACATCATATTATGCCGTCATTTCCCGCTTTGTGATAGTCTTGCCATGATTAGGGTTCAATGTTCGATTATGTTGACTTTTTGAATGTCGTTTTGACTTCTGAACTCTGATTGTGATAATTCCATTCTGGCTGTGTTCTAAGCGTGTATTTTCATTGTTTGGGATTGCCGGTTAACCTGCTTTGCTTACCCCCACTCGGTTTTCCTCATTTCTTTGTGAAATTGAGTTTTTTCAACTAAGTATGGGGTAGGGTTTTAGTTTGACTAACCTGGTTTGTTTTCTTGCTTAGGAACGTAACTCATGAGCGCAGGACCAAGCAGAGACTTGACACCGCCTCCAGCTCCCGAGCTCCGGCTCCCGTCACACCTGCCATCCATGGACCTCCCCAGCTTTTCCCTGGCCGTGTTGGGTACCACCACACCGTTGCTCGCCTGCCCCCGTACTACTTCGAGTGCTACCAGAAGCTCGAGAATATCCCTGGTGCCGCTGTTCGCCCCCTTTCCATGGAGTCGCTCTTCGATCATGATGAGGACTAGCACCAGAACGTGCTTGATGCACTGACGCATGCTGAACTCCTGGAGCTGACCACACTAGCCGCCGACTTCCCAGAAGTCGCCCTACAGGAGTTTTGGGCGACGTTCGATCTAGACGAGCATAGGAGGAGGCAGCACAGGAAGGTCGTTTCCTTCTATCTGGGCGGGGTGCACAGGACACTCACCTATGATGAGTTTGCATCTCATCTAGGCATCCCCTACGAGCACTACGATGGTCATTACCTCGGCTGGGAGAACGACGATGACGACGGAGAGGAGTACCATGCACTCTGGAGCCACATGACTGGAGTGCCCGGCGATCGTCTCACGAAGCATAATTCAGTTAAGTCTCTCTCTCACCCTCTCTATAAATTCATTCACATGGTTTGGCGTCGTTCTCTTTTGTATGCTCCAAAGAAGGACCGCCACCACATCAGTCGAGAGGAGCTTCTTCTTCATCGCGCCATCCGGGATAGCTACCCTCTTCATCCCGGATGGGTGCTTGCCCGACTACTCAACAAGAAGACTCAGAGGTCAAAGCCACCTCGCTCACTCCTGGGAGGCAACTTTATAGGTCGACTTATCATCTCCTTCGGCCTCAGCCACGAATATGGCCCGAACATCCCACGCCGTAGAGTACGCACCGTTGGAGGCGATTTGGCGGTCGAGTACAACCTCGAGCTGGACCTCAGCCCCCAGGTAGCAGCAGATCCTCCTCCCCAGGACGAGGATGAGTCGGAGGAAGAAGATGATTCTGAGGAGTCTCAGCCTCAGTACGAGCCAGGATCTCATGATCATATACCCTCGCCACACCATCAGGCAGGGTATGCACACCAGTCGCCGCCGCACATTCTAGATCCATATCAGGCGCCTCACCCGCAGCACCACCCACACCCCGCGGATGTTGGAGAGCTGTATGAGCGACTGCAGGAGTGGCGCATCACTGACAACACCACTCAAGAGGCGAGATGGACTATTATGCAGCAACATATGCACCGCTCCAACGAGCGGTATGAGGCACAGATGGCGTGGCAACGTCAGCTCGGCGAATTCCTTCACTTTCCACCTCCCGACGCGCCTGACGAGCAGTGATCGGGTTGTATCCTCTTTCTTGTCCCTTCTTTTTATTTATTGTTTTTGGATTTTGATCCAACTTTTTTTTGTGTGGATCCGGGACACTTGTCCCGGTTTCCTTTTTATGTTTCATTTGTTTTTGTTTTGTAGGCAGTAGGGAGATTCCCTTTGCTTCGTTTCGGTAGATTCCCTCCGCTCCGAGGATCCGTGCTCATCCCCTACGCCAACCATCTCGGTCTAGGTTGTTCTACTTCACTCTGAACTCTAAATTTAGTCCTGTGAGGACACAATCCGATTTAAGTGTGGGGTAGGATGCTAGAGAACCTTGCATGAACTTGATTGCCCTTGATTGTGTTTTTGTGTGCCTCGTGATTCCTATCCAATCTCTCTAGCATTAGAATGGCTCAGTTCTTGATTTTGATGTTAAGTTGTTGTTCAAACTTTCATAATGATGCTTAGACTGCTTAACCTAGAACTTGATAACCAACGTGTCTACTTTGATACTAAATTGCCTGGTCAGAACAGAATTTTTAAAATCACACTTATAGTTTGTAGCTTTGATTGCATGAAAATGACCGAATCCGACTAGCAAACCAACTGTGAGCTTTTGATCCATTGCACGTAACTTGCAATTTCAATTCTTTTTTGAGTGATTTTCTATTGCTTGAATGAGTTAGAATTTGCATGAAACCTACTCGAGACAACACGATGACACGAGTTCTAGAATGATAGGGATACCCAGATTCAGCTACTAAGCCAAATAGCCTACCCAACGATAAAATCCATTAGGTTTAAACCCTTGAGCTTGGCCTGTTCTTTCGGTTCGATAATACATTACAGCCATTTCCCATTCTTTCATTCCCCGGTTATCCCCTGTGGTTGTAGTTCTAGATTGACCTACCGGAAGTCGGTTTGTGGTAACTTTCCTATAGCCATTAAACAGGTGGTCTTAGCTATTATGTCCAGACGTGTAAACCCCTCTAGCAACTAAAAGAAAGAATCGGCACAAAAGAAAAAAATAGAAAAAGAAGAAAAGAAGTAAGTTTCAAAAAAAAAAAGAGAAAGAAGAGAAATCAGAAAAGCCAAAAAGTTTTAAGTTCAATAAACGTTCTTCTCTCTACATATGGAAGAACGAAGTCAAAAAGAAAAGTCAGAAAAGAAAAAAAAATGTGTTAAAAGAAAATAAAAGTGCTAGGTTGCTTGAGGGTATCTTAGGACGAGCGTTCACTGGTTAGATGGTAGGAAGCCACAAGTTAGATTCGAGGGAAGTTAGTCGAAAGCGACACCGCACTAAAGCCATCATCATACTCTCCCATCATCCATCTCATCATAAACCACTGTAGTGTAGAATTCGTTACAGTCCTACAGGGAAGTCCTTCTTGACTGGTTACTCGTGTTGTCACAGTGGTGGAGATGTGGTCGAAATGCAAACTTATGACATAATTCAGTAACAGAAAATGATCGAGAGCAGAAACACGTCCTTAAACACAGAGAGTGAGAGTCCCCCATTTACTAAATATTTCCTGTGTGAGGAGTCTGGTCGGTCAGGTCAAATTCGTGCATAATTGGTTACGATTACTTGTCGTGTGCAGTTTATTAGTGAGACCAGGTGGTCTGGTTGATCTGTATGCATGTTAGGTTTCTTGTTCTAGGATCTATTGGTCTAATAATTCATTGTGTTTGATTGAGCTCCAATTTAATTGATCTTATAATTTGTGAACATGAGCGTTTCTATTCAGTTTGCTTGAGGACAAGCAAAAGCTTAAGTGTAGGGTATTTTGATGACACTCGATTTGACGTGATTATCAGCCTCATTTAAGCGACATTTCCTTGCTTAAAACATGGTTTTTAGGGTAGAATAACGAATATTCAATCAATTGCCCTATCTCGTGCCATTTGTGTTACTTTGGCCCGTTTCGGGTCTATTTGATGGTTTTCTAGTGTTTTATGTTAGCACAGGTTTTTGCCATCAAATAAGTAGCCAAGGACGTGTCTAAGGCGTTGGAACCTCGAGGAATCGCACCGGAATCGATCCAAGGAGCCAACCAAGTCAAACAAATTCCTGCCTCGGTTTACAAAGGAGTTTTTGCCGAAAATCCCTTAGTGTTTTCGGCGAAAATACTTGCACAAATCCACTGATGTCAACTGAAGGATGTGTTTTCGCCGAGAACCGTTGGACCGAAAACCACAAGAGAAACAGCCGGCGGTCATCCACTTTTGCAAAGGAATTTTCGGCGAAAATTCCTTCATATTTTCGCCGAAAATCCTAGTTAAAATCCGGCGGTATTAGGATTAAGTATAAATACTTAACCGGCGGCCCAAAATCAAATATACTTTTCATAATCAAAATTTTCCAACTAATACCAAAGACTTCAAGGATTCTCAAGAGTTCTGAAGGAGAGTTTAGAGTTCGAAGAGCCGGAAAGAGATCATGACGCCATCCCTTCCATCTCTAGGACTCGAATCTAGGATTACAGTCTACCGGAAGATCGAAGTTCTGCCGGAGTCGTCTTAATTAGGTTTTTCAGATACTTTTCTGTTCTTCCTTTGTATGATGAACTCTTTCTTTATCTTTGATTCTTTTGTGATGAACATGAGTAGCTAAACTCTTAGAGCTTAGACTAGATGAACCCTAAGTGACCTAGGGCTTTAAAGCGGTCACGGATCGGCGGTGATTAGATTCAAAGTTCAATCAGTTTCTCTTTCATGTTTGGTTTGTTCTTCATTGTTCATGTTTCTTGTCTGGATTGATCGCCTAGATTAAATTTTGGTTAAGCTAAGGATAGAAGCGAACGCTCGTCTTACTTTAAAACATCAAACTGAACAATTAACCTTATAATTGGAGTGTGCCTTTTGTAGAAATCGGTTAGGGTTAATCCACTGCAAGAGTAACTCATGAATCGTTAGTAATTCCACCAGTTAAGTTAAGTCGTTGCGAGAGGCGACCGTACCCGGGCGACTAATTAATCTTGGTAGCTAGAACGGATAGAGCGAACGTTCACCGGTCTTAAACCTAAGGGTTAGGAGTTATGGTGGTGTCTTAGAACCGATTGAATGAGAATTGAAATCCGCTGATCTGTTGATTGCCTATGCTCTAGTGAACGAAGGGGGATTCGAAGTCTAATTTCGTCTGTCATCTCTGTTTTCAACCCTAATTTTCAATCTGTTTTTAGTTTCAATTTTTAATTTCTCTGCATTTCTTAGAATTATAAGTGGTGGAACTCACACCACGCACGAAGTGTTTAATCTGAGTAATTTGCTAGCTTATTTGAGTAGTCGATCATTAGAAGGCCCGTGGAATACGATCTACCCTAGCTTTTGTTAGCTTTGTTAGTTATTTGTTTGAACCAGCACAACGACGGGTTCATCAGTGGGGAAACTCCTATTTATAGGTCCAAGGTGGCAAGGGCCCTGGTGCCACGTGTTGCCAGCACAGTGGACCACGCATGTGAGAGTGATCCCTGTCTTGTCAACGGCGTGGGCGGTGTCAGAGATATGACTGATCTTGACCAGGGCGGCCGCTCTAACGTCAACATGGCGCATATCAGGAACCCTAATAGGCCTTGGGCCTCTCCTGGGCTGGGGGCCCATCAATTGCCCCCTTGCTATATTTCTTTCCGATTACGCTGAGATCCCCCTAACCGTCGTCCTCCCCCCCAGTAGGATGAGGGTGAATGGCTGAGGAGCACTCTTCCTGCTGTGTGCGCTGGCCTGATCAGCGGTTGCTCGATGTCGAAATTCACCAGGGCGCATCGTCTTACGTCGTATCCGCCCTTCTAGATTTTGGAAGTCCTTTCGACTTCCCCCCTTTTGAATCTTCTTTGGGAAACTCCTCCTCGGGGGTCGTGCCCTTCCCCCCATGCCTGTTGCCGCCATTTATCGGCAACAATGATAAAAAGCATGGCCGTTCATTGGGGGGAAAGCTGTGCTCAACCGTAGTGCAACACGTGTCTCTCCGCTAGTGGGCGAAGTGTTTCATCTTCCCCTTTTTTCTATAAAAGGAGGGTGGGAGCTCCTAATCGACTCCACACTGCTTTTTCCAAAATCCTGAGAGCAGCCGCCTTCAAGCTTTCTGAGAGCAGCCGCCTTCAAGCTTTCTGAGAGCGTCCGCCTTGTCTTCCAGCCTCAATATTTTATGCGATTACCCTTGCTGCCATGCCTTCATCCAACACATCCTCAACTTCTCTCCCTGACCAGAGTATGTTCTTATAAAACTCTTTACTTTGCCCGTTCACTTTTGTTTTTGTTTTTATACCCCTAGCTCTCCCCCCTTTCTTTCTCAATCCACCATGTCGTCTAGCTCTTCGTCCCTAGATCTCACCGGGGCCAAAGAACTCTTACGGCAGTTACTGGCGCGACGCCGTGGGGCCGACAACGGTTCGCCCATTGAGTTGTCTAGTGATGAGGGCGCTTTGACCATTGATTTGTCCAGTGACATGAGTTGGGACGGGGGTTCCTTTCAAGCGGGTCCCCGTCCGACCGTGCTTCCTTGTGACTCCTTCCGCCCATTGTCCTTTATTCCGCCCTCTGCCTCCATGACTGTTGCCTTTCTGACTCTCACTTCTCCTTTCCCTTTAGATGTCGAGGGTCAGAGGAACGTGGAGGGGGAAGGCCCTTCCAGACGGAGTTCTTCATCTAGCTCTTCATCTACCTCTACTAGCTCATCGTCATCCACTTCAACTTCTGAACTCCGTCATCGGAGTTCTCCCCTTGTGGACCCTGAGTCATCAACTTCTACCTTCCTCGACATCGAAGGCGATGGTGAGGGCTCCAATGAGGGCGAAGCTTCTGCGTCTTTCGCCACGGCGAGGGGCAAGAAAGGGGGAAGAAGTCGAAAAAAGGTCCCCCCTATCCCGAGGATGAGGACTTGCATTTTGACCCATATGTCACTGTTGAGGACGCCGATGAAGCTTCATATGATGATATCACAGGCCCTTCAGAGTCACAACTTCTTGCTCAGGCGGAAAAGTGCTTCAACTTGGTGTCCACCAAGCCGGATGTGATTCCCAATAACTGTCGGCGTTTCGCCTCGCATCAGCAGGGATTTCGCCTGCCTCTCCATGGATTCAACATTGACGTGTCCGCTCTTGCTAAGGATGGATATGAGGTGGGCACATGGGCGAGCATGTGGAATGGGGCTGCCACTCACGACTTCCGAGAGGTGTATGGCCCTGGCTATTTTCCATACTTCCGCACATCCGCCCTGGTCAGGGTCCTGAAAGGGTGTAACCTCCCCAAGGAGTGGAAATATGCAGCACCCGCCTTTCTCTGCTCCGTCGGTAACTATCCTCCAGGCTAGCAGGGGTGTTGGATAAAAGCCTTCGCCTATGGGCTCCGATTTCCCTTAGAGCCCTGGCAGTTAGATGTCCTTGATGTGTGATGCTGCAGTTTTAGCGGTATCAAATAACTAATCTACCAAGGTAGACTAGATCGTTTTAGAGGTCTCTTCTTCTTGTCTACTCAAATATGTTAGCAAATTACTCGATTTAAACACGTTATGCATGGTGTGAGTTCCACGACTTCTAATCTAATAAAGCAGGAAAATAAAAGACAGAAAGATTAAAAGGTTGACTAACAGGACGATAGACGAGCTTAGATTTCGAATCCCCCTTAGATTACCAAAGCATTGACGATCACAAGACCAGCGGTTTTCAATTCTAATTCAATCGGTTTTTATACACCACCATAACTCCTTACCCTTAGGTTTAAGACTGGCGAACGTTCGCTCTATCTGATCTAACTACCAAGATTGACTAGCCGCCCGGGTACGGTCGCCTCTCACAACGACTTAATTAACTGGTGCAATTACTAATGATTTATGAGTTACTCTTGCAATGGATTAACCCTAATCGGTTCCTACGAAAGGCACACTCCAATTATAAGGTTAACTGGTTGAATTGATGTTTTAAAGAGAGGTGAGTGTTCGCTTCTATCCTCAGCTTAACAAGAATCTAAACTAGGTGATCAAGGAAGACAAGTTTATGCGCCAAAGCAGGGAAGCTGTCTGGCGACTAACCCTAGCTTGCATAAACATAATCTAGGCGACCAACCAGAAGAGAAACATAAATAATGACGAATAAAACAACTATGCAAAGAGAAACTGATTGAACTTCGAATCTAATTACCGCCGATCCGTGACCGCTTTAAAGCCCTGGGTCACTTAGGGTTCATCTAATCTAAGCTCTACAAGTTCAGCTACTCATAACGATAACAGAAGAATCAAAGGCAACAAAGAAGATCATCATACAGAGGAAGAACAGATAAGAACTAAAAAACCTAATTCTAACGACTCCGGCGAAGCTTCGATCTCCTGGATCTTCAACTTTAAGCTCCGAGCTCTCCGCGGTGGAAGGATGGCGTCACGATCTCTCTCTGGATCTTCGAACTCTCTAAACTCTATCTATCGACCCTAAGGTCGTGGCTAATCAGCCAAAATTCATGTGTATCTAATCTGGCTTCAAAAAGTATATATATAACCCCAGAAACCCTTTACAAGTTGGAAAAGGCTGAAAATTAGGGTTTCTGCCCGGATTTTCAAAGGAATTTTCGCCGAAAACATCACCAAATTTTCGCCGAAAAATGTTAGTTAAAAACTAGCTCCAACTTTTTTCGATGATTCCTGCTCCGTTTGAACTCCGATTTGGTCCCCGTTTGAAGAACTGGACTCGTGGGAGAGTCCTCTATAATGTGGTAACCTGGAGGCTTAACATAAAAGCTCAAAAAGGGTAAAAATAGCCAATAAATGGACATGTATGCACTAGGAGCCTATAATCACAAAGTTACCACAAATACACCAAATACTCATCAAAATGGCATCAAAGGGGCATGAAATTTCGCTTAAATGGGGATGAAAATCACGTCAAATCGAGTGTCATCAATGCGCTAGACGCTTCTTTGGCCGCCCTTCAACCTCATGCTTGGGGTACGTTGACGGCGTTTAAAGTGGCCTGCGTAAAGAGGAAGGTTGTACCTTCAGCCTGGATTTTCAGGGCGCTTTATTTCGCCCAGATCACCCAGAATGGGATAACCTTTTAGAAGAGGCGAACATAAGGCAAGAGTGGGCTGTATTCGTCCCTGAAGGCTGACTCGGTCAGGTGGAATTCTTTTTTTTCTTTAAGGCGGATAGACCAGAGGATTCTGCCTGGTATTCTAGGCTCCGGACCTCGTGGTCATACGGGAGTACTGAGCAATTCACCTTGCGACGCTCATCCTCGCGTACTGCCGACCTCGCCACCCGAGTGAACTCGTGGAACTACAACTTGATCAGTCGTGGGAAAGAAGACTTGGAACGACTTCTTCCCCCAAAAGGGCGTAAGTGTTCCTGGGCAGAGAGCTTGACGTTCGATGACACCCTCTAGCGATAGTCTTGTTGTTTATGCATCTATAGATAATACATAATTTTCCTGATGGCCTCTGACTCTCCGATCTTTGTGCAGGGAGCTCTATTCTAGACAGCATGATTTCCGCCATCTCCCGGAGGCCGAGTCCCAGCACCCATCCTCAGCCTGAGAGAGGCGAGAACCAAACCCCCCGTCACCTTAGAGAAAGAGGACGACCACTCCAGGTCTCCCCCAGAGTCTACTGAACCGCCCTTTGTTGAGCCCCCCCTTGGTTACCAGGGCGACAAAAATGAGGGCGAAGGCGGCCATGGTCAGCACGAGCCTATGAAAGACTAGTCCAAGAAACGGTCGAGGGCTTCTGAGCCAGACGACTCGTCCAAGCGGAAAAAGAAGGTGGTGAAACGTCTGCCGGTGCTGGAATCTTCATCCTTCAAATGCAATGAGCTACATCTTCCGTTCTTTCTTCCTGCCGTGGGCAGAAGCCCCGCCCTCCTCAACACTGCGATCGAATTGGCCAGCCGATGGCGCATAGACTATTAGAAGGACGAGGACGTCATTCGCTCGTTCGCTTAGGAGCCGGCGGCTATGGGAGCCAAGGTATGTGTTCTCCTTGGCTAATTAGTATCCCCTGTTTGTTTTATATATAAGCATCCCCCGGAGACCTAACTTTGCCTTTTCAGATGCTAGCCTATGTGGGAGCTTTCCTCACGGCAGATGAACATCTCCGCGCTGGCGAGCCAGGCGGCACCATTGGCCAGGCCTCGAGGATTGACAACTTGGACAAGGAAAACAAGTTGCTCAAGGTGGAGGTGACCAAGTACAAGGGCCTGTACAAAAAGGCCAAACACTTCATGGAGGTAGAGTCCGTCGAACTCCTTTTTGATGTTTCTTCTAAGCTTGACGTGACTCGTCTAACTTACGATGAAGCTTGCATTGAACACTTTTGTGCCTTACAGGCGGCTGAGGAGAAGCACAAGAAGGATCTGGCGGACAAGGACGTCGGCCATGCTGAGGAGCTGGCCAAGAAAGACAAAACTCTGTCCGAGGCTGCTGCCGCCAAGGATTCTCTGTCCGCCAGGGTGACCACCCTGAAAGGTGATAACGAGAAGCTGGTGGAGAACCTGAATCAGCAGTCAGAGAGGCTCCGAGAGGACGGCCTCGCCTTGAAGGATGCTCGCGCAGGTCGAAAGAAAGCTGAGGATGATGCTGAGGTGGAGTCCTGTCTTGGCAAGCGGATGCTCACCACCATAGACTCCGTCCTGACTGCCATCCGCCATGATCTGCGCGGAAGTCACCCTAACTTTTCTTGGGATCAGTCGCGCATGCTTCAGGTGGTGAACCAGTGCGTGATTGATGACACTCGATTTGACGTGATTATCAGCCTCATTTAAGCGACATTTCCTTGCTTCAAACGTGGTTTTAGGGGTAAAATAGCGAATATTCACTCAACTACCCTATTTCCTACCGATTTGGTTGCTTTGGCCATTTTTGGGTCTATTTGATGGTTTTCTAGTGTTTTTGTGAAAGCACAGGTTTTTGCCATCATTTATGTAGCCACGGACGTGTTCAAGACCTCAAGGAGTGAACCGGAAGCGAACCAGAAATCAAACCAGAGTCAGAACCGAAGATCCAACTGCCCAGCACAATGTTTTTGCCGAAAATACTATGAAGTTTTCGGCGAAAATACCTTCAGAAACTCACAGGCTGATTTACACTGAAGTTTTCGGCGAAAACTACTTTGAGTTTTCACCGAAAATCATAGAAGAAATCAAACAGGGGATTTTGCCTACAGTTTTCGGCGAAAATTATCTGATATTTTCGTCGAAAATATCTCCCAAATCCGGCGCTGTATTGGAAACCCTAAGCGTACCTATTTAAAGATAAGCAGCCGGCAGCCAAAAAAAAGAGGAATCATTATTCATATTTTCACGAATCAGACTTTTGAGAGTCAGCCGACTCTAGGGTCGATAGATAGAGTTTAGAGAGTTCGAAGATCCGTGGAGAGATCGTGACGCCATACTTCACCTCGGAGAACTCGGAGCTTAAAGTTGAAGTTCCAGGAGATTGAAGCTTCGCGAGAGTCGTCAGAATTAGGTTTTTTAGTTCTTATCTCTTCTTCCTCTGTATGATGATCTTCATTGTTGCCTTTGATTCTCTTGTTTCTGATATGAGTAACTGAACTTGTAGAGCTTAGATTAGATGAACCCTAAGTGACCCAGGGCTTTAAAGCGGTCACGGATCGGCGGTGATTAGATTCGAAATTCAATCAGTTCTTTTTCATGTTTGATTTGTTCTTCCTTGTTCATGTTTCTTGTTGGATTGATCACCTAGATTAGATTCTTGTTAAGCTAAGGATAGAAGCGAACGCTCGCCTTACTTTAGAACATCGAATTGAACAATTAACCTTATAATTGGAGCGTGCCTTTCGTAGGAACCGATTAGGGTTAATCCACTACAAGAGTAACTCACTAATCATTAGTAATTGCACCAGTTAATTAAGTCGTTGCGAGAGGCGACCGTACCCGGGCGGCTAGTTAATCTTGGTAGTTAGAACGGATAGAGCAAACGTTCGTCGGTCTTAAACCTAAGGGTAAGGAGTTATGGTGGTGTCTTAGTAATTGATTGAATTAGAATTGAAAACCGCTGGTCTTGTGATTGTCGTTGCTCTGGTGATCTAAGGGGGATTCGAAATCTAAGTTCGTCTATCTTCTCGTTAGTCAACCTTTTACTTTTCTGTCTTTTATTTTCCTTTGTTCATTAGATTAGAAGTCGTGGAACTCACACCACGCACCAAGTGCTTAAACCTGAATAAATTGTCAGCTTCTTTGAGTAGTCAATTAGTAGAAACCCTGTGGAATACGATCTACCCTAGCTTCACAGCTTGGTAGTATTTGATACCGCTAAAACTGCAGCATCAGTGATCACCGAGGCGTACCAAGAACCCTCGAGGATTATGTGGGGTTCCCCCTTGCTGAGAAGGCGGGCATCCTTCAGGTGGCGAAAGCCGAGGGTCTACAGACGGTCAAGCGCCGTAGGAAAGAGCGGAAAAGGTCTACCTCTTCTAGTGGGAAGAAAACTGCGACTTCTAGCGAGTAGTCCTCATATTGTATCATGTTGCTTTTTTTCTTTGGCGTTCCTCCCTCCATGTACCAACAATTTGGGCACCTTGCTAATTTAAATCGAAGTATATTTCTGACTCTCCAAGAAAAATGCCATAGTTTTGCTATTCGGGCCCAGTCGTGGCAAATGAGCCTTGTTGGCCATTTTCGGGCGTATTAGGCCTTACTTCCCAGGGTATCAGGGTCTTAACATTGACGGGCGCGGCCACCGTTCGAGGTGTTCCCAAACGCGTGCGTTCTTTAGGGTGCTTGGCCTCTTAGCAGCCGTACCCTAAGGTATCAGGGCTCTACCGCCTTGGGGTATCAGGGCTTTGGAAAAATTGGATGTGGTCACCGTTGAGGTGTTCTAGGCGTGGATAGATAATTGTTTCGATGTTGGAATTTAAGGAAACTGCTCTTTTCTTTAAAATTTAGGCCTCTAGGGCGAATATAGGTGGGCGACCGAACTCGATCTCCTATGCCAAAATACAAGGATAAAAAAAACAGTAACCTCCAAGTCTTCAGTTCTCTGGTTGTACCTCAGCCTCATATTTCCTCAGATGCATAGAGTTCCAAGTCTTACGCACGAGTTCCCCTGAGGGTCGTTGCAGCTTGAAGGTGCTTGGCCCAATCACTTCCCTAATCTGGTAGGGTTCTTCCCAAGTGGTGTTAAGTTTGCCGTGCTGGGGATTGGCCTAAAAACCTTCTGTACAACCTAATCGCCCTCTACCAAGTGATGCTGGTGGAGGCGAGCATTGTATCGGTGAGCTAACTCGATTTTTTCGCGAGTAGGTGGATGTTGGCCTCTTCTCTTTTCTCATGCAACATGTCCAGATCTTGTTGCAAGTCTTCTTCGTTTGTCTGCGGGTTGAAGTGTTGCACTTGAAGACTTGGTAGATTGACTTCCATCGGGAGGACTGCCTCGGTCCCGTACACCATCGTGTAGGGCGTCTCACCCGTGGCGGTCTTGTAGGAGGTGCGGTGTGCCCTTAAACCTTTGGGCAATTCATCAGCCCACCTGCCTTTTGCTTCCTTAACCTTCTTCTTCAGCCCTTTCAATATGATTTTGTTCACCGCCTCTGCTTGGCCAATGGCCTGGGGATATGCCACGGAAGCAAGATGGACAATGATCTTGTACTCTTCACAAAACTCCAGAAATGACGCACAATCAAACTGGGTGCCATGGTCACCTATAAACCCTAGGGGAGGCTGAACCTGGTGATGATGTTCTTCATCACAAACTTCTACACTTGAAGCGCCATGATGGATGCTAAAGCTTCGGCTTCCACCCACTTGGTAAAATAATCTACCGCCACAATGATGAACTTCCTCTTCCCTGTTGCTTCTGGAAAAGGACCCAGGAGGCCCATTCCCCAGAAGGCGAATGGCCAGGGTGAGACTATTAGTTTCAGGACAGATGCTGGTAGGTGATGCACGTTGGTGAAGATTTGACACTTGTGGCAGTGTTTGACCAAGGCTTATGCGTCTCGGCGAATGTGAGGCTAGTAGTATCCTTGATGAAGGATATTCTTCTCCAGGCTCTTGGTGCCAATGTGCATGCTGCATACGCCATGATGGATTTCTCTTAGTACGTGCGCCGCCTCTTCCTCACCTAGACAACACATGTAAGGTCCAACGAAGGATTTCATGTACAAGTTCCCTTCCAGGATTACACACCTGGCCGCCTGCCAGCGGATCTTGGTAGTAGCGGCTCGATCCTCGGGTAGGACGTCCGCCTCAATGTAAGCTCTGATTGGGATCCTCCAATCCCTCGTGTAACCGGCCTCTGCCTCTTCTAACGCCAAACAGACCTCTTTCTCTTTCTCCACTGTGACCATCCACTCTTCCTCGAAATTCAGGGCGGTGGCGTGTTTAGATAAGGCATCTGCATGGGCGTTGTCTTCTCTGACAATCTGAGTAATCTCGGTTGCTTCAAAATCTCGCAACGCCGCCTTGGTCTCTTCATAGTATGGCAGCAACGATTCTTCCCTCACCTCATATCCGCCGGTAAGTTGATTGATAACTATGGCGGAATCTGAGTAAACTTTGACGTGAGTAACACCCACAGACTTTGCTATGTGTAGGCCTGCTATTACTGCTCCATATTTGGCAGCGTTGTTGGTGCGGTGCTTAGTGAACCTTAGGACGGCCTCGTGTAAGACCCCTTGTGGCGTTTTCAGCACAATGCCTGCTCCTGCCCCATTTTTGCTGGAGGCTCCATCCACATACAACTCCCAATAGTCATCCAATTTTCCTTCCGCCCAAACACATCCTTCCACTGCGAAATCTGCAAGTGCTTGGCCTTTGATGACGGTTCGTGGTTGGAAGTGTACGTCATACTTGCTCAGCTCAACTGCCCACTTGGCCATTCTGCCCGCTACACTCATAGACCTAAGCGCCGTCTTGATGGGCAGATTGGTTACCACATGAATAGTGTGGGCATGGAAATATGGGCTTAGCTTCCTGGATGCTACTACGACAGCGTATGCTGCTATCTCCAAAGGGGTGTATCTCCCTTCCGCTTCCACTACTGTCTTACTGATGTAGAACACCGTGCGCTCTTCCTTGTCCTCCCATTTTAACAAAACTGAGCTGACGGCTGCTGTAGCTATGGCCACATACAGGTATAGCTGGTCACCTGGAACAGGAGCAGCTAAAACGGGTAGCGTTGTGAGGAATGCTTTCAGCTCTTCAAACGCCCTGGAGCATTCCTCTGTCCAGGCGAATTTTGCTACGCCCTTTAGGGTGGCGAAGAAAGGGGCCTGCCTTTCAGCTGACTTGGGAATGAAACGGTTCATGGCAGCCAAACGCCCTATTAGAGTTTTAACATCCCTGGCCGTTTTGGGTGGTGGAGTCTTTATGATTGCCTCTATTTTCTTTGGATTCGCCTCGATCCCTCTTCGTGTGATGATGAAACCTAAGAATTTTCCTGAGGAAGCTCCGAACACGCACTTCTTTGGGTTCAGGCGAAGGTGGAACCTCCTTAGGGTATCAAACGTCCGCCTTACGTCCACGAGGTGATCATCTCCTACCTTGGTTTTCACCAGGAGATCATCCGCATAAGCCTCCATGTGTTGACCCAGCTGGTCTTGGAACACTTTGTCGATCATCCGCTGGTAAGTGGTTCCTGCGTTCTTCAGGCCGAAATGCATGATGTTGTAGCAATAGTTGCCGTAGGGCGTGGAAAATGAGGTTTTTTCTTGATCTGCCTTGGCTAAAGGGATCTGGTGATACCCTGAGAACATGTCCAAAAAAGACAGTGTCTCGTGATTAGCCGTGGCGTCCACCAGCTTGTCGATGTTTGGGAGCGGATACGGATCTTTTGGACAAGCGTCATTGAGATTGGTGAAGTCAATGCACATGCGCCAGCTGCCATCCGCTTTTCCTACCATCACCACGTTGGAAAGCCATTCAGGGTATTGCACCTCCTGAATGAAGCCTGCTTCCAACAACTTATTGATTTCCTCCTGAACAGCCTGCTTTCTTGTCCAGTTAACAGTCCTCTTCTTCTGAGATACCAGGTGGGCATCCGCCCTCACTGCTAACTGATGTGGAATGATCGCTGGGTCCAGCCCAGGCATGTCCTGGGGTCTCCAAGCGAAAAGATCCGCGTATTCCCTAAGCAGCGAGTGCGTTCGGATCCGCTCTGTGGCAGGGAGATGTGCTGAAAGTTTGACCTTCTTTTCAGGTTGGTCCGTGGACAAAGGTACTTCAATGTCGGCCTCCCCGGGCTCAGGGAGGACGAACACTTCACCCTTTGTGTCTACCGTGAAGCACGCCTCGTCCTTCCTAAGGGCGACCTTATAGCACTTTTTTGCCAAGGAGGTGTTTCCCCATGAAATTCCAATTCCTCCCTCTGCCGGGAATTTCATCACTTGGTGCACGGGGGATGACACTACCTCAAATACTGCCAGGTCAGACCGCCCTAGTATCATGTTACACGCCAAACTGCAGTTAGTGACGTAAAACTTGACGTATTTTGTTTCTTGAAGCTTTTCATCTCCCAATGTGACTGGCAGTGAGACGACGCCGAGCACTGGCACGTCATTTCCAGCAAAACCCGTGAGCACGATCTTGGATGATTTGAGTCACACCGGGTCTAAGCCCATTCGGCTAAATGCATTGGCGGAAAGGATGTTCGCCGAGCTTCCCTCATACACTAGGACCCTTTCTACCAAGGTTTCCTCTACGATCAGTCGGATCACCATGGCCTGGGTGTTAGGGTTTCTCCCCCTTAAGTCCGCCACCGAGAAGGATATGGGCGGGTATCCTCCTCTTTGGTTCACTAAGGCTCATTCTCCCATGACTTGCTTTCCTTTGGGAACATCCTCTTCTCCCCCTAGTATCATGCTGCAAGTTTTGTTATATTTGACTCACCTATCGTCTTTCTCCTCTCTTTGGCTCTCCTCAGTCTCTTTTCTGTCGCTTATTCTGTCGAAAACGGTTGCCTTCTTGGGGGGATTGTTCCTTTCTAGCCTTTAGGGGTGATTCCGACCTTTCCCGTTCTCTCCTTCGGGGGGACCTTGATCTTTCCTTGTCCTTCCTTCGGCGGTTGTCAATGATGTAGTCTCGGAGCTCCCCATTTTTCAGGGCACGCTCAATTTCGCTCTGAAGCTCTCGACAATCCTCTGTATCGTGGCCCCCTTGGTTGTGAAACTTGCAGAATTCATGCGGGTTACCTCTTTTAACCGCAGCTCTGCTCAGCGGGGCGGGCCACCTAAGTCCAACCTGCTTCTCCTGGAGTACGTACATGAGCCACCTCTGAGACTTTGCAGTGGTGTGTACTTCTCTTCTGGCCTTCTCTCCGGGTGTGGCCGGTAGTCATGCCTATCATCAGGGCGTTTATCCTTTCGGGAAGCGTGGCCCTTGTTCTGATCCACCCTCCCAGATCCACCTTGTATCATGGCTATGTTTTCCTCTACTTCGGCGGTTTGGAGTATACAGGCTTCCAACTCTGTGTGAGTTCTCGGCTTCTTTAGTACCAGGCTTTTGACAAGCTCCTTGCTGGTAGTGGTGGTCATGATGTGATGCAGGGCGATGTCTAGCGTGAGGTTGGGGACAGCAGTTACCGCCTTCGACCATTTGTCGTAGTACTGACGAAGAGCCTCATTACGGTTCTGTTGGAGTCCCCAAAATGCCGTCATGTTCCTCCTAGCTTCCCTTTGATTGCTGAATTTGTGCAAGAAAAGAGTGCAAAAGTCCTCCCAGTTCTTGATGATACCTTCGGCCAGGGCGCCATACCATGTCAGCGCGGCTCCAACCAAGGTCCCTGGTAAGGTCCGGCAGTAGGTGGCGTCGGGGGCGCTGAACATCTGCATGGCGATGGTGAAGGTCAACAAATGTTCATCTGGATTGCCCGTCCCGTCGTACGCCTTGATAGCGGGCGGCACGAATCCCTGTGGGGTGGAACGATTATTAACGCCTTGTCCAGGGCTTGGCGCATTGCCATCTGCTTAGGGCGTGGGAGGAACTGTCTGATCATTTCATCAGAGTCCGCCATACCACCAGCGGGGCCAGAGCTTGTGGGCCGGTCCGCCGTCTTGGTGGTCTGGGCGATTAGCATTCTCATCAATACCACCATTTCGGCATTTTGCCTTTGTAGCTCGGCTACCTGCCCAGCTAGGTCTGTTGCTTCGGGCGCGGGGATTGTCGCCACCGCCTGGGCGCTAGTTACGGGAGTTTGAGTGGCCCCGACACCCGAGCGATTGAACAAGAAGTCTTGTGTTTCCTGGCTTAAAGGCATATTTCCAGGCTGAGGCGTGGTTTTTCGTCTATCCTCTGGAGTCCTGTGGTTTGTGGGACTCCTACGGGGATAACTTGCTTTGTTGGGGTGGTCATATTTCTCCTAGTGTCCTCACTCGTTGATGTTTTGGAAAGGTTATGCATGTTGCTCGTCGTGATGATGAGTTAGTTTGCACCCCTACCTGGCGCGCCAATTGATCCGCCCTGATGGGCTCGTCAATAAAGAGAGAGGTCCGGTCTAGGTGAGCCGAAGCAACAGTGTCTGAGCCTTCCTTGCCCGGGTGGGGAGCACCTTGCAAGGCGTACGGTCAAGCATTAGAGGATAGAGTGAGGGTAAGGATAGATATGGAGAATGGGGAAACGATAACAGAGAAGTACCGGGCGTGCACCCTTGAATAGGGCGGATGACCAAGGCCTATAGCGTGCATCGTATGAGCGTGCAGTATCGGGCGTATGGTCCGGGTGTGTCGTGTCCTGCGTTGTGTGGGGAACCTCCTATTTATAGGTCCAAGGTGGCAAGGGCCCTGGTGCCAAGTGTTGCCAGCCTAGTGGACCGCGCATGTGAGAGTGATCCCTGTCTTGTCAACGGCGTGGGCGGTGTCAGAGATATGACTGATCTTGACCAGGGCGGCCGCTGACGTCGTCAGGGCGTGGGTCGTCAGCAGGGCACATATCAAGAACCTTAATGGGCCTTGGGCCCCTCCTGGGCTGGGGGCCCATCACCATCTCATTCTAGTTTTGTTTTATCCTAACTAAGTTTTCAATCTCATTAATATCTTATTTTATCTTTCCCCATTTCTATTACAAGATTCTCTCTTCAACTTATTATTAAATTAAATCTATATAACGCAAATCGTGTGTTAGTAAAATATAATTTATGTATCGCAAAATACTTTGAATAAGAAAATCATTTTGTTCATTCAACGGGTGAATACACTAACGTTAGAAATATGTTAATGCATAGCTGCATCGCATGACCACACAATCTACTCTATATTGAATTATCTCATATACTTTGGGGTGGTTTGGTTGATGGAATTGGGTCTGGAAATTGGATTTCAATTACCGGACCAATGAGAATTGTACACTACAACAAAACAACACTTTAGTCACAGTTTTTAGGCTACATTAGTCATGGTTTTTACCGTGACAAATTAATTTAGTCACGGTTTATTCAAAAACTGTGACTAATTTTGGTCAATTTTGTCATGGTTCAATAAAAAACCATGACTAAGATTAGTCACGATTTATTCAAAAATCGTGACTAAGGTTAGTCACGGTTTATGGAGAAACCGTGACAAAGTGTAGTGATCAAATCATAAAATAAATAATTTTCAGTGACCCAAGTTATCATTTCCTCAAAGTACAGAACTAGACCTCAACATCTTTCGTTATGCAAAATGATCCATAAAATTAAAATGTTAACAAAACGTCCCAATTAATTGCGAACTAGTCACTTAATTTATTAATTGTGTCAAATGGCAAAATTACATTCTGTCGATATAATTAAGAAAAAAATAATAACTAATCCTTCGCCGCCGCTGCCACCACCACCGATCATCAACCTTCGTTGATTTCATTGCTTCCTAGATCCCAACGCCACTGTCCTCTTCAATGGATTTGGTTCCATGGTTCAGATCCGACGAAGGGGGTGGTTCCAAGGCTTCAGATCTGGATTTGGTTCCATGGTTGAGGTCGTGCATCACCGTTGGAGCTCTGTTAGAGTACGCCTGCGCCGTTGGAGCTCTATTGGAGTACGCCGCCGCCGTTGGAGCTCTGTTGGAGTACGCCGCCGCCATTGGAGCTCTGTTAGAGTAGCCGCTGTCGTTGGTGCTCTGTTGGTCTTAGTGAAGAAGAAGTCGGAGAGGCAGAGGTGGTAGAGGGGGTTTTAATCGGAAGAGAGTAGAGGAGAGAGGGGGCTTGGTAGTGGTACTGGCGATTAGCGGAGAAGAAGATAGAGCGATGGGAGATTGGTGGAGAAGAAAGGTGATTGAAGGAGGAGAAGATTGGTGGATCTGGATCTTGGATCGTCAGAGTTGGAGATGGAGGCTGGGAGATGGAGGGTATCGGTTGGATGGAAGGAGGAGAGGTTGGAGATGGAAGCTTGGAGATGGATTTCAGAGGAGGAGAGGTTGGAGATGGAGGGTGAGCTGTTTCAGAGAAAGAGAGGAGATGGGAAGGGGATTAAGAGATCGATGAGATGGGAGGAGAGAGATTAAAGAATTGCGTTGGATTGCCAACGTGGCATAGCTACTCAATTTCCGAAATGACTTTGTCACGGTATTAATGAAAATCGTGACAAACTTAGTCACGGTTTTCATATAAATTGTGACAAATTTTGTCACGGTTTGTAGAAACCATGACTAATCAGTCACCGTTTTATAAAACCGTGACCAATGGGTCACGGTTTCAAAAATGTGTGACTAAACCTATATTTTCTTGTAGTGGTAGTGCAATTATTTGAGTCAATTCCCAATAGACCGGGAATTGGGTCTCAATTCCCGGACCCAATTCCATCAACCAAACGGCCCCTTTATTTCTAACGCACTTTTTTCTTTTCGTATTAGATTAAAGGGAAAATAACATTCCCCCCTACTTTGCCAATTTAACAGATAGCCCCCTATACTATAAATCGCTCTTTTTACCCCTCTTACTTTGACCACTTTGTCGTTTGGGTACTTCCGTTCTAACTTTCGTCTTTGTGACGTTAATTGATGCGCATTTTAGTACACCACATTAGCTCCAATAGCCATGTATTAGCTTACTAAACATGTTTTAATTGGTAATATAAGTATATATAATTAGATAGAATGAGATCGGCGAATAAAATGTGCGGTTTTAAAACCCTTCGTATTCCACCATAAACATCGTGACACTTCCCAAATTTACCTCCCTAACCAACTTTTCATCTCTAGCTTTGATATTTATCTTTGTCGGTGTGTGGATGTGTCCATATTTGATGTTAAGCAGACGAAAGTTGAAACGGAAGGACCAAAACGACAAAGTAGTCAAAGTAGGAGGGGGTAAAATGAGCGATTTATAGTACATGGGGCTATTTGTTAAGTTGGCAAAGTAGAGGGGCGAAATGCTATTTTCCCTAGATTAAATCAAAACACTTAATTATTCAGGATAATAGGGTGGGAGACCCTTGCATTATTAAAAGATAACAAACAAGCCCTCTTAAATTATTTGTGCAAAACACACCTCTCTAGAACGCTTAACAAAGAAGTCCTTCGGTTAGAATTTTGAAAAGCGTCGTTACCAGTTTGCTGACACGTTATGATGACTTAGCTTGTAGGTTGTCTGATTTGACATGTCAACAAAACTAAACGACATCATTTTGCCTTTTGGTTGATTTTTACTGAGAAGGGGATTTTCATCCCGTTATCTTTTCTCATGTAATCAACCAAACTCAACCACAAGCTCTCCACTGTCAATCTCCAATCATCAAAACTCGATATTCCATCTCTTTCGTAAAGCAAGAGGGAGGGAGATAAAAAAGCACAGAGTGGGTTAATGTCGAAAGAGGGGAGATTTATAGACGACGAAGAAAGAAACAGATAGGATAAAGAGTTTTAACTTGGGTTCCGCGACAAGAACAGTCAGAGGAGATGGATTATCGAGATTTGATGATTGGATATTGGAGGTTGAGAGGTTTTGGTGGAGGTCAGGCAATTACGACAGAAATGATAAGGGGATGAAAATTCACTCTCAGTAAAAATCAACCAGAATGCATAACGACGTCGTTTCGATTTGTTGACATGTCGAATCTGACAACCTATGTGCTGAGTCAGCACAACGTGTCAGCAAAATCGTAACGGGGTTTATCAAAATTCAAGTCTCATATATGTCTAGCTAGTGTTATGTAGTTAGATTATCGAACAAAGAGGACAACACGCGCGCGGCTTTGGAAACTATGTAAGATTTTTGCACAACCAGTTTAAGGATTTGTCAACGTGGAGATTGGAACCACATTTGGCAACTATTGTCGTTGAACTGAGCCATGCACAAGGAGTGGATGGCGGTGGTTTATGTGAGGAATCAAAAGTATCTTGAAATTTAGTTTGCTAAGATGGCTGATGAATCCCTGCTTTGCGGATGGATGCATTGAATGCCTCATCCAAGGAACTCTAGGTTAGGGAAGACCTCGCTGTTTGGGGGAAACAAAAAAAGCCCCATCCCAAGTGTGTGATAAACAACAACCACATAAAAAATCTTTACTATAATTTAGTTTTGGAAGACCTTTTACAAGATCAAGAGTAGCAAGTTTAGCAAGAACACTAATGCTAACATGACCTAGGGTAGTTTGGTATGTGCAATCTCGAATAGCATGCTATTCGAGATAGCTAGCTATTAAGGGTTAATGAGATTTAAGGGTTTAATTGTTCAATATTCTTGTTTGTTTGGAGTGTTATTCACTAAAGGGTGATTTACAATGAATTTACCATCTTACCCTCAATTTTGTCCTTACCTACTATATAATCCCTTCTCCTCTCCTTTCCCACGAGAATAAAATTCCATATCTCAGACTTGCTTCCCATTCTGGACTCCCAGCAACCCCGATCTACAACCTCCACTGCATCATCAACGGTAAGTTGATTGCTCCCATCTTTCATTTTTTGTTGCGACACTATCTGCACCCCTTCCTTCTCCATCCCAAGTTCTATTTGACGTTGTCGTTTCACTTTGACCGTTGCCTAATCAATTGTGTCCTGATGCCACCTTACGGTTCACATCGGCATCTTGTTTCCAGTTCAGGCTAGCGTGCGGTTCGATTGAAGGTTTCAGCTTGATCATGTGGTCATCTACACACTACTCATTTCTAGTTGAGTGATCTAAACTGTAGTTTAGGATTTGCATTTAAGGTTTCAATTTTTCCCACAAGGGTACTGAATTAGGGGTTGGGTTTGGGGTTTCTCTCATCACTTGCTCATTCTTGCATCTCAACTTGCTTGTTCTGCATCTTGTTAGTGGGTCAGAAGTTTCATACTCATTTGTTGTGCTTGTTTATGGTTTAAGGTAGTTATGATGGAGGAATGGATGCCACAGGTTTTCAAATTGAACATATAGTTAGGGTTTAGGATAAGGAAAATGGTGTACTGTATATGCTTTGTTGTACTTAAATTCATGGTTTCAGTTTTTTTGTTTGGGTTACCTACTCTATTTAAGGTTCATAGTGATTACAGGTGTGGCCTTGTAAGGCTTAGGATGATCTGGACTAAGAAATGGATGAAATTGATGTTTAGTTGTTCTCATTTCTGCCATTTCCCTAAATATCCATAACTATTTCAGCTACTAACTTAATAGCATCAGATTGTTGTTCTTCGTATTATGCAATGCCATATAAGCTGTTATGTTCCCTATTCATATTGTGTGCTATTTTCTTTTGATTACACCATCAAATTCTTACCTGTCATTTCTAATGTCGTTTAACAGAGCCATGGGCGTTGTGCCGATGTGCATTAGTGGACGCGCGACTAGGCTTTACGCGCTTCAGGACATGTCACTTGCAAATCCGAAGGGATGCACCCACTACTTTGCATGCTACAAGCGCAATTGCGGATGTTCATGCTTCATGTGGTGCAAGTTACGCGCTCCCTTCGAAGAGGGCGATGAGTACGTCGATACATATGACAAAATGATAATGCGGAACGTCGACCTCGAAGAAGAAAATCACTACAACAAAAAAGGCAAAAATTCTCGGTTATACTATTGGCGGTTGTACAACCGCCAGTATGTATTTATAATATTGACGGTTGCTGAATGGTGGTTAAAACCGCCAATAAAGTTAATTAAAATTGTGGCGGTTAAAACCGCCACAATACAGATAGAAAACCGCCAATAAACTTAATTATAATTGCAAATAAAAAAACCGCCACAACTTTGAATATATAATCAGTCTCCCGACCTCGACATCAGACTCCATCTCTTTCACTCTCGACAGACTCATCTCTTTCACTCTCGATGGACCAAAATGCCTGCCGCCTCCGACGACGCCAGCTATTCCGCCGCCAGCGTCTCTGCCGTCCTCCTGCTCGCCGGCCTAGGTAAGGCTCTGAACTCCCTCTCTCACTCTCGCCTCTCATAATCCAAACAAAACTCACTCTCGCCTCTTTTTAGCAGCCGTCGACCATCCTCGACGCCGCCTACTCAGCCTCCTCCGTCATACTCCGAAGCCAGGTATTTCTCTGAACTCCATCTCTCTCATTCCTCAAATTGGGTGTTCTTGAATGAAACCCTAATTTTTCTAATTTGTGATTTTATGAAATTGAGTTGATATTCATGGAATTAGTAGTATAGTGAGACTACATTTTGAATTTAGGATCGTTTCGATATCGTTTGTCCCCTGTAATTGTGCATTTCGATAGACTTTTTCTACCTAAATTGACCGAAAATGTGAATTTTTTCATAAGGTCGAATTTGATTGTGTTGTAATGAATAATAATTTTTCATTAGTATGTGTCATGTGCTATCTTCTGGGTAATCATAATAAAAAAAAGAAAGAAAACTTAGTAGGTCGATAATGACTTGGTTAAATCAAATATGACGGTCAAGTAAGAATAATTCCAGTGGATAGTTAATCTTGATTTAAGTTAAGTATGAATGATGTCTAGCTATATGACCGACCCTAGAAATATGTTGTAGGCTGCAGAAGGGAACAAGGATCTGCATCCGCATTGTAAGTTCGTCCATCCCAATATAATAGTAGGTTATGGCTATCTAGCTTGGATAATTTTGGGTCCTAGTCAACTTTGAAGGTCTCGATTTGAAACAAAAAACTAACCAAGATGAAGTCTGCATATGAAGAATGAGCTAAAGGTCATATGGCCAAACCTTTTGTTAAATGACGATCTGATAGATAAAAGAAATGAAAAGGTTTTGTTTTGTTAGACTTTAGCAAATACCTCGAGCCAACCACCAGCCACTACGTCCTCCGTTTGTCGACTTCTTTCCCTTATGATTCAAATTGGAAGTGGGATGAGTTACTATTATTGTGTTTGAATATTGATTGTTCATTAAAGTTGATAACAAAGTCTAATCCTATGTTTTCTGTCAGCTATGTATACAAAGTCTAATCCTTAAACTAACATGATCAAACTGCGGATCCACAATATATTTATATGTTTATGATTAATGACAATATATGTGCTTTGAACATGCTTTGAACATGTTTTGACTACCATGCTTTGTATATGTTGAATAATAATTTAGCTAAAACTGACTAATTAACTTCTGATAATGAATTCTAACTTCAATTTGCCTTTACTAATAAGGTTTCAATAGGTAGAGCTAGTAATTATGGATAAATCTTGGATTACACAACCTCGCTACACTCGATATTATATTGTGGGAGTTGAACAATTTCTTGACTTTGCTTTCAACAACTCCGAGGATGGGGAGCATATCATTTGCCCTCGTTCAAAGTGTGGAATTAGAAAGTTCCAAACGAGATACGACGCACGGTATCATCTGTTAGCAAAACCATTTCCTGAAGGCTACACCGTGTGGACTCGTCATGGAGAAACAGTGGCTGATGTAGGAATTCCTCTAGCATTGGATGATAGACCTCGTTTAGAAGAAAGAGAGGTCCCAAGTGCCATTGAGATTAACTCGATTCGTCATCCTGTTAGAGGTGCTTTCGGTCAGGGTGGGGAACATTAGGCTTCCGCTGGGGTTGACCACATTGTAGAAGAGAGAGCTGAACTAGTAATGAATCAGGAGACAGAACTCCCAACTCATGATGCAGCAGCTGGACCTAGTGTGGAGGCTAATGATGATTTCATCAAACTCATGAAAAAAGGAGGAGAACCGTTGTATGAAGGTTGTCTGAATTTCTCTAGGTTGTCATTTTTGTTGCGCTTGTACCATATCAAGTACATGCATAAAATGTTGTCTGAATTTCTCTAGGTTGTCATTTTTGTTGCGCTTGTACCATATCAAGTACATGCATAAAATTAGCAACAACGCAATGGAGAAGATAATGGAGTTGTTGAGAGATGCTTTCGGGTTTGCAAAGTTGCCAAAATCTTGTTATGAAGCAAAGGACATAAAGTTGTTGGGATTGAATAACGTGAAGATTGACGCATGTAAGAACGACTGTATGTTGTACACCGGTGTTAATGCAGATAAGTTGGAGTGTACAACGTGTAAGTTTCCTAGATACAAGCATAGCAACGTTCTTACTGAGACTGGTACAAAGAAGCGTAAGCCACAACTAGAGAAGTTATTCCATTGATACCTCGTCTTTAACGGTTATTTGCTTCTCCAAGCTCTGCAGAGAACATGGTTTGGCACGCCACTAGTCAAAGCTCTGATGGTATGATCAGACATCCACGTGATTCTGAGGCTTGGAAGAGCTTTGATAGCTTGTACCCCGAGTTCGCCGAGGAGCCAAGAAATATACGTCACGGTCTCTCCACAGATGGATTCAATCCTTTTGGGGTTCAAAGTATCAATCACAGCACATGGCTGGTTGTAGTAGTACCCTACAACTCTCTGCCTTGGTTGTGCATGAAGCAAACTAGTCTTATTCTCTCGAGTATAATTCCTAGGCCGAAACAACCTAGGAATGACATAGATGTTTACCTCCAACCACTTGTTGATGAGTTAAACATCTTGTGGGAAGGAGTTGAGACATATGATGCTACAAGCAAAGAGACTTTCAAGATGAGAGCTTCACTAATGTGGACGATAAGTGATTTCCCTGGGTTATGCTTGTTGTCAGGATGGAACACATATTCTAGTAAACCATGTCCAACATGTAATGTAGATACACTGCCTCGACGACTTAAAAATGGAGGAAAGTTTTGTTTTCTTGGTAGTCTTCGCTTCCTGCCACAAGGTCACATATTGCGTTCAAAGGCAACACGGTTTGATGGCACGACTGATGAATGTGAACCTCCAGTATATCTTTCCGGGACAGAGATTCTTTAGCAATTACAAGAAGTGCATGTTACATTTGGGAAACATGGACAACATTCTAAAAAGAAAGGCAAGAAGAGAGCACGTGGTGACGACAATGATATCGGTGCATTTTCAAATGATGAAGAGTACTGGAAGAAGAAGAGCATCTTCTTCCAACTTCCTTATTGGAGGTTCAGTTTGTTGCGACACAATCTTGATGTTATGCACATTGAGAATAATGTATCCGACAATATACTGTGCACCTTGCTTAATGAAAAAGGAAGTAAGGATAATTTAAAAGCAAGAATTGACTTAAAGGCAATGGAGATTCGGAAGGAATTGTGGCCAACAAAAGATGAAAAATTTCCTGCTGCGTTGTTCACATTGAGCAGACAAGACATTACTTTAATGCTCGAGACTCTTAAAGGTGTAAATTTCCCTGATGGATATGCTAGTAACATTTCTAGGTGTATAGACCCATTAAGGTGAAAAATGGCTGGATTGAAGACGCACGACTTGCATATAATATTGAATGATTTGTTGCCTTTAGCCATACGTGAGGTGATGCCACTAACTGTATCTAGGGTTCTTATTGAGTTATGTGCATGTTTGAAGCAATTGAGTGCAACTGTGCACTCTATCTCAGAACTTGACAAGTTGCAAGAACGAATTGTACTGGCCATATGTCATATGGAGATGATATTCCCTCCATCTTTCTTCACTTGTCAAGTTTATCTTCTGTTACATCTTGTTGAAGAAGTGAAGCGAGGAGGTCCAGTTCAATATCGTTGGATGTACCCTGTTGAAAGGTAAACGACAATTAACTTCGTACGTACTTACTGATTAGTAAGTTGTTATGAACTCTATGTTCCATTATTGTTGTATATTTTTGGGAAAACTTAAATCAATGGTTGGGAATAAAGCACACCCCAAGGGTTCTATTGCGGAGAGCTGGATTGCTGAAGAACTTTTCAGATTTGTATCTGCTTATTTCGATGGCAACGTTGAAACACGATTCAATCGGGATAAGCGCGTTTCGGAAGCTCCAGACGACCCGAATGGTGATTCAGAAGTGATTTTCTATGTTGGGACACCAATTGATGGTGAGAAAAAATTCACTCTCTCACAAATGGAAATGTTACAAGCTCATCGCCACGTGTTGGTGAATTACCCGTTGGTGGAACCTTACATTCAGTAAGTAGATTTTGTGTACTATTTGTGCATGAAACACCATCTTTATTTAGGTGAACTCATTGAATACTGAATGTGCAGAGAGTATAAACGAGTATTAAAGAGAAAATGGAAGGGAAGAAAGAAGACCACAACTGATATCGACAAAGAAGTTCACCTTTCATTTCCCAAATGGTTTAAGGATCGAATTGATAAGGCTGCTGAAGGGTATTATCATCCTGATATTGTGATGCTAGCTCGAGGTCCAAAGTGGGAAGCCAAATGGTATATAGTGTACGACATCAACGGTCTCCGTTTTCGTACATTGGACCGTGAGTAGTTAAGGAAAATACAAAATAGTGGAGTTTGTGGAGCCTTCAACATCGCTAGTGTGTCCAGTGCAGGAGACACAAATCCCATTCGTAGTGATATGTATTACTATGGAAAATTGGTTGATATTGTGGAGTTGAATTACTACGGTAGATACACTACATTGTTCAAATGCAAATGGGCAGATACAATGAACCCATCATGGAGGAAGATAGATGCTTCGGGCTTCACAAAAATTAACTTTAGTCACACTCGTGATGAAGGTGATAGAGATGCACATGAACCATACATCAGTGCAGGAGATGCAAGAATGATATATTACGTTGAAGACAAGACCGATAATGGGTGGTGCATACCAATCCATTTCAAACCAAGAGACACGTACAATTTGCCGGAAGAAGATCTTAGCAACTTAGTAGATAATTGGTTGTTGTCTACAGTTCAAAATCTTGCTGTAATAGATGACATTCCTGATTTTGTGTATGAGACATTGGCTAGGGAGAATCTTATGGCAGAGTTACGAGAGTCTGATGAGTAGATTGAAATTAGTAGTTTACCCTTCTGTTGTAAAAAATCATCAAAGTGCTATAAATTTGAGTATAGTTTCATAATTTGTTTAGATTTTGTGGAGTATGAATATAGATGAGCTAGTTGCTGGTGATGACGGTGACGGTGGTGGTGCTGGTGGTCGTGGACGTGGACGTGGACGTGGTTGTGGTCGTACTGGTGGCAGTCTTGCCGGCAAGGAACCTGGGAAATGGAAATGTGAGGTTGTAGGTAAGTTTCTTCTAACTTACTTGTAATGTTAAAATAGTAAGAGTTGTGTTCTTTGATCTATGTGCATTCGAAAATTTCAGATGCTAGTGGAAACTTCACTATTATGGGGTTGAATGTAAATGAGGCAGAAGCAACGGTAGGGTCAAACTTGAAAGTAGTGGTGCGATTGCTTGATGGAGTCAATGGCGTAACCAGGATTGATATATGGCGTAACCATAAAAATTTCCTGAAATTTGAATAATAGTATAAATCTTTCACTAATCTAATACTAAGTAAAAATACACAATAAATATTTTGGTTATAGGTTGCTTAATTAGTAAAAAATAATTATATGTGCCACCGGCAATTCTTTTTTCAAATTTGGATAATTTATGATAAAATATTTAATTATTACACACTATAAGTGAATTATGAGTAACTATTACGTAAAATTTAAGACAACATTTCACCGAAACAACGTAGTGGGGGAGCCGAACTTCAAATACCCCTGCGCCAAATTCCAAAAATACCAAAAAAATACATGTAATATTAGACTTGATACCGGGGGAGGGGGCGCCGTGGCTCCCCCAGCTCCCCCTAGTACCACCATTGGATGGAGTACTTCTAGAGGGAGGCCATACATATGAGTTTCTCATACGGTACATTGGAATTATTGCTGGCAACTTCACTGTACTGCCCATCAGATTTGTTGAGTGGAGAGATCACGGGTTGAAGCCATATAAAGATCGTGTATGGAGAAATATGTTTGAGCTAATGATTTTCATAATTTGTTGTTATAGTTGATGGTATATGTGTATTGTTACAAACCGCTTGTTTGAATTTAATCAGCCAAAGTTTACTTACATGCCCCACGATTTCTTGCCTCTTAAGGCTTACATTATGAAACAATTGGGTAGATGATGACACTCGAATTGACGTGATTATCAGTCTCATTTAAGCGACATTTTCTTGCTTAAGACATGGTTTTTAGGGTAGAATAACGAATATTCAATCATTTGCCCTATCTCGTGCCATTTGTGTTACCTTGACCCGTTTCGTTTCGGGTCTATTTGATGGTTTTCTAGTGTTTTTATGTTAGCACAGGTTTTTGCCATCAAATAAGTAGCCAATGACGTATCTAAGGCGTTGGAACCTCGAGGAATCGCACCGGAATCGATCCAAGGAGCCAACCAAGTCAAACAAATTTCTGCCCGGTTTACAAAGGAATTTTCGCCGAAAATCCCTTAGTATTTTCGGTGAAAATGCATGAACAAATCCGCTGATGTCAACTGAAGGATGTTTTCGACGAAAACACCAAGTTTTCGCCGAAAACTGTTGGACCGAAAACCACAGAAGAAAAGCAGCCGGCGTTCAGTTATTTTGTGAAGGAATTTTTGGCGAAAATTACTTACTATTTTTGCCGAAAATGTTAAAATCCGGCGGTATTAGGGTTAAGTATAAATACTTAACCGGCGGCCCAATAAAAAGAGGGACCTCATAATTTCCAGACCTAGAAGTCGAGAGAGAGTTTATAGAGTTCAAAGAATCGTGGATAGATCGTGACGCCATCCCTTCACATCGGAGACTCGGAGCTTGGATTGAAGATTACCGGAGATTGAAGCTTCACGGATTCGTCAAATTAGGTTTTATAGTTTTTCTCTGTTCTTCCTACCTGAGATTTATTCCTTGTTTGTTTTCGATTCTCTTGTTCCTAATATGAGTAGCTAAACTCGTAGAGCTTAGATTAGATGAACCCTAAGTGACCCAGGGCTTTAAAGCGGTCACGGATCGGCGGTAATTAGATTCGAAGTTCAATCAGTTTCTCTTTGCATAGTTGTTTTGTTCGTCTTTATTTATGTTTCTCTTCTGCTTGGTCGCCTAGATTATGTTTATGCAAGCTAGGGTTAGTCGCCAGACAGCTTCCCTGCTTTGGCGCATAAACTTGTCTTTCATGATCACCTAGTTTAGATTCTTGTTAAGCTGAGGATAGAAGCGAACGCTCGCCTCTCTTTAAAACATCAATTCAAACAGTTAACCTTACAATTGAAGTGTGCATTTCGTAGGAACTGATTAGGGTTAATCCACTGCAAGAGTAACTCATAAATCGTTAGTAATTGCACCAGTTAATTAAGTCGTTGCGAGAGGCGTTCGTACCCGGGCGGCTAGTTAATCTTGGTAGTTAGAGCGGATAGAGCGAACGTTCCTCGGTCTTAAACCTAAGGGTCAGTAGTTATGGTGGTGTTTAGAAATTGATTGAATGAGAATTGAAAACCGATGGTCTTGTGATTGCTGCTGCCTTGGTGATCTAAGGGGATTCGAAATCTAAGCTTGTATATCGTCTGTCTGAACCAACCAATCATTCTGTCTTTTAATTGCATTTTAAATTTTCCTGCATATTAGTCTAGAAGTCGTGGAACACACACCATGCACAACGTGTTCAAACTTGAATAAATTGTCAGCTTCTTGGTAGCTTCTTTGACTACTCAAAGAAGCTGGCAAATTACTCAGGTTTAAACAGGTTGTGCGTGGTGTGAGTTCCACGACTTCTAATCTAATGAACAAAGGAAAATAAAAGGCAGAAATATTAAAAGGTTGACTGACGAGAAGATAGACGAGCTTAGATTTCGAATCTCCCTTAGATCACCAAGGCAACAGCAATCACAAGCCCAGCGGTTTTCAATTCTAATTCAATCGGTTTCTATACACCACCATAACTCCTGACCCTTAGGTTTAAGACTGGCGAACGTTCGCTCTATCCGATCTAACTACCAAGATTAACTAGCCGCCCGGGTACGGTCGCCTCTCGCAATGACTTAATTAACTGGTGCAATTACTAATGATTTATGAGTTACTCTTGAAGCGGATTAACCCTAATCGGTTCCTACGAAAGGCACACTCCAATTATAAGGTTAACTGGTTGAATTGATGTTTTAAAGAGAGGCGAGCGTTCGCTTCTATCCTTAGCTTAACAAGAATCTAAACTAGGTGATCAAAGAAGACAGGTTTAAGCGCCAAAGCAGGGAACCGTCTAGCGACTAACCCTAGCTTGCAAAAACCTAATCTAGGCGACCAATCAGAAAAGAAACATAAACAATCAAGAACAAAACAACCATGTAAAGAGAAACTGATTGAACTTTGAATCTAATTACCGCCAATCCGTGACCGCTTTAAAGCCCTGGGTCACTTAGGGTTCATCTAATCTAAGCTCTACAAGTTCAGCTACTCATAACGATAACAGAAGAATCAAAGGCAACAAAGGAAATCATCATACAGAGAAGAACAGATAAGAACTGAAAAACCTAATTCTGACGACTCCGGCGAAGCTTCAATCTCCTGGATCTTCAACTTTAAACTCCGAGCTCTTCAAGGTGGAAGGATGGCGTCACGATCTCTCCACGGTTCTTCGAACTCTCTAAACTCTATCTATCGACCCTAAGGTCGTGGCTAATCAGCCAAAATTCGTGTGTCCTCAATCTGGTTTCAAAAAGTCTATATATAACCCCAGAAACCCTTTACAAGTCGGAAAATGCTGAAAATTAGGGTTTCTGCCCGGATTTTCAAAGGAATTTTCGCCGAAAATGTGAAGGAATTTTCGCCAAATCTTAGTTAAAAACCAGCTCCAACTTGTTTCGATGATTCCCGCTCCGTTTGAACTCCGATTTGGTCCCCGTTTGAAGCGCTGGACTCGTGAGAGAGTCCTCTATAATGTGGTAACCTGAGGGCTCAACATAAAAGCTCACAAAAGGGTAAAAATAGCCAAGAAATGGACAATGTACGCACTAGGAGCCGATAATCACAAAGTTACGACAAATGCACCAAATACTCATCAAAATGGCATCAAAGGGTATGAAATGTTGCTTAAATGGGGCTGATAATCACGTCAAATTGAGTGTCATCAGGAAGGAGCACGTCAAGGCCGTCTCCACAATAAGCGACAAGCAATCAGCTGATACTGTAGCTCCTGAACCGGCCATAATTCCTGATGCTATAGCCATTGACAAGCCAGAGACCGAGGAGGAGGGTAGAGAAAAAGAAGAGGAGGTGACTGCCCCGCCTTCCCTGACAAAGACAACACATGCGCCACCTCTCCCTCCATATCAACCTCGGATTCCGTTTCCTAAGGCCGCACAATCAAAGGAGAAAGATCATGATACCCGGTACAGAAAGTGGCATGGATACTTGAAGAACACGAATGTGAATACACCAGTTACTGATGTTATCCAGGTGATACCGGAGGCTGAAAAAATCGCAAAGGATCCTACGAAGAACAAGAAGAAGGAATAGTTGTCTCCCGTCTCCCTCGAGGAAGAATGCTCCGCCATCCAGTGCCAGGCGACACCCATACCTCCCCCAGCTAAGTGTCGAGATCCCGGTGCTTTTACTTTGCCTTGCATTATTAATGATGTGAAGATTGATCGTAGTGTAATTGATCTAGGTGCTTCTATCAATGTTATGCCTACTTGCCTGTTTGAGAAACTGAACCTAGAAGAGTTGAAACCAATTAGCATGCATTTAGTGTTTGCCGACAGATCTGTTAAACTACCTAGGGGAATAATAGAAAATGTGGTTGTCCGATGTGGTCCTTTTACTATTCTGACTGACTTTATTGTCATGGATACTCGAGAGGAAGATGTCACTCTTCTTCTAGGCCGACCGTTCATGCCAACAGCCGGCATTACCATTAATGTCCCAAATGACTCGTTGACATTAAGGGTCGGCAAGGATACCGTGACATTCCGCCTTAAGGATGGTATGCATGTCCTAGTCAAAGAAGAGATGCATTGTTTATCTGTTGAAGCTGTGGAGTTGGCTTCGGTCAACTCTAGTTCTAATGAAAAATCTGGAGTTTCTTTAGAAATTTGCTTGCCAGGTCTCGGACAGGTCCCTAATCTGAAGAATGAGCTGCCGGCACAAAAGCCGAGAAAGAAGGAGGATCCGACGGCATCCCCTCATGAATTGCCAAAAATTAAAGATCCTGGCGAGATAAAGAAGGAGAATAAAGAGAAGACGAATGCGGTTTGGAAGCCGATCGCTCAGCCCCCTTCTACCGAGCCACCAGGGAAGAATAATCCTCTGAAGGACGCTTCTTCGAAAGAACTGGTCGGGCCATTCGAAATTTCTGGTCACCTTTCCGATGGACGAACCAAGCTAATTCACGCACACGGGAAGCAGTTCACACTTGCCGGAGGATCCCCAAGGCCATATTTCATGAACTCCGACTCGGGCCTAAGAGAAATCCTGAGTTGGGATGTCTCCTGATCGCCGTCCAGGTATCGTCCGGCTCAAGGACGTTAAGCAAGAGCGCTTCGTGAGTGGCAACCCACGGCTGGAGTCAGTTTTTCATTTGTGTCAACCTTAGTGTTTTAGAGTCGGTTCGGGGGAGCCAAAAGTGTCAGTTTGTTTGATTTCTTAATTTTCAGGTGTAGTATGTGTGTCGTAGTGTCAATTGCAAGTCGTTTGAGGTTTTTTCCGATTTTTGTGGATTTAACTGTGATTTTCTGAAGTTTGATGGGATTGCGAAAATATTTTCAATCATAGAGTTCAATATTTTCGGTGAAAATACACCCATGTTTTCGGCAAAAATTCCCTTTGAAATCCCACTGAGTTTTCCAGACGTTTTTGTTAACATTTTCAGCGAAAACTATTCAACATTTTCGGCGAAAATCCTTTTGAAAACCGGCAGTACTTTTTAACTAACATTTTCGGAGAAAACTTGCACTTATTTTCGCCAAAAATTTATTTGAAAATCAACCAATTTTTCGTTTTAAAAATCCGGATTCACCTTCTCTCTCTTCCTTCTTTCATTTTCGAAAAAAAATCTTCCCCTGTTCTCCCGAAAACAAAGCCGCCGCCACCTTCCCGCCGCCGCCGCCGCTCCCTTCCCCTTCCATTTCCGATCATCTTGAGCCCTAGAACAGCCGAATCAGAGCTTTACAGCTCTAGTTCACTCAAACCCTAAATTTTTGATTTTTCACCGATTTCTCTTCCTCCGTTCACTTTTAGCGTCCATGTCTTCAAGGTAAGTTATAGAACTTTTCATTACGAATCTTTTGACATATTGGATGCTGAGTTTCGTTGGGTTGACTTTCGGTTGACTTTTTGGTTTGCCTCGATTTGTGTGCCGACTAATTTCGTGTGAACTAGGTTAGTTGAACTCTTTGGACTGATCTGGCATGATTAGGGAGTATTGTACTTAATTGTTATATCGTTTGATCATGTGTTGCTTTGCATAAGACCTATTCTTTGTGATGTTGACTTTTGAGAAATGTCGGTTTGACCATGAACTGTTTATGATCAGTTGGCTGCCTTATGTGCTCATTTACGCTCATACTATTGTGCTTGCCATCTGAGATCATATTATGGCGTCACTTCCCACTTTGTGATAGTCTTACCATGATTAGGGTTCAATGTTCGATTATGTTGACTTTATGAATGTCGTTTGACTTCTGAATTCTGATTGTTATAATTCCATTCTGGCTGTGTCCTAAGCATGTATTTTATTGTTTGTGATTACCGGTTAATCTGCTTTGCTTACCCCCACTCGGTTTTCCTCGTTTCTTTGTGAAATTGAGTTTTTCGACTAAGTGTGGGGTAGGGTTTTAGTTTGACAAATCTGGTTTGTTTTCTTGCTTAGGACTGCCACTCAAGAGGCGAGATGGACTATTATGCAGCAACATATGCAACGCTCCAACGAGCGGTATGAGGCACAGATGGCGTGGCAACGTCAGCTCGGCGATTTCCTCCACTTCCCACCTCACTGTCCACCTGACCAGCAGTGATCGGGTTGTATTCCTTTTCTGGTCCTTTGTTTTTATTTATTCTTTTCGAATTTTGACCCAATTTTTTTCTGTGTGGATCCGGGACACTTGTCCCGGTTTCCTTTTTACGTTTCATTTGTTTTTGTTTTGTAGGCAGTA